>VZTI01000139.1:1078244-1101532 GCA_013397865.1 Struthidea cinerea | reverse complement strand
CGGGCGCGGATTGGCCGGGGCGCGGGGGGGCCGCGCCGGCGGCCCGGGGTGAAGGTGAGCTGGAGGGCGGGACGGAAGGAGCCATTTTGTGCCGCCGCCTCCGGCCGTGCTTTCCTCCTCTTTGCTCGGTTTCGGTGCCGCGCTGCTCCCTGCGGGAGCGGCTGCAACGCCCTGGGATGGAGCCGCGGCAGCTCCCGCGGGCTCCCTGCCCGGCTGTGCCGGGGCTGGGCACGGGCGGGTCCGTCCTGCAGCTTTCCCGGCTGGGCTCCCGGTCGCTCGGGTGGCCGGGCAGCGCTCCAGCCCGACGGGCACTGCCCGGTGTCGGGTGTGCTGGCATCTGGCTGAACCCCGGGAGCCCTGGGGACACTGTGGCCGGGGCTCGGGCTCTGGTTTGGTTTGGTTTAGCAAAATCTGAATTACTTCTGAATCCTTTCCAAAGGGGAAGGATTGTGACTTTTTCGCGGTGTCTTTCCCCATACGTGGATAATACTACGTAGTGTGCTTTTTCCCTTCCTTTTTTCCCCACTTCAGTGGATGTGTGCCCTTCCGAGGGACGTTTTCGCTTACAAAACGGCACATAAAGGGTTCTGCAGTTTTAAGGTGCCCCCTTTTCGATGCTTGTTTTTGTTTTGTTTTACTTAATAATTATGACTCTCATGTCAAAATCAGTTCCTGGTTTTCACTGGGTGACTTTTGAGGGCACTTAAGGCTTTTTTGTGTGTGTGTCATTAGCTTGGATTACTACTGAATTTTGACATTCTTTTTTAAAAGTCAGAATAGTGTCTTAACATTAGAATAAAAAACTTTTGCAGTTCAACTAAGTCTTAACATGTCAATCAGTTTGATCACTGAATTCTTGTCTACTAGTTAATCGGTATTCTTAAAGACTTCATCTTGGACATTCAGATCTTCGACATCTGTTGTAAAACCAAGAATTTTTATTTTTAAAAAACAACTTTAAAACCAGCGACCTTTTGGTCTTTTTGATAAATCACCAAAAAAAAAAAAAAAAGACGAAAGAAAACTAAATGTTGTGTTTGGTTTTTGTTAGAGGAAAGGGTTATGCTTTTTTTTTCCCCACCCCCGTCTTCCTTTCAAAACAAAAAGAGCACGTGCTGTGGTTTCGCCAGGCGGCTGCAGTGGGGAGCTTGTTCTCTCTGACTCTGTGGTAACCACACGCCTGAGGTGAAGCGAGCCTGCCGACCGCCTTATCTCCAATCACAAAATACCCGGAGTTAGCCAGACCTGAGCTGCAGTTCCCAGGCCTCGCAATGAACACACCGTTCCCATAGCTGCGTTTGGTTTCTCAGGGGCGCTCGGCTTACTCGTTATCTAGCGGGGGTGCTGCTGCTCACACCGCGCCAGGTGACAGCAGACAGGACCCGTCTTGTGCGGGTGCCTCTGCCCTTCCCAGCGCCTCCTTTTCTCCCCTCACAGGCGGGCAGCGGTCCGGCCACGCCAGGCGAGCGCTGGTAGCGGTGGGCACGGGCCGGACGTCACCTCCACTGGCAGCCGCAGAAGCCCAGCGCAGCCTCAGGTACTCGGAAACTGCACCCCGAGGGCGAGCTCTGGAGACAGAGCTCGGGCCCAGCTGGTGACAAGGTGTCGCTGAAGGGCCTCGCCCCGGAGCTCAGTGACACACAGGTCACAGAAACACAGCTGCTGGCAGAGCCGTGGGTGAAGGGAGCGGGGGTAACACACAGGAGGGTGTTGCAGTAGAGGAAGGAGGAGTTTAGTGCAACATAAAAGTGTTTTGCATAAGAGGATTTACTGATAGAAGGTGTCAGGGCAAATGTTTTATGAGCTCTTCTACCAGCCTCTGAATTGGGCTCGTAGGGTATTTCTGAGGAACGGCTTGTGTAGACAAGCCTACAGACAGTGTAGGTGAAGGAAGTAGAGGAACCTGAACTCGTGGTGAACCCAGCTTAACTCAGAAATGCTTGTGTGTGTGAGGTAACAGCCATGTCAGAGCCATGTCTGTGTTTGTAAAGCATTTTTAAAACCTGTTGATTGGAAGTGTGATTTGTTTTTCCTTTCCAGTTTTTCACACGGGCAGACTGTGAATGCTTAAAATCCATCCTTGTTGACCCTTGCTCAGACAAGCAGTCCAGTAGATTTTGTATTATTTTTTTTCTCTTTGATCAAATAATTCCCAAATTTTTTTCTCTTTGATCAAATAATTGTCTTTGGGGGGAAAAAAAGTATTTTTCTTTTGCTTTGTTTAAACTTACTGAAGAGATGTGAGTGTTAAATTCTTTAAATGACTGGTGTTTTACAGTGCAGGGTCTGTAGGCAGGTAAGGCATGTAAGTACCTCTGCATACGGGACGGGTGCAGATAGGTCTGTCCTGCCATGTTTCCCCCCTTTGCACGCTATCCAGCTCAGCCTCTGGCAGAGGTTCTCCTCTGCCTTTCCCACTTTGGGGCAGGCAGCTGGAAGGTGACATTTTAAAACTGCCAGAGCAAGATTTGCAGGAAGGCAACACGTATATGTGATAGAGCTGAACATGTGTCACTGTTGCTGATAGGCTTGTGAAATTGTTTTGCTGAAGCAAACCTGCAGAAGTCATTAACTGGGCAGAAATTGAAGGAAAGTACATTCGAAAACAGTAAGTTCTGCAATGAAGTGGAATTCTTTCTCCTTTTTAGTGTCTTATTTGTGAATTTGCAATCTTTATCCTGTTGATTAGTTTTTACTCTTTTTTTTTTTTATTCTCCCATTTTTTTAAACCATTAGGACATTAAAAAAAAAATCATTTGTTGACCACTAATTCTGTGATGTTCCAAGCATAAAGAAGACATTGCTTCCTTCAGTAAGCAGTTGTAACCCAGAGCCCTTGTTTCTGGTTATTAGTGATTGCATAATACAGTGCTGTCTAAACTTCTCACATAATGAGAAAGATATCTTGATGAATTTTTACTTCGTTACTGTGCTTTGCCCTTTCATGCAACGTGTCAGGGTCTTGCTTCTCATTTCAGGCCAACTTTCTTTGGAAAAGGTCCATTAGCTTTTGTGAAATTCGTCTGATTTAAATCTGTGATGCTGGGATTCAGCCTTTAGTGTTTATATTTTTATTTGCATTCCTCTATTTCCCTTTGCTGCTGCTGCTTTGTTTCTGCCCACTTTCTCATGCTAGTAGTATGTAGTTAGTTGCAGATGAAATTCAATTTAGGGGGTAGGATTTTAGCAGCAGAGCTGGTGAGGTGCTGGGGGTGGTTGTTGGTGGTGTTTTGTGTCGGGCCTGTGTCGTTACAGGGTGAAGTGATTGTGCAATACATTGGATAGAATGTCAGCTACAGATCAGATTGTCCATTTGTGCCTCGTTAGTCTCTCTGAGGCAATCAGTTATTAGATAGGCTCATTGCAACAGTGTTTTTCAGGCATCAAAGTGACAACTGGTCCTATCTTAAGTCAAATTAAAACTGAAGTATTTTGTAGGGTAAATGAGCCCCATACCAAGAATCTACCTCGTAAATTTGTGTAAAAAAATTTGTTGGGAACGTGATAGTTTTAGAACCTCTTTTCTCAATGAATAAGGTACAGCACACATTCTTTCTTTGCTCTTTGTTCGGATGGTGCCTTTTAAAGGTGCTGTGTAAAAGGGCTGTTTAAAAAAAGCACGTTTATTGTGTTCTATATTAAGTGATGACGTGGCCAGTCTGGGACTGGGTAATTGCAGCTCTAAGGATGGGAGCTCGTCAGGAAATGAAGTTTCCATGAGGAGTTGGTGTTTCCTGACTGTGCAGTCTGGGAAACTGAATAAAACCTTTGGGAGGCGTGAAAAAAATTTCCATAAACTTTAAAATAATTCAGTTTGTGGCCTTTTAGACATACAAATAAATATTACAAGCATTTGGAATTGTACCAATGCCAGGCCCGAGAGGGTGCTTTTCCAGCCTCTTGCTACCTCAGCATGTCTTGGTGTATATTCATCCAGGTAATTTTTAAGCTCAGGAAAGGCAAAACGCCCTGTTGTGGTAGATTGGTTGCTCTCACTACCTCTAACGCGCTATTTGCAAAGTCAGCTGCATTTTCTTCACCTACACACTTTAATATTGGCATATGCAAATGTTTGAGTATTTGATTTTTGCAACTTCAGAGCTCTGATAATGTGAGTGTGTGTTTGCACGCTGGGAGGAACCTTTATACTTGTACTTGAAACTGGAAGGTGTTCAAGCAAAAACTTCTGCTAATAATTATTCGCCAGTAGTACTTTGGAAACAGAAAATCTCCCTGTCCTCAGCAAGTTGCCTTTTGTTCATATTTCCAGTAGTTTTACACAAACAAATGTTGTTCATCTTTCATTCTGTTTTGTGTGCTAGCAGTTTGCATTCATTTTTAATTAAATCGTAGATTATCAGTGAACTGATTTTTAGATGTTAGAAATGAACAGGTAAAAACTTATGGTCAGGGTTATTTGTTGAGATCACAGATTGTTATTTAACACTAGGGTTGAAAGACTTCATTGTGATAGACTTCCTAATGAAAATGGAGTGATTCCTCAATTAAATTTTTGCTTTTAGAATTTCAGTCTTTCTTCCCCACCCCCCTTTTTGACTAGTGCTGTTATATTAGCACTTTGGAGGCTCCAGCTGAAATGAGGATCACACTGAAAACAGGGAAAAGTTCAAGCTCTGGAAAATTATCCAGGGAATCTTTGGCTTCTCTCAGCCAGGTGATCTGCTGGAGCTGAGATCTTGAGGTTTTTTATCTTGCACACTGCCAGTGATGCTGGGACATTCAGAAATTGCCATCCAGGACATCTGCTTTCTGGGTATATTTTGCATTTAACATGTGGCAGATAGTGCTGCACTGCCCTGGGCAAGGTGCACACTGATTTGCCCTGTACCACCTCCAAGAAAGGTTAACAATTTCACCAATTCTTAGGGTGAGCAAACAAGTATCTTGTCTAATTCCTGTGATGAAGCTAAGAGTGTGCCAGACTGAATACATAAAGTGCTTTAATTTTTCAGACCGTTGAACTGAGAAGGAGAACCTCTGCGAATTTTTCTCAATGACTCTATAGCCAACTGATGTAACAATGGTACTAATATTGGGACGCAGACTGAATAGAGAGGATAGTGGGATACGAGATTCCCCTGCAACCAAGCGGAAAGTTTTTGAAATGGACCCAAAATCATTGTCAGGCCCTGAGTTTTTCGACTTCTCTTCGGGATCATCCCATGCAGAAAGCATTCTCCAGATCTTCAATGAATTCCGAGACAGCCGGCTATTCACAGATGTCATCATCTGCGTGGAGGGCCGGGAGTTTCCCTGCCACCGTGCCGTCCTCTCGGCCTGCAGCAGCTACTTCAGAGCCATGTTCTGCAACGACCACCGGGAGAGCAGAGAGATGCTGGTGGAGATCAACGGCATTTTTGCCGAAGCCATGGATTGCTTTTTACAGTACGTGTACACAGGCAAGGTGAAAATCACGACGGAGAACGTGCAGTATCTCTTCGAAACATCGAGTCTCTTCCAGATCAGCGTTCTGCGCGATGCCTGCGCCAAGTTCCTGGAGGAGCAGCTGGATCCTTGCAATTGCCTGGGCATCCAGCGCTTCGCAGATACGCACTCGCTCAAGACGCTGTTCACCAAGTGCAGGAATTTCGCGCTGCAGACGTTTGAGGATGTGTCCCAGCACGAAGAATTCCTGGAACTGGGGAAGGACGAGCTTATTGATTACATTTGCAGCGACGAGCTGGTGATCAGTAAGGAGGAGATGGTGTTCGAGGCCGTGATGCGCTGGGTGTACCGCGCGGTCGAGCTGCGCCGGCCGGTGCTCCACGAACTCCTGACGCACGTCAGGCTCCCGCTCTTGCACCCCAACTACTTTGTTCAGACTGTGGAGGTGGACCAGCTGATTCAGAACTCCCCAGAGTGCTATCAGCTGCTGCACGAAGCCAGGCGATACCATATCCTTGGAAATGAGATGATGTCTCCCAGAACTAGGCCACGCAGGTGAGGAAATGTTTTTAACTTTTTTTTCTGCAGAAGGACATAATTTGATGTACAGATGTTTCATGTACGCATGCTGGGAGAAAAAAACTCTTGCAGGTTATTTTACTTTGCTAAATTGTGGAGCTGCTGCAGTTATGCTTCCATACTTCCCCACATGCGTGAAGCTCACATGTCTCTTGAGAACGTGCTTAACTGAGCCTTTTTGCACAGAGCACTTCATTGCTCTGAAAAAAGGTAAGTGAAGTTATATTACCCTGCAAGTAAAATACTTTCTTAAGGTTAATGTTTGCTAGGGGAGATCTTGAGGTACTTCATATAATAGCAGTGTCTTGAAGAGAGCTTACTGTGCTGTGGCAGGTAAACCACTCCATTTCCCCATCTTTCTTTTTGTAACGAAGTCATGTAAATGTACAGCACACCACAAAGGATGTGGATGGGGGTATTATGTATTCAGAGCATTTCCTTGCTACATCACAAATATTTTACAGATGGAGTAGCACATGTATTTGTATTAGACAGAAGAACAACAGGTTCTTAACTGCAAAGAAACCAAATATTGTATTTTTAAAGAATCATGAAACAGTTCCTGAAGTATTTCATGCTCATTCGGTGACATTTTAATAATTCAGAATTGCTGCCACTTAATAATGTGTTACACAAATAGGTGACTGAGGTTGCAAGAAGAAATGAGGAAGAATTCATTAGTGGCATTTATGAGCAATGGCTATTATGATTATTTTTTTTCCTGAAAAATATTTTCCCAGCCTCATGTCAACGATAGTAGACACAATAGTTTATAGTTAACTCCAGCTGATTTAAGCTGTTCTTTATAAAATTATATGTCACATTAAGGTGATGCAATGATGGTCTAGACAAACAGATTGTGTTAGGAGTAACTCCCCTTTGTTTACTCTTACTCATATGTGGTTGCTGTACAGTGACTGTGCAGGGAACCTTTATTTTTTTGGCAGGTGTTAAAGGCTTGCTTAAGGGGAAAAAAAATACTTGGCAGTGTTTGCCCCATTAGTGGCTTTCCAGTTTTCAGTCCTGCCATGAGAGAAGAAACTCTTCTTAAAGTCCTTGCAGGCCTGCTCCCAGGCTTTCTAAGCTGTGCACTGCCGTGGGAGGTCTTTGCAAGCGTTTGGACTCCTGCAGTTTGGAAATTGCTGCGGTGATTGTTTCTGAGTCTGGGCCTGAGGGAGGGACCACAGCAATTCAGACAGCTGGAGGGGGCTGCAAGCTGCAGTATTTGGTTTGGTGTTTGTTCTGCTTTTCTTATTTAATTGGCTGAGGAAGGCAAATACACTCAGAAGTTTTGTCAGTGTGTGGGGTGTACGTGCTTGAGAATCTGAGCATCCCCAGAGTGGCGCTCCAGTTTGCAAATGAAGTACCTTGCCTAATACAGGTGATTTCTGAAGCAAGGGGGATTGTTGGTTTTATTGCTGACTATATTAAACTGCAGTGGAAGTTTGAGTAGGCAGGAACGAACAAGAGAAGTAATTTACAAAGAGAAAAACTGGCTGGCCTCCCAGCAGGAATTTTTTCCCCTTTTCTATATTACATTCATGGAATAGTTCTTTGTCATTTGTTTCTGTTGTCTGTTTGTTTCTGTTGCCTATAGCAAAAAGAGATCGTGTTTTGGAATAGTTGCCAGGTCTGGGCATTTTGAGGGGCTTTGGGGAGGGGAGGGCTATGGAGAGCTCTTCTCCTTTTTTCTTGCCTTCCTGCAATGTCTTTTCTATATAAACTGTTTCTAAAAGGAGACAGGCTACGGGATAAAAAATTCCCACACCAGTGCTTTTACTGAAACTTTGGGAAATAAATTGTGATTGGTTGTATGGATATGGATGCACCTATGGCTGAAGTGGGTTCTGCTTGTTTTTTCAAAGAACAAATTACATTGCAATTCACAAGTTGATTTTTTTTTTTCTTTTTGAAGCCAGTGAAGAGTTACCTGAAGTAACTAAATGTTTAAAGTGTGGCATAACTGTTCCCTTTGCCACTAAGGCATCGTTGGCAAATGCAGGTCTTTATGAGAGAGCTTTCAGTTATGGACTTGCAACGACACAGTGACATCTTGAGGCTGTCCCTCCTGCTCCCTGTAAGCCTGTCCTGTCCCTCCTGGTTGTATTGCACACCAAATCTCCAAGCTGAGACCAAGCAGTGAGCAGTAACACGTTTCCATACCCCAAACAGCAGGGGCTCTTCCTGTTGTATGCTTTGAGTTATCTTCAGACTCTCATCAAAGCTTCTGTTAAGCTGTGTGGTAACAATCCATGAGTGTCCTCTTTAACTAGAAGTTATGATGTTTATACATTTTAACATGTCCTTTTCGGTTGCCTTTGGAAAGCTTTAATGTAGTCCCTTATTTTTCCCACTTGGAGATGGGTTTCTGTTTCACTTTACATTTTGTCTGCTACCTCATTTACTACCCAAAACTGATTTAACAATGAGGAAGAAAAAAGTAGTGATTAACCAGAATTTCTGTAATTTGTTTTCTGAACTTACCGTGGTTTTGAATGTAATCTGTTTGAACTACTGAAAGTTCTTCTGTCCAGCTCATTCTGTGCTGGTTGGTGTTTTCACCTCATCAAGAGGTGTGTGTGTAGCTCAGGACCTCTGGAAAGCCTGCTCTTGGGAACGCATGGAATTGTATGACACTGTTGATTGTCTTCCACTCCCTCTTTTCTATTTAATGCACCTGTTCTTGGTGGGATAATGTCTCCTGGAATCCTTAGAGCCTGTTTTAGCACCTGTGTTACTTTGCTCACACTGTTTCTTCTGAGGGCTACAAGAAGGGCTTCCTGGTTGAGGTCACAGTTTTTTCTGACCTTCGTTTAAATATATCCTTAGTTTTTTTTCTGGAATTAGCCTTTGCCTGGATGTTCTTTTTGTGTATTCCTACCACATTTTACCTTTTTAAAAAATGGATGTGCCCTCTGTCATTTGAAAAAAAAAAAAAAAAAGTGGATCTAACCATAAAACCTGCACAGTGCAAGACTCATTCAAGAAAATATAATGGAGAAAATTTTTCTTAAGGGAAGAAAGAATATGGTCATATAGGTACTAAAAGGTTAGGAAATTTTTTTGTTCTCTTTGGATTTGAAATACTGTGCTAAGTGAATATTTTGTTGAAAAACTCCATCACAGCAATTCATAAAGAGCTCTCTCCGAACAAAGATTTTCAGTTCATTTATTTTCAAACCAAAGATTGATAATCTGGCACAGTCATCTTTTCAGTGAGTGAATGGAGACCTTAATTCTAATCTGCAAAGTAATCCACAGACAAACCTCTTTGTACACAGTTAGCTGTTGTCTTTGGGCTTGCTTCTAAGGCAAATTATGAGATGAGTGTCTTGCTTTTAAGGAAGTTCTTTTCCTGGGTAATGCTTTGTTGGCACAGGAACTTCCCCTCTCTTACCCTTTGAGAGATTCTTTTCAGAGTTGTTCCTCAAAAAAGCAAAAACCAGTAAACAGTAAATACATAGAAACCAGGAAGGAGCATGACTTCAAAGCTGAGCAGCTGACAAGAGTTTCTTCTGACGGGTTCAGGTACGTAAGTGCCATTCCTCAGACACATCTCATTTATATCATCCTATAGGATGTTACCATTTAGCACTGCCTTTGCCTGGTTACAATGTTCTGAGTGGAAACATATATGGAATATTTCAATATGGTGTGTGGTGACAAGGAGATAGAAGGGCTAGTTTTATTCATGATGTTTCAAAACAGGGAAAGCCTCATCAGGATTTATAGGTGAATATGTGATAAGTTCATTTTAGGAGTTTTAGGGACAGATCATGCAACTTCTACCTCAAATCCACTCATAACTCTTTTTTACTTTATTTTTGAGAGAAGACTGCAGTACTCAGCAATGATATGAATGTCTGTTCTATGAGATACCTATTCACAGTGGGATCATAGTACAAAGCACAACACAACAAAAAGGCTCATCAAAAATAAAATCAGTCTTGCATTCAGTTTTGCTTAACTGACAGCAGGCCTTGAAATAACTATGTCAGTGCAAAGCGCTTTATTTTAAAAATGCCCTGAAAAGAAAGGAGTTTGACAAATGCTGACAAGAAATTATAAGTCTGAGAGGAGGAATAAAGGTGGTCGCAGTTTGATTTGCACATCAAAGATAGTTGGTTGATTCTCTACATTCAAATGTGCATTAATTTTTGTTAGATAAGTGTTGTTACTGCTGTGAATATAGAATATGTATAATGCAGCAGCATCTGGTTAGTAGAAGGAGAATGAGTGTGTGGAATAGAACTTAAAGGTCTATTTGGATACATTGCAGACTGTCTAATGCCTAATTTATTCCCACTGAGTTTTAGTTTTTGGTTTTAGGTTTGAATTTTTATTTCAGTATTCCTTAATGTTTCCTCCTATCACAGCTGTTTTCCATTTTACTCTGCATGAGCTCTAAGGTCTTTTTGGTTTTCCTTATTTTGGTGACTACATATGTTCCACTTTTAAGCACTTGGAATATTTAGGTGATGTAAAGTATTATTAATTTTGTAAAGCTCGGGAGGGGAATGAAGACTGATTTTGTTGTGAAACAGATTGCTCATCTCATTGTCTCCGGCCTTGATTGAACTGTGTTTCGGATCTAGGTGTACAGTCAAAGGAAAAATGTTATTAGAATAAGGGCTTTCTGTGTTATTTAATTACATGGTTTTTACATAGAACGTTGTGCAGTGCAACTCCACCACTTACACAGGGCACCTGTCAGTGTGGTAACCTGCTGTGTAATGAGACAACTGGAAATGGTGAAAACCTGTTTGCTAAATGACTCTTCCTTCTATTTTCTTTTTTCATTGTTGTGGAAGTTAAAGCTAAATAGCATTTTTTCTGATTTTCACACAGTTTGGAAGACAATGTTGTTTGGCCTCCATGTACTAATAAATATCTCCTACATCTTAATTTTCTGTGTTCACTTTTTTAGATCAACTGGTTATTCTGAGGTGATAGTTGTTGTTGGAGGCTGTGAACGAGTTGGAGGGTTTAATTTGCCATACACGGAGTGCTATGATCCCGTGACAGGAGAGTGGAAGTCACTGGCTAAACTTCCAGAGTTTACGAAGTCTGAGTATGCGGTGTGTGCTCTGCGGAATGATATTCTTGTTTCAGGTGAATAATCGTAAAAAATTCAAGAGTTCTTTCTTTGCTTGGTTGGTTGGTTTTCGTTGTGTCCTGTCTGTGGGGTGTGTTTGTTTTGGTTTGCTTTTTAAGTAGTGTGGCAGATCTTTGTACTGTGAACTTCCAGAAGCTCAGCTGAAAGTCACTTTCTGCTGTGAACACCAGCTGCAGCACAATCTTACTATAAACAAAAGTGTTTTCTGGAGTTTTTGTTTGGCATGAATCTGCAGTTTTTTACAGCTGATTCCAGGACATCAATTGTATTTAAAGAGACCGGCTTATGGCTGCTTTAAAATACAGCAGGAGCCTGTGTGCAGCAACAGCTGGGAAAACTAGAGACAAAAAGTCCCAAGCAGGCTTTTCCCAGCAGCACATTCAGCCCTTCAGCAAAGGAAAATTACAGGGTGCAGCTGATGGTTTAGTCACCAGTGTGTGTTGGTTTAACCAAAGAAATCGTCTCCTCAGGTGTGTGTGCCTGTGTCATTTGAACAAAATATGAAACGAAAGAGATGCTCACAGAGCAGGCAGAGCAGCAGCGGGTGGGAGGGATGTGCCACGGGCATGGGATTTTGAGGGTCTCACCCGGGTAGTGACAGTACAGGAAATCTGAAGAGCTGGGGCAAAATCCATTAAAATGCATTCCAACTTCCAAGAAATAATCTAGTGTGATCTCAGCGTTATGGGAAAGGAAAGCATGAGGAGAACAACTTACTGTGTGCTTTCGTCTTTGAAATCCACTGCAAATTACTTTTTCAGTGTAATGTATAAATACTGGTAGATCCATATTACATCCCGAAAAGGGATATAAAGTTTTCATTGCCCACTCTAGAGGAGCATGTTAATAGTTAGCATTACCTATTCAGTAATTATTCAAATTGGCGTGTGTTTCATTTTAAAGGTGGAAGAATCAATAGCCGGGATGTCTGGATTTATAACTCTCAACTTAACATTTGGATCAGAGTTGCCTCCTTAAATAAAGGCAGATGGAGACATAAAATG
This sequence comes from Struthidea cinerea, assembly GCA_013397865.1. Classification (NCBI taxonomy): domain Eukaryota; kingdom Metazoa; phylum Chordata; class Aves; order Passeriformes; family Corcoracidae; genus Struthidea; species Struthidea cinerea. The sequence goes on along the minus strand of VZTI01000139.1, from coordinate 1,089,427 downwards.
GCTGTTCTTCTGGGTAAAGTAAGAGAAGTATATTTTAATTTTTTTATAGTGGGAATGGTTGTTGTATATAAGAAAGCAATGGAGAAAACACTTAAGTATTACTTTGTATTTCATATCAAATAATTTTAAAAATACGTATTTTCAAATAATTATTTTAAACAATTAGGCTCTTCATCAGTCAGACACTACCCATGGATGTGAAAATCATCTTACTGCTCAGTCATCTATTTTTGGGGGTTTTTTTTTCATCACTGAAGTGGCTTATTTCCAAGAAGCAGTTTTTTGGGAAGCAAAGAAGCATCTCAATTTGCCTGTGCTTCAAAAGTGCTGCCTAACAGTTTATGTAGTTATTAACAGAAACTGATACTACTCTGAATGTCAGCAGTTCTATTTAATGTTTTATATTGAAATTAAGCAAACACATGCATTGTGGAAATGGGAGGTTTTGCTGTATTTTGAAGGCATATATGCCTGAACATAAAACCACTAGTTGGGACACTCCCTTAGTGAAAGTTAGAAAAGATGTGCATGTGGTGTCAGTTGATCTTCTTAGAGATGAAACGTGCAGCTAAGCAAGCAGAGGCAAGAAGGTAGACACAAATAGTAAGGAGCTCTGCTTCCTCAATATGAAAGAAGAGACAAGAAAGTAGAGTTTACGAACTGAGAGGAGGAAATATTTCTGTAAACAAGTAGGGAAAAAGCAAAATGCCAAAAAGCAAAGGTAAACTCAGATGGGCGTTTGCTGCTGCTGTTGTTGTTGAATGTTATGTAAAAAAAGAGAAATACAGAGAAATGGCTTTTCTAACAAATGCTATTCAAATAGGAAGCTTCTATTGCAGTATTAATAATACTATGCTTTGGTGTGTGTTTGCAGTGTCATTCCACATGTGACTGAATGGAACTCTCCAGGGAGTCCTTACCTGTTATTTTTAGACCATACTCTTCTCCTCCCGTGTATAAATTAAAAATTTGAGGAATGCATCCTTTGACAAACCTAGCAAATTAGCTTTAAATTAATTTAATTTCATATTTAAATGTAATACCTGCTGTAAACACGAAATGATGGTAGTTTTCCCCACTTTGTGCAGGTGTATGTGGTTGGAGGATACGATGGGCAGAACCGCCTGAGCAGTGTGGAGTGCTACGACTCGTTCTCCAATCGCTGGACCGAGGTGGCTCCCCTAAAGGAGGCTGTGAGCTCCCCAGCTGTCACCAGCTGTGTTGGCAAACTCTTTGTCATCGGGGGTGGCCCTGATGACAACACCTGTTCTGACAAGGTCAGTTAGCTCTGTTGGGTTGCATCTTCTGTCCACAGCAAACAGCATTGCTGGTTTAAAACCAGATCCTAAAGGAGATCTGCTTGTACTGTTTTTTGCTGGATGGAGTGTGGAATTATTCTAACACAAAAATACAGAGTAGAAAATGTTAATTGAGTGATACACTGTTACTGTGGTCTTTTCTCATGGATACATTGCTCATGTCATTGGCTTCACAAGTTCTGTGAATTCTTAAATGTGAGTGTTTGGAAAACAGTGTCAAATATTGTGCATATATATAAATTATTGATATATGGATCTGCATTTTACGTTGACTCCCCTTTTTTGGGAGGTGCTGCTGCTTTGTCTCTTCTTGTGTAACCTGTGTGGGCATGCCAGGCTGTTACTTTAATGAAAGGCATGGTCCTTCCTTCCAGGTTCAGTCATATGATCCTGATACCAATTCCTGGTTGCTCCGTGCAACCATCCCCATTGCCAAGAGATGTATCACAGCCGTGTCCCTGAACAACCTGATCTACGTTGCTGGTGGGCTCACCAAAGCCATTTACTGCTATGACCCGATCGAGGACTACTGGATGCATGTACAGAATACATTCAGCAGACAGGTAATTACCAATCAAAAACCTGTAGACAGCTGAAAGGTAATTCTTAACATTGTTATCTTGGCATTAAATAAGTATACTTCTGCTTAACCCTGATAAAATTGCATCTCTGATTCCATGCTTGCTTTACCTCTTCATCTGTGTAACTCAAAACCTCACAGAAGAGGAAGTTTCTAAACCGGTAGCTTTTCAGCTGGGTGTCACTGTTAGCTTGAGAGCTGGTACTGTTGAAGAACACTATAGTGGATGATGATTTCATTGTATAGAAATTACCTTCTGTTGCATGTTTTCCTTTAGACTGAAGGAAGTAATTTCCTTATAATTGATTAAAGCCTTTCAATGTAACAGGAAGTACTGAAGGCTGTTTTTACAGTGTGAAAAAGCCCCACTGTATAGCACAGAAAGCATCTGACTTCAGCAGTGAGAGCTCCATCGCTTCCACGTACAGGACACTGAGCAGGATTTGAACATGTGTCCCCTCAGTAATGAAGTGTGTGTGTAGCAGTTACATTTCCCCGTGTTTTTAAAACACCAATCACATACTCTATGGTATTACCTTAATAGAAATTTATTCTTTTTTCCCAGCCTTCCCTCTGTTCCTCTGTTTTAATCTGTGTTCTCTATTTAACTGAGTATTTTTTCCATGCCTGCTTTTAAGGAAGAAATAAAATCCTATCTCTGTTTCAAGTAAGACATAGCACTGTCTTTTCTTGTGCACCCTTTTTAGTCATGGCTTTTTTCCTCTCCCCATTTACATCCCTCTTCATTATCTGTTACTTGTCTAAGTTGCTTCTCCTTGTTCCCATTCTTTGCATTAATAGCACCTACTGTGGTCCCTCTTCTGAAAACCTTTGTTCTCTCCTCCTTTCCCTATCTCAGATCTTTAAATGGTAAGGACAGTGTTCAGTTGTGTTCCATTGTTTCCTTTATCTGAGCTACATGTAGTAAAGGCTTAGACCTGAAATAGTCTTTCCTGTAGGCTTGTGCTACTGCTTTCCCTAATTTTTGTCCTTTCTGCACTGGCCCTTTCAGGAGGGAATAGTATTGGCCAGGCTGTTTACAAAAGGCAGTCCACAGTGCTGCCCTCCTGCACTGGGGCAGACACGCATGGATCAAGTCTTGCTTTTTAAATAACTGTGTATTCCCTTGTGTTTTCTTGAAACAGGAGAATTGTGGCATGTCTGTGTGTAACGGAAAAATCTATATCCTTGGTGGAAGACGGGAAAATGGTGAAGCCACAGACACTATTCTTTGTTATGACCCTGCAACGGGCATTATCACAGGAGTAGCAGCCATGCCCAGGCCAGTATCGTATCATGGCTGTGTGACCATTCATAGATATAACGAAAAAGGCTTTAAACTGTAATTTTTTTTTTCTTGAAAAAAGAAGAATGAATCCAGTGGTCTGCTGCAAGACAGGCTTTTTAAAGATTCCTGAAGTGGGAATTCCCTGCCTAAGTGTCGTATGAAAATTATATCCTGTGCCTTTAGAAAAAGGGTTAATTTAACTTACCAAACAAGTCTACAAACCTATCCAGTAACCAGAGTTCAGTTATATCTGCTGTGGGCTCTGATATGAGAGCAGTACATTGTACTGGTGGTCAGAAAGTTTGCCCTGTGTGTGATTAGTAATTAAAATCTTGAAAGCTTTTTGGGGAAAGTGCCTTCAGCATTTGTGCCTGTGTCTTTAAAAGCAATATCTGCAAGGTGTTTCCAGTTCTGTAAATGGGAAAAATACATCGGCAAGTAAATCCCAAAGAATCATCTCGGATAATTATCTGCAATTTTAAAAGCTCAGTTCTAATTCATATGCATCATTCTTACAAGCAGATTACTTGGCTTAACCAAGTAGATTTTTTGTCAGGTCATGCATGGGTTGGAATTAAAAAAAAAAAAAAAAAAAACCCACCAAAAAACCAAACCAAAACACCAAGAAAACAAGCTACATTGGACAAATATGAGAATCTTTGAGGAATGCTTTCTTCTGAAGGAGAAACTGGTTGTTTGGTGAGCCACTACAACACACGGCAGTGATGAGTGTACCTTAACCCTGTGGAACTTATTCACAGTGTTGATGAATGTCCAGCAAAGAAGTACAAGGCTACATGACATGGAAAACCAGTGGGTTCAGGCATGCATCTGTGAGGCAAAGTTTGAATCCCAGTTTTTACCTTTTTGAATAGTATGGGTGTAGGCTGAAAATTACTGGGTTCACTCTTTGCTCACTGCAATGTCTAAACTATTTAAGAAATAAAGGATGTTAGAACTCTGGATTCTCCCAGTTTTCTCAATCACATTATAAATTACCTGATGATAGAGGTGGGGACTTGAGTTTGTGCCCTACAGCTTATAAATTAGTATTTTGGCTGTCTCATCTGCAGAGATGGCAGAGTATCCACCAAGTATTTCTTGGCCTTTCTTCAGACAATCACTTACTGTAGCACAGTTAAACTACTGTATAAGCTGCTTGGCCACAGATGAAGAAGTTCTGGAAAGGTCCCTCCTTTCACCAGAAAAATATCTGTGGACCTGTCCATGTAGCCATGTGACATGTTTTGGACAATTTTGAAGCCTAGGAAGCACCTGTATTTTGATGCACCACCATTATTGGGTTGGGGTTTTTTCAGTAAAGGTATTTTTTTATGTCCTCCCTAGATTTCTGTACTAGGACTCCTGATTTCCAGTACACAGTTGTACAGTTGAGGCACAAAGTTCATAAAAACTGAAATAACACTTGAAAGTTGGAAAATGAATAGGATTGTCTGTGTACCAATTTCCTGTAAATCACCAAAAACCTCAGGAACTGCCTTTCAAAGGAATTCTGAGGACAGCAGCCAGTAGGGAAGTTGGTCAGTGCCAGGGCAGAAAAACCCCATGAAACCCCTGCAGAGCCAGCCCTGGCCTGAGGGTTCTGGTCTCTGTGCTTGCTCAGGAGGGTGAAAACAAGCACCATCTCTGGAACGCTGTTTGTTCCACTGCACTTTCCACATCTGTTTTCCCAGAGTATTTCTTCATGAGATGGAAATTCTGACCCTCAGTGAAGCTATGCCGAACTGGGAGTCACCATTTTCAGTAACATGGTCATGACTTTTAAAGAGCACTGGGAGCTGCACTTTGGGATGCATTAACTTGTAACCTCAGGAAAGGACACAAATTTCAGTTTCTGGCTGAATACCAAACACTGCTTTGGCTATGGTAAGAATACTGATAAAATACAAATCATTGCGTATCAGTGATGTAAGCAGGAGGTCAATCCCGGAGCACGTACATTCACATTGCCCTAAAAAGAAAATCCCTTGGTAATGTAAGACAAATGAATCAGATAAATTAATCCTTTTCTAAGTTGCATCTGCTTCTGCTCACCAAGTTTTACTTTGAAATGGCAATTTCAATACCTGTGAATAAGGTCTGTTGATTGCAATGGTTTTATGTACTAATAGTGTATATAGCTTGTGTCATCATTGTAAATGAAAATGTCAAAGACTATAGGAGCACTTAATTAGAGATGCAATTCGAGAAACATCTTCCTTTGATTTCCTCTTGTTTGTATTCAGACTTGTAATGTTGTCATGCTATACTGTTTTTAAACAGTCCTTATTCTGTAGGTGTAGAACGGTGTCATTTAATCTGTGTTTATAATACTGCACTACTCTGTAAATAACAAGATACTGCTTTCCATGGTTTTGAAGATTCATTTTATAGTTTAGTTGTCTTTTCTTAACAATTTATTTACTGTTACTGTTATCTGTTTTTGAAAATGATAGTGTTTAAAGAACCAGTAAATGCAGAAATGTAGATGCAGAAAACTTCTGCTTACAGTTCTTGAGAGCCTGTATCAAGGCTGAACAGTTACAGGTGTGGAGCACTGCTGAACAGCAGTTACTTATGCAATGATTTTTTTCTTGCTTGTTAACTCTGTAAATAATTTGCACTTATGGCCTGCTCTGTAACAACAATTATTTTTGGATGTACTAGAAGAGAACAATTCGACCTTGATTTAATGAAAATGTACCATTTTTCTAGAAGGATGCATTAATTTGGAAGTCGCATTCCTGAGCCACTTGTTCTCCAATGCATTTCACTTAGGTATAGATGAATTCCGAGATTTAAACTCTCACTCTTACGCATATGTAGATGCTTGCAGTTTATGGGCTTGAGCAGCAAGTTGGTGTTTGTTTTTCCCTTTGTCTCAGCTAGGAGAGAAAATTATTAATGTCATCTACTATAATCAAAGTATTTCCATCATAAATGGTAGTAGGTTTGGTAGCTCTAGAGCACCTGCACAAAAGATGTAACTTCAGTCCAACCATACATATGAGGGCTCGAGCATCTCCCACACTTAAAAAATAAATTCTAAGAATTGTCTTCACTCCACTAAACAGAAATGAGTAAATATTTTTCTTCTCTGTTTTGATGTCCACTTCTGTTCTTAGCAGTGTGATGTTAATTGAAAAGACAGTTGATGCCTTCTTGCAGCCAGGCTTCTGGAAGGTTCTGAATCACTTACTGATCACTGCACCACATGCAGCCTTTAGCCCTTGGCTTCTGGCTGAAGCATTCCCCTTCTACAGCTGTCAGCCACGGAACACTGCCTGGTAGTCATGTAGCTGTACCTGTAGGCTCCCTCCTTCGTAATGGTTAAGTAGGCATAATTTGTGGAGTCTCTTCCATGTGTACCGTCAGATGAATCATTTTACACTGTGTGTCTGGTATGCATTTGGGCACTGTGTTTTCCCCTCCAGCACCAAGGGGTCTAGATTGTACTGTTATTTTTTTCTTTTAATTGGCACCAATGCAGTTCTCATCAAAGATTGCTTTGTTTGTACTGTCTTGAAGCAGAGATACTAAAGCAGATTGTATTGATATGGGCCCTTATCATAATTTACTGAAGCTTTTTAAATAGTTTTTTTAACGTTGCAAAGTTTTGAGAGAGGCTGGTGATGGAGGAAGAGGAAATGCTCACCTCAGCAGAGATTCAGAGGAAGCTTTGGTCACCTGTGCTTGAAAGCAAGGATGCTACTGCCTGTTTAGTTTCTTCCTCAAAATAGTTGAGTTCACCTCATTATCTTAGGTAAACACTTTGTTTATCCTGTTTTTCTTTGACTTGCTGCAAGGACAGAACAAGAAGCAGGCCCACTCACTGCCTGTGACGTGATGTTTCCCCCCTGCCTGAGGCACAGTGGCGTGCTGGTCAGCTGAGCCCGAGCTTAGTCCAGCTCCGAAGAGCAGAGGCAGGAGAAACGCATTGGAGTGGGCTTAGAGATGGCAGGAGGAGACCCAGTGTGTTTGGGGACTGTAGTTTGGCTGGGCTTGCTGAAACCGAGGTGTTCTGGATGCTCATAAGTTTGCAATTCCAGATGCAGAAACTAAGGTGGTAAAAATGTTTCATATTTGTCAATTCACTGAACTCAGCTGGAGCAGTAAAGATGCAGATATGCTTATGGTCTGCTAGTGGCAATGCTCAGGAAAGCCAGGGGTTCATTTTTCTGAATTGCCCAGCTAGGCAAGTAGATGTGGGGTTCTTTTTTACCACTGAAGATGGCAAAAACCAATTCAAGAGCATTAAGAAACTCACAAGGTTTGATGACTTGGAGGCACAATGAATATTTTCATCTGAATGTAGTCTCATGTACACAAGAAATTACAAATGAAATTATTTGTTGTGTCTGGTTAAAAAAAAAATCTGAGCACCGTGTACTCAGAAAAGGAGCCTACAGGGTAAGGTGAAATTTCTAAGCAGAAACCTGCTCTCTGGTTGGGGGCCAAGCAGTATTTTGGATTTTGTAAAATATGTTCAGCACGCGAGTGTCCTCAGTATGGAATTATTTCAGATGGCATTAATTAAAATGGATTATGATTGTGTCAGTGCTGTGAGCATTGCCACAAACCAGCAGCCTCCCACCAAGCCCAAACCAGCTGTGACTCCGTGTTCTCTGCACGCTGCCTCTGTGTCAGCTGTCTTCTCTAAGCAGTGTTACACACAAATTCATGATAACATTACTGTCTAAGAACTGTAAGCTATTTACAGGAATATTTCTACTGTAGAGATCCAGTCTATGCTCATATGTTTATGTGCACATCTGTATGTGAATAATTTTGTGATCATTTTCTGATAGTGCTGTTACAAGTGATGCACATAAAGGCCCTGTGTACAGCTTGTTAATAGTGTAATTAGGGCTCAGTTTGTATTATTAGCTCCAAAGAAAATAATGTGTGTTAATTTTGAAAATACCTGTGCCTTGAATTCACCTATATTTTCATCGGTTGTGAAAAAGAGCTTGGATTACTCCTTCCAGTTTGTTACCTTTATTATGATTGGTCTTACTGTCCAGACTGTTAATGTAGGAGAAATAAATACTGCCATTCATTAATTAGAACAGTTAAACTTCTTGTTTAGAATATGCATAGAATGCTTCCATTATTGCAGTGCTATGGCAGATTTAATCTAGGGCAATCAGTATTTGTTTTTTTCTATTTTTTGTTTCCAGTACGCCTCAGTGACAAAGGACTGAGTTTAGTCTTTGACTTCTTGTCCTTAACATGTACAGTTTCTTGTATTAGTCAGTAGCCTCTGTGATATTTCTGAACTCTCCGAAGTCATCAACCTCTTGTTCAAGATACAAAATATGAAGCAATAATGTGGTGCAGCATGGCAATAAGCAAATCAAGAGACTTGAATGTAATGTACTGTTACTAATTTCATCTGTGTAAATGCTGGACGTATGAGTCATTCTCCTTTTGGTGCACCTGTAGCACTTTGGAGTCAGAGTAATAGGAACTACTTGCCCATGGAAAGAGAGTTTACCTCCTGAACTGTTACTCATATGATATTTTCACCTGAAATCATATTTTGATTTTCCTTTTTTTTTTGCTGAGGAAAACAACAGTTCTTGTTATTCCTTGCCAGTTCCTTTATTTACTGAAACATAAAAGCTGTAGTTCCACAGAGAGCTGATCTTGCCCTCAAGAACAGCCTGGTGCAGCACAAATAACATTTGAACAGGAAAGCTCAGACCACTTACTGTGTGCCAGAGTCAACGTAACGGATCTCGCATATAACATTAAGGTCTTCAGATTGTGCTGACAGTAGAAAAGTGGTTTTGTAATGTAGCACAATTGCAATAACACCTGTTATATTTAAATATACTTCTTGCATAATTCTTTGAAAGTTTTTTAAAGTTCAGTGTATCTAATAAACATTTGCCTTTTGAATAGTTCACTGTGGTTTTTTTAGTTTAGAAGTTTGGGGGGGGGGGGGGGGGGCCTTGGTGGTACAAGGAGGAAACTCCCTCCTGGTTTTTTGGAGTCATTTAACCTGTTCCATTCTGCCCCTTGTGCAGTCTCTCTCCATCACTCTGTGCTCGTGCCCCTCCCAGTCCTGGCGTTTTCCCTGCTCATCTTTCTGTCTTCAACATGGAACTTGCTACCAAGGCGAATGAGGGCAAGCTGGAGGCTGCACAGAAGAGTAAACATGAAAGAAAACTGGAAAAAGTAAAAAGCAGGGGTTGGGATGTTGAAATATTGGTTAGTCCTGGGTATTGTGATGAGAAAAGAATGTGAATGGACTTGGAAGGCAAAACCAGCATGGGAAATTGGGAAAAGGTAACAAAACATTGGGAAGGTGACTGGCAAAACATGGGTTGGAAAGAATCCTGTAGAAGGTTTATTCTCCTAAAATTAGAGGCTTGGCCATCTCTAGATCCCACGCACGCATGGCAGAGCAGGGGGCAAGACTCGGGTACAGCCGCAGAGTCGCTCTTGGCTGGAGTGCCAAAAGCAGCTTCCAATCAAGTTCAATGCTTGCAGAAGCTCAGCTTACTTCAGAAAGAAGTAATCTGCAAAAAAAAAAAAAAAAGAAAGGGAATCCACAGACTGCAGTGGAAATATTTTTGAGAGCTGGAAAGCCCACCTTAAGATATTAAACATGGTCAACCAGTGGCAGTATTCTAGCAACAGCTTCTTCCTCTTTCCATTAAGCAGAAATTAGGAAGAAAATAAAATTGAACTACCTTACAGTCATTCCCGGTGAGCAGGATACTAATTTGAATTTAACAACAGTCTCTATCAATCTGCCGTACTGCATCTTTCTTGCTTGGCAGAAAGGCTAGTAATGTCAAAAAGGATAGTAGTGATCCAGAAATCACAAGAAAAGAGGACTTTAAGGGCTGAGCTTTGAACATTCAGCATAGATTTGCTAATCAGTGGCCTGATAAATAAGTTTGCAAATCCATGGGTGAACAGGTTAATTTATGCTGGTTCAGGGCTCGCTGCATGAAGCATGAGACTGCCACAGGCCATAGCATTAATGCCATTAGCTGCACCTGACAGAGGTATTGCAGCCTGGCCAGAACCAAGCAGAAACCATGGCACTAACTGCACTCATTTGTACTGGTTTGGCTCTGATTTGAGAGAATATGAAGTATGATGAGCACTAAATATGGTATAAGGGTTTTTTGAAACCTATCTATGGGTAGGCCAGGGCTCCCATCCTGGCCCATGCTGTGGGCTCCTGCTATCCTGCACCTCAATCCAATCAGCCCAGGATTCCTTTCTTGGGTCTTTTCTTTTGCTAATCATAGAATCGCAGGATCCATTAGGCTGAAAAGACCTCAGAGATCATCGAGTCCAACCTATGACTGAACATCACCTTGACAACTAGACCACAGCACTAAGTGCCACATTCCGTCTTTCCTTAAAATACCCTCAGGGAAGGTGACTCCACCAGCTCCCCGGGCAGCCCATTCCAATGTCTAATCACCCTTTCTGGAAGAATTTCTTCCTAATGTGCAACCTGAACCTCCACTGGCACAGCTTAAGGCTATGTCCTCTCATCCTGTCCTTTGTTCCCGGAGACCAGGGCGCGACCCCCACCTCCCTACAGCCTCGTAGAGAGTGATAAGGTTCCCCCCGAGCCTCCTTTGCTCCAGGCTAAACAGCCCCAGCTCCCTCAGCTGCTCCTCCTCAGCCCCTTCCCCAGCTCCATTGCCATTCTCTGGACACACTGCAGCACCTCGATCTTCCTTTCGTGAAATATCCTCCACATTAAAAGTCTTCCTCAAATCTTTTTACACGGTTGTTCCAGGCAACAAGTCAGGATTAAGTCACTGCATTCGTCTCTCCATATAGGAACTCGACCGCGTCGCCCACGTCGGTTTCTCCGCTACAGCGGGCAACCACCCGCCCTGCCCACAGCCTGTGCTCGCCTGCGGCGGGGGTGGCGCGGCCGGGGCTCACCGCCCCCCGGGGCTCGGCCGCTCCGCCCTGAGGGCGTCCCCGCCCCGCGCGTGCCCGACCCCTCCGGCCG
>VZTI01000139.1:1028162-1077835 GCA_013397865.1 Struthidea cinerea | reverse complement strand
TGGGGGGACTCGCTGCCCCCTCACGGGAAGGGTCGTGGCTCGGGTTGAGGGTTCTGGGCGAGGGACAGCCGGGGTGTGACCCCGTAGCGGGGAGCCCCGGGCTGGTGCCGAGGCACCGGGACCCGTCCGCCGGTGCCCAGCGTTCCCCCTTCCAGAGACGGTGGTGCCTGTGTGGAGGGAGCCCCGCTCTCCTGGAAATCACCCGCCAGACCACGGGTGGTATCCCGAGCATCACTCACGGGGCTCTTTGGCAGCCCTTCGCCAGGGGGGCGCGGGGGCTCTTTGCCACTGCAGCCCCACTGGGGCTGTGGGCGCCCAGGCTGTGGTGAGCCCCAGGCGTCAGGAGGCATTTGAGGTTCCTGGGCTGTGCAGAACGGAACCAGCTCCCGGCTGTGAACCTGTGCGATGATCACTAGCCCCCACTAGAGAGGTGCTGCTACTCTTTTGGGGCGGTGCACCACAGGCCTCCCCATGGTGAGAGGTTGAAGCCTGCCAGAAGGTCACTGTGGGAAACGTTAATGCTTTTATTTTTCCTGTCAGTGGAGTAGAGAACATGTCTGGGATCAAGAGAGTGATCGCAGAGAAGGACCCTGACTATGAGGAGATCACCATCACACATCCCAACAAGCGGCACAAAGCAGCCGAACAGTCAGGTAGGAGCTGTGGAATTGGAAATTCTGTGGATGTGCATGCTGTCTGTAAACCGGTCAGGAAAAGGCTGGGGTAGGAGTTAAGGGGCAAAGCACAGATGTTGAGCAAGGCAGGTAGTGGTGCCTCTGTGCAGCCAAATGAAGATGTATCGTATGTGGAGTCATCCCTACCTGCTATCTGGACCATAAGTAAGGTGTGAGGATGCAGCCTTTGGTGCATGATAGGAGATGAAGCACAAGTTCTCCGCTGCCCCAGTGCTTTGGTTCCTGTTGCTTCCTAAAGTATTTACAGTCTGTCTTCCTGTGCTGAGTTGTGCTCTAGCCTGTGCATTTGTTCTGTGGCTGAAGTCTGCTCTGGGAAAGATTGGTAGGTTGTTTACGTTTTGGGGGACAGAGGTCACAGCACAGCATGGGGAGGAGAAAAAAAATCCATGACCCTGCAGGAGGGGTAAAGGAGACCCACGACCCTGCAGTACATGCACTGGCTGTTGGAAGATGACGAATGTTTGCAAGAGCTGGCAGATGAAGCAGAAAGGCACTTCTTTGATGAAGTGTAGAAAGGATAATTTAGGGAGAAGGAAGGGGCTTTGAAACATGCAAGAGAGGAGGAAGAGGAGCACGACTGAAGGAAAGGTGGATAAAGAAGTGTAGTGGAGCAAGTAGCTGGATAAATAGGTTTGTATTTGGCACGCTTGGATGTGCTTGCTTTGGGAACCAGCCTGTTGGCAGAGTGCCTGGGACAGGTTGCAGTCTCTCTGGGCAAATGAGAGTAGAGCTTCTTGCCCTGGGGGCAGGGAGTAGGCTAGTGATTTTTGGCATAGCACAGCTAGTGAGAGAGGATCGTGATGGGAAGAACTGACAAACAGGGAGGTGAGAAAACCGAGGCTGACTGTGGGCTCTGAAGAAGATCCAGGAATAGAGCCGGAGCTGCCAGTTGGAGAGGGACAGAGGATGGCTTCGTGGTGATGATTTGGAGGATGGTGTACAGCTGGACAAGTCTGAGGAGGCTGAACTCTGGGTTGAATGTGGGCAGGTCCTGTCTGCCACGTGGGGAAGGGGCCCTGCCAGTGGGGGCCCAGTGCAGCTGTGCTGGAGCTGGCCGTGTCACCACTCCCAGCTGCCTGCCCTGCCTGGCTGCCAGAAGTCACCACCCTCTGTTCTGGCATGTCCCAGGGACTGCAGGCGGGTTTTTAATCTGCTCCTGAAGCAACTTTTCAGAAGGTCTTGGTGATGAGCAGGCAGAGTCTCAGGGTCTTGGAAAACTGTCCTTGCCAAAGTGAATTTTGCATTCGGGAGATTCCTCCAAATTGGCTTCTTTTTTCTTGTCATGGAAGATCTCTGGCTTTCAATACTAGAATTCCTTAAGTACACAAATTTCACTGACATGATCCTAATGAGGGACTGTGGTTGACACTAAGCTGCGAAAAAATGAATATAAAGTGTTCTTAAAAGCTTCTGTAATATAACCACAAATCCTAAAGTGCTTAAATCGTCATGATGCTGGCGTGGCATAGCATCAGCCTTGGGAAGAGATTCAGTTGTCCCTCTCTGAACCATACCTCTCATGCCTTAATCTGTTTAGGTTTATTTTAAGTGTAGCCTTACATGAGAATTTCCTCATCATGGTGTTCATGGCTGGAGGTAAATTATATCCCTCTGGTTTTTCATTTTGCCTTACTCATACAGATTTAACCATAATTGTGTTTTAATGTAGGCTTGAACTATTTCTGGTCCTGAAATAAATATATATATATACACACACACACACAAACACACACATGCATATACATATGCATATATATGCATGTGTGTGTATATATGTATGTGGAAAGAAAGAAAATTATTTAGGATACCCCTGTTGCACATAGAGGCATCAGTTGCCTCACTCCTGTTGTAGGTACCTGATCAGACAGTAAAATTATGTATGCTATCTGGAAGATGCCAGCAAAGCTTTGACTTGCTTTCCTTTCCTCTCTCTGTGGGGATATTAGAAACCTCTTCAAGCAGATATGTACTTTTTAGGAAGACATACACTTCCTCTGAAGCTCAAGCCAAAGTCTTGGTGCTGTTGCCTCCTATTTCATGTAGAAACAATGTGAGATTTTTCCAGGGAAAACCAGACTCTTTTGCTGATCTGCTTTATAGTGGGGTCACTCTATTTCTGACACAGACTGGAGCACCTTTTCCAGGCTTTCTTCTAGAAGTGTAATTCCTGCTTTGCCAGGTTCTTACTTAGAGTTTGATAAAAACAGAAGTTATTTAAAACCCCTTGATGTAATGGAGGTGACTTAAATGAAGGGCAATATTAAAGTCTATGGTAGGTGTAGAGCAAAAAGAACTGTTCTTTCTATGTTTACACATGTCCTAGAAAAAGATGATAATACGCCAGTTCCATTCTTAGCCACTAATTTGCTGTAAGGTATTTGCACAGTTTGAAATCCTAAACTACAGACTTTCCACCAAGGTCAGTAAACTGCTGAAAGGCTAAATTTTTTTAACTGCTGTGCTGGAAGAGGATTTTGTGAGAGGTAGACCAGCTTTTGATAATGTCGTTTCCTTTGTGTGTAATAAACAGCTTGTAGGCACTCCAGAGCAGGCTGCACTTTGTACCAGGGCTGAACATATAAATATGAGTTTGCTTTATTCTTGCCATGTGAGGTGGTGTAAATTTCCTGGATGTGAATCTGGCCAAGGAGAGCAGAAAAATGTCTGTAGTGTTCCAGCTCACTCCGGCGCAATCGCAGCGGCGACTGTGCTGGGCCAGCACGGTGGAGTTTTCCTTTTACTGTTTACAGCTTTACTGAGGCAGAAGTAAACAAACTGGCCCTGTTCTTCCCATTTTCTGTCATTTGTCATCCAAACCTAAAAAGGAAAAAATAGCTCTCCACATAAGCCAGCTTTTAAAGATACATGTGGTTTTTGTTAAGACATAACTTTTTTTTGCAGGAAAATGATCTGTCCCCTTATGTGTGTGTGTGCTGAACTTATTATCCCTTCACTTCTCACTCTGTAGTGATTTCTGATCTTTCTGTTTTCAAATAGAGCCTCAAAAATAGAAATGTAAATACTTCCTCCTTCTTTATTTTCCATGCGTGGCCTTGTACAGCTCGAGATGTTACTGTGCAGAAGATTGAGACTATTATAAAGGAACAGTTTGCCGTTGAAATGAAGAGTAAAGAACATGAAATCGAAGTTATAGATCAGGTATAAAGGTTTTGTTCTTATAAACACCTAAGATCCTGGTGTTTGGGGGATTGCTGCAGTGCTTGTCATTACTCTGTGTTTCCTTTTTGCAGCGCCTGATTGAAGCCAGAAGGATGATGGACAAGCTGCGTGCCTGCATTGTGGCTAACTATTATGCCTCTGCTGGTCTCCTCAAAGCTGGAGAGGTAAAAACTACTTTGGGAATAATAAGACTTCAGGGAATCTTTGCAAAGGAGGGCGTGGAGTTCAGTGGCTGTTCAGCTGATGTTTGGTGTTGAGATGTGATTTAATGAAATAGTGGAATACAAACTGCAAATGGGGTGGCAGTGGGAGAGGAGACCTTTGCATTGCCTGCTGGGCCTTGGGTACTTGGCAAAGAGGAGTCTTCATGAAGCAGTTGAGAAATTGTTCAGCAGCCCCTGGTTCTGGTTTCTGAAATACCCTGCATTTTTTTTTCATCCTCGTTTTTTCCCTGAGAGCACCTTGTTTCTCAGACACTGCACAGTTTGTCCTTGCAAAGCCCTGAAAAGGGTGGAATATGTTTTCCTATTTCACAGGAGTAGAGTGACAACAGATGCGTTTGGGGACTTTTCAGGAAAAAAGAAAAATAATAAAGATTTCAAGATTTCTTGAGTCTCGGGCAGTGCTGTGAAACCATCTTCCCTTTGCCTTGGCAGTCAGTCTGTTAATGGGTTGGTGAACAGACTGATGGCAGCAGTAAAGCAGGAGATAAATCAAGGAGATATCACAGAGTGATTAAAAATTCACAAGATTAAAAGACCTCAAACCCTGTTAGTTAAACCCCAGTTCTGAGCACTCTGCTCTTAATGACTGCTAATTGCAGGATGTTCATGACTCCTGCAGGCTCCCAAATGACACGTAGTTCATTACTGATGTAGGCATTTTGTTACCATCTTTTCAATTCAAGTTGATCTGATTTCCAATGATTTTTGGAAGCTGTAGATGGGTGCTGCAAACATGGTTTTCACTCTAATCCCATAAGAATTTCTCTTCCAAGCACTTGTTCTCAATGCTACTTCTGCTTTTCCTGTTGTGCTTTTCAGAGGACTTGGAGTGAGGTAAAAACAAAAAGGTTCAGCTTGTTTTTCCCTCTCTGAACTTGAGTTGAGCAACTGGAGTTGGAAAAGGTTGTGGTAGCCTTGGGAGGCTTGGATATCTCTCTGCCCCCTTTGATTTTTGTGTAGGCAGCTGAATAATGTGACCTAAGTTCTAATTTTTAAAAGTGCCTTTATCCATTGTCATCATGTCTCTGCAGGAGCTGTACTGTTCCTTGTTCTTCTTGTTCTGCCATGGAGGGTGTTCAGTTTTTTTCCCTGATGATTTTCACACTTTCCAGAAACAATATATTTTGTAATTGTTTTCACAAAACTTATTGGTGCCTCCTTGCTTTATTTAGTTTTCCAGAAGTTTTTATGAGCTTATGGCTAGTCTATCTGTATCTTTGATTGCATTTTTAATCTTTTTCTGAAAGTCCTGATTTGCACACAGGTTAAATCAGTTTTTCCTTTATTTTGAAATTGTTGGTGATTTTCAATTTTCAGTTTTCTTTGTTGTCTGTTTTTAATTGTGGCTCATGTATGTTTGACTGGGCAGTGAAAGATTGTCTTGTTTCTGCTTCTGGTAGAATAGGAGTCTTTGTAGTTTAATTCAGAACTTCTGGGAAGATGATTTGCAGCTTCCTGACCTGTTCTCATAAATATAAACAGTCCTCGAACCCAATGCTGCTGAGTTTGAGGCTTGGGATTCCTCATGATTGTGGTTTATTATGTTTCCCCACAAATAATTTGACAAGATGTTGGTCATTTTACTTGACTAGAGGTAAAACAAAAGAAGATGTTCTTGGCGTGGGTTTGGTTTGGGCTTAGGGTTTTTTTGGACAGGTTGTGTGTGTGTCCCTGCCCTTGGATATGGATGTAACTCTCCTAAGCTGGTAATTGAGAGTTGGTAGTTGCTTTGCTTGTGCACAGAATGAGCAGTTGGAAAGGAAGTTCTGGAATGATCCTTGAAAGGCCAAGGTGGGACAATGTTTATAACCCCACTCTTGCTACCACCTCTCGAGGGCAGTTCTGCTGCTCTGTAGTGATGCTGGTGTCTGCCTCCCCCTCAATCATGTTGGCAGAATTCTGCGTTAGGGAACTTATTGTGGATTAAAAATAAACCTGCAAAGGAAAACAGAAATCCGAAAACAGTAACAAAACAAACAAAGCAACGAATAAATCCCAAGTCCGTTTCTTGATTTGTTTTCCTTTGTGACACGCCCTATGAATAATTGTTCCAGCCTGGCTGATCCGGGTGGTTTGGGCAGGGAAGAAGAAGCCTCTTTGAGCTGGTACTGCCTGTAAGAGAAGCTGCCAGTGCCACTCTGGTGTGAGTCTGTGGCTGCAGGAGCTGGAGGGAGGCTGTCAGTGCTCCGCTGAGGCACAGGGGTGTTCCTGCTGACTTGGTTCATCATCAAACCGAGGTGACAGGGAGGTCTGGTGCCTGGGTCAAGAAGTGGCCAAGGGACACTTGTTTTGAGTTGGTGGATGTTTTTCTTCTACTTCTGAAGTAAAAAGCAAATGCAAGAGAAAAAGAAGGGCCTTTGTCATGGTAATGAAAAAAACCAGAGAGATTTAAACACTTGCCTGCCCTGTCCTCCCCCATGCAGGTTTAGGAGGATCTAAGATTAGCTCTGAGATGTCCGTTTTGAGGAAAGTTTGCGAGCATGCCTAAGCACATTATTATTTATCCCCTCTTAAGCTTTGGGAGCAGGCAGGGTGTAGCTTGCCTCATAGGTGTTGACAAGACTGCCAGTGAGTATCAGAGCTAAAGAGCCTGATGCACTTACCTACCCTGCTTGCCTGCAAGAGCGGGGCAGCTGTGGCCTTCCTGTGTGTGGTGAGACTGGAGGTGTCTGCACAGGAAGAGAAAAGAGGTTATTTTCAAAGGGATGTTCTAGGTAGTTGAGCAGGCTGCAGTCCTCCCTTCCAAAACCAATTTGGGGTACTGTTTCTGTAGAACCATTTTAAGCTTTTCTCTTCTGCAGCATACGTTTTTCCTGCAGGGCAGCTGATTAAATATTTGCTCTTTCTTCGTTCTTTGACTTTTTCTCTTCTGGCACAGCTTTGTTTTTATCTGGGCTGTGGGGAAATAGTGACCAAATCTTCCTGACCTCCTTGTTGCAGGGGACCAGGTCATGTGATGCAACAATTCTTAATCACCCTTCAATCAAGAAATTCTTGGAATCTCCCTCTAGATCGTCATCTCCAGCTAACCAGGGCTCAGACACTCCCTCTGCCAACCACTCTGAGAGTGACTCGCTCTCTCAGCACAATGACTTTCTCCTGGACAAAGACAATGGCAACTTGGACGCAGACGAGCGGCTGACAAACAGCCTGGACCAGAGACAGAGCAGAAATGCTGGCCGGGTAAAGTAAAACTCGAGTGGTGATCAAGTTGTTGGAGGTGTGTGCTCTGAGGACTCGGTGCTGGCACCAGGAGCTCTTCATGTTTTCACCCACCTTGCTGAAGATCTGTTTCTTACCCTCTCCAACCGCTTGCTCCCACTCCCTCAGCCTGGCTTTGCTGTAAGGCCAACTGAAGTGTCTGTAACGTGGGTACCTCCTCTTACCTCAGTCCTGCCCAAAGTGAGCTCAGCGGGCCGGGGACCGTGGGGTCAGCACAGCTCTGCCACCCTCTTGGTCATAGCCTCTGGGGAAGGAGGTGCTTCACAGCCTGAGCACAGGGCTTTGCTGTATGGCTGGAAGTCAGGTTGGGAGGTAGAGCCTGCAGAGGAAAGCAATGTGTGTCATTCTCAGCACTGTTTTCAAGAAGTAATGCTGCTGCCTGGCTCTGGGTGTCCATGGGGACTGCATTGCGTAGAATGGTTGATCCACTGGAGGGGTTTGGCCTCCTCAGCAGCCTGTAGTGCAAACAGTAACACTGGAGGATTAGCTCACCCTACCTACTCTGGCAGGGTGAGTTGGTAGGGCCTGGGTGCACAGCTTGGGACCAGACAGGAGAGAATTGTTTTTTCTCTTGATATTGCTGCTCGCTGTTGTGCATTATCACCATTTGCTTAACTGAACCAGTCTGACCCAAGTAAAAATACATCCTGTCAATATTCCTTCATGCTTTTTTGGGGGTTATTTTTGACCCAGATCTAGTCCCTCCCTTTGTGGCTCACTGTGCAGCCACACAAATGCTTCACCTGTTGGCTGCAGGTAGCTCCACTGGGAAGGCTCACTCAGTGTCTGCAGGTGAAATGTGCCTTAGTAGATGAGGTGAAACTCTTCAGTTTCCTTTCAGTTCCTTTAAGTGGTCAGGCCTGCCAGAGGAGTACAGCCAGGAATGGGTGTATCTTGGTGAATGTGGTTGCATTCTGCAGCTGAATAAGTTGCACTAATACATGGCAGAAAGAGCAGTGATTCTGCCTCCGTTAAACAGTGTGACACCCTTGATAGCAGGGCTGCAATTTCCTGGAACTCTGCCCTGGGTCTGTAGCAGAAGGCAGATGAGCCATATAGGATGTGGACCCACCTACCTTGTAAACCACCAGACCGGCAGAACTTGTTTCTGTGCTAGGGGCATCAATGGAGCAGTTGTATTGCTTGGGGGTAGCACATGAATACATCTTTGACCAGTGCAGAGGAGGCTGAGGGAGTGATGAGGAGCAGGAGCCATCCCAGCCTTCTGTGACTCCTTCCTCCACTTTGAGGCATCCCTGACTTAAGAGAGGAGGGGAAATGGTTCCTTAGTGAATCCAGTGCTTCCCACTTACATGTGGCGAGTGCTCAGTGGGGTGCATCCAGTGGGCTGCTCCGTGGTCACTCGAGGATGGTGGTCCCTTTTTTCCACACAGACACTTCATCCAACAGGGTTGTAGAAAAGCCTCTCGGTCCCATGCAAGCGACGCTTCCGCTTGTGTTGGCATAGTGGGTGGTCAGATCATTGTACTGGGAGTGTTGGCCACTGCTTAATAGCTGGGGTTGTGTTACAGGGTGGTTGGATTTATTGTGCCTCGGTATTGCCGTAGGTTTGTGGGTTTGTCTGGATGGCAGTGACAGGTTATGGCTGCTCTCCCTGCTCTGTTGGAGCTGAATTCCTGTCTCAAACCCAGCCTCGATTCTTCACCATGAGGCAACACCAGAGTGTCTCAGAGCAGCAGAGACTTGGAATGAGAAAGATTTAGGTTTTCAGCCCCCACTCGTGGGTGATTGTGCTTTGTTCCTGGTTAGTGACCAACATGATGCCATTCTAGCTGTGCCAGGTTTTATTTCAGATAGTGCAGGGGCAGTGCTTTTGAAACCCAAGCTGAAGTCGTGGCTCAGCTCCATGGGATGTCGCACCATGTCCACTCAGTTAAGCCATGCAGTGTGTTCTTGGATAGGGAGGAAAGCATTGTTACATGCCTGACTTGCTTAAATGTGCCTAGAGAGCAATTTAAGTATTTTTAGGGATGATTCCTTGTTGGTCTTTCATTTATGCAAGGTTTTTTTTTTTTTAACAACACCTTACTTTTCTAGCACCAAACAAAATGATGTTTAAGAGGAATGTTTGGGTTTTTGTTTGCCTTTTTTTTCTTCCCCTACCCTCAGGACAGTTCGGGTGTTTCAAGCTCTCAAAAACCAGGACAACGAAATGCCGGACTGTCAAATGATGAAACTTCACGACTTTATGTGAAGAAAACGATTGTGGTTGGCAACGTCTCCAAGTTAGTATCCAGAGCCTGAGGGATGGTCCTTTATTTCAGGATTAAATTGAATAGAAAGTTACAATTAGGAGACAAATGAAATTGCTAGGCTGTCACAATATGAGCTGTTACCCTTGAATAATCACTGTACCCAAGGCAGCCCTACTCTGGTCTCAGAATGAGTGTTTTTTGTGGAAGGAAAAGGTGTTTTAGTAGTTATTTTTTTATAAATTTATGTATGTACAGAGGTTTTAAGATCTGTTTCTCTCTCAAGAAAAGTCTTTCCGCCTTTTTTGATCAGGTAGAAGTCAGAAGCTTTCCCCTGAAAATCTGGAAAAGCAAGTTGTCCTAATTCAGTGTGTTGGCTAATTGAATTAGTTGGTTAATTCCGTGTGTCCATAGGTACAATGTGGGGGTTTCTTAAACAGAAGAAAAACCCCAAGAGAGAGATGCACCACCGACCACAATGAGGAAAACTGTGCAAGTTCAGAATAGTCTAAATAAATTAATTAATACAGTTTTTATTTATATGTAAAAGAAGAAAACAGGTAAATATATATAACTTTTGATCTTCAAAGAAATTAATGAGGAAATGCATTAGTTTTAGGCAACTGGACAATTCCAGGCTTTAACTCTCCATCTTTGCTCTACTCAAGTCAGTCTTTTGCATAGACTATATCAGACATTTGCTGACAAAACTTAGAGTCAGAATTACTTCTTGAAAATCTACCTAGGGCTGGACCCAGAACTAAGTATTGATTGAAGTTGCTTAAAAATTTGTAAGAAAAATTGTATTTTTTTGTATTTTTGGTAGCTGAATTGTTGATGTTGTGTTCTGGTGTAGTTTTGCTTCCTGATATCTCAGAATAGGATGGGATAAGGAATTTGACAGTGGTCGAATGTCGCTGTCACGTCTGAGATGGGTAAAGAAAACGACACAGAGTCCAGGCTTATGAACAAGTGGAGGTGCTTTAATAATTCTCTGACTACTTTTATAGGATAGATGGCAAAAGTGTGTTGAGTGGCAATAGGTAATGGGTTCCTCGGCCACCCACCCCTTGAGAGGATTGGCCAAGCCCTAAGATACCTATTCCAAAATATTTTCAAAGTTAAAACCATAACAATCTTGCAAAACAGCCTGCAGGTGCAAGAAGTTTATGAAACTGTGACCTTGTTTAAAATAGTTTACATAGGAAAGACAGTCTGCTCACAGAATATTGAGAAAAGGCTGAAGAATTTCTCCGCTTCTAACTTTTTAGCACCTACAGTAGAATGTTAAAATTAAGTCTTCTTAATTAAGAGCCAAATGTTTAAATGGGTAAATTTCATATGGCAGTTGTGCATTAAAATAGAGGAAATGTGTTAGAAACTTAGAGTAGATTATGGGACCTGTATCTGTTCCTGGATGAACTGTCAGAGTAAGGACAAATGAGCAGAACTGTACAGGGGGCAGGGCTCCCAGAGGCATTTTAACATCCCCAATTTTTTGCCTAATTTTCCCGACATACTTTTGGCAGTATTTGTCTATTTTATCTTGTGTATGTTATTTAATTTCTTTGCCAGGTACATTCCCCCTGACAAGAGAGAAGAAAATGATCAGTCAACCCATAAATGGATGGTGTACGTCCGAGGCTCTCGGAGGGAACCCAGCATAAATCATTTTGTCAAGAAAGTTTGGTTCTTCCTCCATCCCAGTTACAAACCTAATGACCTGGTAGAAGTGAGGTAATAAGGAGTTATTTCAGTCACTATTCCAGTCTTCATGCTTGCCAGGCTTACAGTGCCAAGTTTCTTAGAAAATTAACAACTTCTTTTCCTGGTTTAGTATTCCATGTCTGTATTTAACCTCTGGCTTAACTTGGCTTACTCCAAAATAGTGGTAAAAACAAATGAGGTTTTTTATGTAAATGTGCCAAAAATGTTTGTTGGCTTGTTTTTTTTTTTTTATTTCCTTCTGAGAGAAAGCATTTAGTTGTTGCATTTCATGCTATTCATGTGGGTTGTACCTCTCCTGTATGTGTTACATACGCTGTCTGCTGCTCAGGTTAGACTTCCGGTGCTAAACAAAGTGTTTTCTACCAGCCACTTACTCCAGTGTGAAAAAGGAAGAGGAATCTCAAAAAGCTGATTTGCCCATATTTTTAATGCCACATGTGTGTTTGGGCATGAATATCCCACTCCAAAATATTTCTCCAAGTAGTGAGATCAGTGGTGTTGGCTTCGTGCTTTGAGGGCTTTCCCATCAGTGTCATGGTGCTGGTGCTACAGAAATGGTGCAGCTTCCCTGTGCTCTCCCAAACCTGTATTTCACACCTGTTTTGCAAGCTGTGACCCTGGTGTGGGGTAGGTTCCCTCGTGACTGCTGCAGGGAAATGCCCTGTCAGTATTTCATCCTTCTTCCTTGGACAAGACTGAGGGAGGATGCCTTCAAAATAGTTGGTGTCTTCCCAAAGAAATTAATTCTCCACAGGATGTTCAGCTGCCTCCTGGAGGGAGGAGTGTGGGAAGGACTGCTTAGGTACAGAATGGCAACTTAATTCTGGCAAAATTAAACTACTGAAAGGCAACTCCAGGAAGACTTACCTGAGATAAGAAGTGTTGGTACGGCTCAGTAATGTTTCTGAGAAGACAACCCTGAGCAGGACAAAACTGAACTCCTTTGTATTTCTTCTGCAATATATCAAATTGCATTTGATTGCTGTCTTTTTGTGCCTTTCTCAGTTGTCAGTGATGGTTATCTTCTGTTTTAATCCCATCTGGTTAATTGATTTCTGGTGTCACAGTCCCATTTATCGTAGTGAACATTAATGTTCTGGACTACAGGTTGCCTTTAAACCTTTAGCATTTTTTTCTGTTGAAGAAACTATGTTTGCATTTACAATAGTAAGCTGAAATACAGAGTAACAGTAAATGTTACAGATCCTTCCTTTTCAGCTTGGAGAATGACAGTGATTACCTTTTCCTTGATGTCCGTATGTTGTTCTCTTGGTGTAATATGAAACGTGCCTTTTTGCTACTAGATAGGGAGCAGCAGGAAGTGATTGCAAAATACTGCATTGGAAACTCACCTTGCTGTGAGCTGACTTGGGTTTTTGTTAACCAAGTGTTTTTCATTTGGCGTAGCACAGCCCTTTTTTTGTCTTCTTTTTAAAAACATGACACTTGTTTCCCACGTGTCTCATCCAACAGCCTATTACCGTTTTCTTCCCTGTCCCCGTGTTTTTTTAACCCCTTAAAGTTAAACTTAAGTTTTCAGCTGTCCAAAGCCATAAAATTCTCATTGCTGTGATTACGCTCTCTCTGTGGTGAATAGCAGACCCGAAGATAGCTTTAGTTGTCAGCTAGAAAAACAGTCTTTGGCTTTTTGAAAGGGAGGGAGGTGAAAGCTATAGCACTTCTGCATCAAAATGTAATCACTGTTTGTTTCCAGAGAACCTCCGTTTCACCTGACCAGGAGAGGCTGGGGAGAATTTCCAGTGAGAGTGCAGATACACTTCAAGGATAGCCAGAACAAAAGGATTGATATCATACACAATTTGAAGGTAATTGAACAAAATGCTTTGGAGAAAGGCGTTTAAATGAACTCTTTTGCATAATTTAGAAGAGGCTTTGCTTGTGCATGTGCTTTTCCCTCTCTGTGTTATGAGTGTCCTCCTGGTTATTTTCACATGAAGAGTTGAGCTGGAGAATCGAAATAGATCCAGGAAAGCCTCTTACCTTGTAACCTGTATGGTGTTGATGCAGTAGCAGGGAACCCAGCCTTGCAGCAGCTGGAGCTGCTCAGAGCAGCAGTGTTTACCTGTCTTTTCAGTACAATTTGAGATTTTTATCATGTTTTCACTGGCTTTAACCTAACAGTGCTTCAGGGCTGTCTTCCTCCAGGTAGAGTGGCTGCCATGTCTGTTCTGTTCCTTCAGCACAGGCACGTATCAGCTAATGATTATCTTTGTTGTTAGAGTGGGCAGAGAGGGCTGAGATTCCATATTCAGCCCATGTTCCCTTTGAAGAGAGCTCCCTTTTCCAACTCATTCACCCCTGCAACACTCGGGATTTATAGTATGCAGCAGTCCTGGAAAACTAGGCCATTGCTCATTTTCCTTTTAATTAGTAGTCCCTGGCATTAGTGGACTTAAGTCCTGAGTTGGGTTAGTCTCCTGTTTCTTTGAGCAGCATTAGTTTTATTTGAACTCTGCCTGCATTAATGAATTTCCTGCTATATAAGGTGCCTCATTGCAACCCTAAATATAGACAGTAGAGGAGGTTGAAAATATTCCCCTGCAACTTAGGGACTTTTAATGCAGATGGTGAATAAAATATATTTGGGGAGATATGACTTGGGGAGAAATTATTAACACTATGATGGACGGTGAAGGAAGCTCAGCCTACAGAAGAAAACTGAGCCAGTCCATGGCACACAGGAGCTCAAATCAGCAAATCTTTGCTATTCTCGTACTGAGCCTGTGGCTGCCGTGAGGGCGTACAAGTGAGCTGAGCCCTCCTCCGTGGCTGGCACCCCGTGTGCCCCTGAGCTCTGGCACATTGTGCTCCTGTCAAACCCAGCTCCTTCTATAGGTGTCTTAACAGATGCCTCTGGGATGCTGTGCCTCTTTATCAGCTGATGGCTCACTCGGTGTGAACACTTACTTAATCAAGAGCTGTAGTGTAAACATAGCCTTTGTGCTGGTCAGTTGAAAACTCAGTTTTTCTCATTATTATTTCCTTATATTGACATCAGGAATAAAAAAAGGACACTGCTTGAGGACTCCTCTTAGATGGAAATATTCCCTCAACAATCTCATTTCCTTCAACTTTTTTGCTCCTTTCCACTTTAGTGTGGGCCTTGGGTCATGGTTGAATTTTTTTGCAGAAGGGAGGGAAGGCACTTATCAGAGCACACAGATTTCTGACCTTATGGCCTCAAAATATTGGCTGCACTGCTGCTCAACTTACACAGTTTGAAATTCCTTTCAAACAATTGGTATTGTAAGTTGTAGCTAATATATTGCTTTTCCCTGGCTAATATATTGTATTGTCTTACCCAGCTGGACAGGACCTACACAGGCCTGCAGACACTTGGCGCAGAAACGGTGAGTCAGAGGGTCGTGGGATGGATGTTGTGCTTTGATTCCCTTAAAGATGTTTAAAAAGAAAAGATGCATGGGACTAAGCACAGTCAGACCCATTTGATATCACAATTTCTAGAATGTAGATTTTGCTCTCTTGTTGAATGAAAGGATTGTGACATCTTGTCACTATTCATGACAACAGTAATTTTTTCTCCTTCCTGGTTCAGGGGAGGCCATTTCCAGCTCTTCCTTCACAAAGAACTTGGCTTGTACTGGAGCTTTAAATTTTATTGCTTTGTGAAGCTTTTGGTATGAAATGTTCTGATTTGCATTCTGATGTGCTGCAGAGCTTACACATAAAGAATTTAAGTTCAAGGGATCACCCAACTACTCTGTTGAAATTTTGCAGTATATTAAGTACTTCTAAGTTGCTGTATCTGTCAAGATTCAGGATATTAATGGAAAATGAACTCTTAAAATAAATAAATAAATTAATAACCCATAGTTCACTGTATTTCTGAAGTTTTCTTGATGTTGTTTTCCCCTTGCTGTACTGTAGTGAATGGAAATTTTTATGGTGAAATCGCATTACTTCAGCTTTTCAGTTTGTGGAGAAAACATTAAAGTGAAACGTCTACTGTGATTAAAGAACACTTTTGAAGAGTAGATCATGTGGTGTGTTTCTCAAGGCCTTACCAGAAAAGGCAGGCTTCAGTTTTGTGCCTGTCCCTACAGGGGTATGCAGTCCTTTCTTTAGTGGGTTGCTTGGAGCTGGGCTCCATAATCCTTCCAGTGTTTACAGTTCAGATTTTCCCATGGACTGAGACGTGCTGTTTTACTGTGGGGGTTCAATTTTGCAAGATGTTGTAGCTCCAGTACTGCTGGACCTTTGGGAACTGTCCCTGAAATGAATGGAAATGTTATGTAGAGGTGGGGGAAACAAAGGGAGGGGTTTTTAGGCAGTAAAATATAAAGGCATAGTTGTTTTTGGTTTTTATATCTTTACCTAGCTACCAAATACTAATGTCCTTTCTCCTGTTTTTGGAAGGTAGTGGATGTGGAGCTACACAGGCATTCCCTTGGCGAGGAGTATCTCTTCTCCCAGTCTTCAGAGTCTGACCTTTCTGATGTTCCTGCATCTTTATCACTGCCACTGAATATCCCAGCACCAGTCAAAGCTTCTTCACCAATTAAACAGCTGAGGGACTCCAGCCCAGATGCTTCTGTGGACAAAGGTAAAGCAAATGGGTGTCGGTGAAAGGCAAGTTCTTGGAACTTTGACTCTGTTGGATACCTCCTCTTAATTGCTCTTATGCCTTAAAGGTTGCTGCTGCTACCTGCTTGTTGCTTACCCCAGATCATATTTTCCTTAATGTGCTCTGAAATGTGATGCAGAAATTGTTACAGATTATTTGGTTTTGGAGTTTGGTTTGGTTTTGTTTCGGTTTTTTATCTGAAGTTTGTTGAGCAGGCTCTGTTTTGCTAAAACGTAGTGAATAAGGAACAGCAGATGCAGTTGGAAAAAAGGTGGTTGAATAGCACTTGTAGTTTTGGCTTTGGCAGACTGTTTTCAGAGGGGTTTTTAGGTTTCTGAATGTTTTGGGGTCTGTGTATACATTTAAGAAATTGGTGAGGTGGTGCATTCAGTTATACATGTTAGTGCCTCACATGAGCTGACTACGAGGGAACAAAAATCCCTAGGTAACTGTAGTCATTGTACTGTTGAGAATAGAGACTGGAAAAGTTGTGTATGTTTGTCTCAGGGATGATGGCATCTCTGCACGTTGGGGTCTCATTCTCCCCTTCCCCTGTAAGATCAGGAAAGTCAGGGTCCATTGCAGTGGGGCAGCAGTTGAGGCCTTAGGATCACTTGGATTGCCTGGAACAGGCAGTGTTGGCCCCGTGGGCACACTGCTAGGATTTGTAGTCTGAAGTCGGAAGAGCTGTGCCTCTGTTGGCATTTAGCTTTTTTTTCTGGAACACTCAGTGTCAAGGCTTGCAGGACAGACCTTGGTTAAATGGGCTGAGATACCAGGGTGTGTGTTACAGTTTGTTACAGTTTACATTCTTTTGTGTGAGAAACCTTCTGGACACAGCAAGGTTATATTTCAAAATAGTGTCAGGTGCAGCATGGTCTGGTGCTTTTCTTGATTTCTGCCAACACTCTGGTGTTCAAGGAGTGGCTGTAAGCTGGTGCCATGTGTGGCTGTGCTTCCTGATAGGCACTGTGATGCCAGTGGTGGTGTTCAGGCTCAGCGACAAGAATGTCTGCTGTATAAATGTGGTCTTTTCTTGGGGCCAGAAAAGGACAAACACAACCAAATTTTAAAGCACACAGGTTTTTTATTCAAACAGGAAGATTTGTAGCATCTTTAGGTGAGCAGTGCTACAACCAACAGGAAGGAAGTAAACCTACCTCCTTTTTACACTGACAGGCAGTGGCTTCTCTCAGTAGCTCCAGGTTAATTGATCTCCTTCTACGCCAAATAAAGTGGATTCCATAGCCCAGCTCAAAAGGCAGTCTCTGGTCTCCTTGACCTCTTACTCCAAAAAATGCACTGCGAGATTCTCTGCGAAGGAGACCCAGCCTTAGTCCTGTGGAGCCCTAACCAAGGACACTTGGAACTAGCAGCACTTTTGGTCAGTGGCAGGGCATTCCAAGAAGATGTGTAAGCAGTGGCTGCTCACCTGCCACAGCTGAACAGGCTGTGCATGATATCATTTTATTCTTCTTGTCCAGCAGATCCAAGAGGCCTGTGCAGGAGCAATCCCCTACCTCACTTTCTCCCTGTTCAACACTTCCCACCAGTTGCTTTTCCTTCCTTCCTTCCTTCCTTCAAGAGCGTGTTTGTCGTACCTGAGTTATGCTTGTATAGAGAAGCACAGTAAGGAATTAGATGTGTCAGCCTAAGAACTATTTCTGTTCTTTTCCCTGTTTTAATCAGGATTCTCTGGGAATGCTGAAACCGAAAGACATGCCGCGTTTTATTCCCTGCCATCCTCGATAGAACGGACTCCCACCAAGTTAGCCACACAGAAAGTTGCCTTTGGCTCTCATGGAAATTCAGCCTTTCAACCCATAGCAGCTAGCTGTAAAATAGTGGCTCAAGGTCAGAGTCCAAGCCCTGCAGAGTCACCAGGAAAGTCCTTCCAGCCTATCACCATGAGTTGCAAGATTGTATCAGGTGAATGTTAGTTTACTTACCCCAGTGCCTCCCCCTGGAAAACAAGAGAGTGAACCAGTTGGACTTGTTTTGTGTCCTTCCCTTGATTTTCTTCCAGTCTTTGGACATCAGACAGTCGGAAACTCTAGAATTAGGAGTTAAGTACACTTCTTAATGTTCAATGAAAAACAAATACAAGTGTGAAATGGTTCACAACAGATCAAAAGCAGGATGAGAGCTGTTCTCTCCCTGTTCTTGAATGCTCTTAAGTATGAAATAGATAGTCTTGAAATGGACTGCTACCCACAGAAAGGCCCAGGCAAAACCACATCTTCCATGTGGAATATTTTTATGTGGGAAGAAGCCATTCATCTGCCTCCTGCTTTTGTGCAGCTGGGATGGATTAAGAATAATTTTTTTCTTGACTACTGGGCAAACAATTAGTTTTAACCTTGTGGACTCAAATAGACCCTCTTGTGCTTGCCATATTGCATCAGATGGAGCAGCTTTGGTCTTTGTCTTCCAAAAGTCCACCTTGTGTTGGATTAAATTGCCAGCTGGCTGTGGTGAGCAATGTGACAGCTTCTGAACCAAGCATGGCCAAGGTGCTGCTTTGCTCATTTCACTTGTGGTCCCTTCCCTGCCTGGGTGTGATGCCAATCACTGAATGATGTTTTGCATCAGCAAGTGTTAGTGTACAGCTCACCATGGCACAAGCTGTGAAGCTGCAAGGTGACCTATTGCAGCTCTTCATTTTCTGATGTTCAGGGTAGAGAAGGTGAAGCACCAGCTCTCAGTATGTGTGATTTCTGGTGATCTGCTCCCAGGTAATTTTCTTAAAGTGTGTCTGGTATGTTGTTTTGTTTTGGTTTCGTTGTTGTTTTTTTTTTTTTTTTAAATTAAATTTCAGTATTGTTCCTTGACATCTTAATATTGTACTCAGGTTGTTTTACACTTGAACCTATGCCAAGTGCTTTATTCTTTCTTTATAAGCTCTTCTCTTGATCTTTTCCCAAAGCTTCCTAGAAAGCAGACATGACGGGCCATCCTATCTTTCCTAAAGTCCTTGGATTATTCTTTGTTGATCTTTGCTATTTAAATATTTCCCTGCTAAATATTTTTCCAAGGTTCTGCTGTCCGCTGAGAAGGGCTACCCCTTTCAGATTTCAAAGCAGTTTATAAGACATGGGGATTTTATTTGATGAGCATTTATGCTCTGTTTTAATTGTCAATAACTGCCATGAAAGTAGATTAACAGGCAGGTGAAGCTTGGTGTTTGCTGCTCTTTTCTCTCATCACTTCCTTGCCTGTCCTTTTCTCTGAATTTCTTGTTGACCTCTTCATGCAGCTTTTTTCTTCTCTAGTTTCTCTCTCTCCTGGCCATGTTACCCAGAAGCTGCACATTTAACAGATTGATTTCAAGGGTTTGTGCTGTAGTGAGAGCAGTGAAGGGACCCAGGTGTTCCTGCTGCCCGAGGCTGCTCCACGCAGCCTTTTTTGGGGAACTCCTTGGTTCCCACTCTGAGTGCCTGTACCATGGGCTGCACAAGGGCAAGAGAGCTCAGCTCTTTTTCTTCATCTCCTTGGGTGCGCTGGTCTTGGCAGTGAGAATGATGGAGGTAATATCCCTCAGGATTCAGGGATGGACCAGATGACTTCTCAAGTTCCCTTTGAGCCCTGCTTGTCCTGGCAGGCAGAGCATGTCCAGGGTAGGTATGAGCCGTAGTGCTATATATGCCTTTTCCTTTCCTTCTGTCTCTTCTGTCCTTCTCCAAGTCCTGTGACTCGGGCTGGGAAATGCATCCTCAAAAAATGTTCCTTCTCTAAGCCATTTTCAAAAGTACTACTATTGCCATGTTTTTATGTTCTGACAACATTTACAAGCTAGAAGCATTGGACTTTTTTTCTTAAGGTTCTCCAATATCGACCCCTAGTCCATCTCCGCTACCTCGTACCCCAACGTCCACTCCGGTGCACATGAAGCAAGGCTCTGCTAGCTCAGTCATTAATAACCCGTATATTATTGTGGACAAGCCTGGACAGACGGTTGGAGCAGCAGCCACAAGCACAGGTGTGTAGTGTGACCACAGAAGGCAGTGGCTTAGTCTTACCCGTTCAAGTTTGTTCTCCCTTTAAAATGATCGGTGCAACAGCAGCATTTCAGCTCGTGAAGATGGAAGAGTACTCAGCAGAGAAAGAAGAAGGTGTTGGTTTGCACAGCTGGCCTGTGTGCATGGCTGAGGGTGTCTCAGACTTGAGCACAGCTTCCTTTAGGAAACAGCACAGCGTAAAGCCAAACTGAATTCACAGATAGCTCTTCAAAGAGAGCCTGTTCTTTTCGGGTGCAAAGGGAAGGGGAGACAGTGATGTAGACTGTGTTGCACAGATTTAGACAGAAACAGTGCACAGGTGGTTGGGTGGCAATGGTGGCATGGATGTGGCAAAGAGCATGGAGAGGTCGCAGTGACTGGCAGATCAGTCTTAGGGTCCCAGTGTGGGGCACAGTAGATGTGTTGAAATGCGGAGACCCTGGTTACCAGGAGAACAGCCATGCTGGTTTTTGTTACTGCTCTCAGCTTCTACCTGGTCCAGTTCCAGCTGGTTTGGATTCTTCTTAACTGGATTCCCTCAGTGGTGACAAAAGCCTGGGGTCACAGGGAGGGCTGAACTGCAGGACACAGGTGATGGCTAGAGGAGTCCGTCATTAATCTTTGTGTCGGGGCTGGAGGAAAGGTCCTTCAGAAGTCATTTATTTGTTGTGATATATGGCCAAGAACTGCTGTCTATTTTAAAACAGACTTGTTTGTGTATGTGTGTGCTTCCCAGCATCTCAGCAGGATGTCCAGGGCCAAGTGAGGAGTGCAGCATCCATGGAACACAAACCGTTTGCTGGGCATGGTTGGAAAGCACAAAAATTCTTTTTACTAATGCTTCCTTCCTTTATCTGAGGGATCACAGCTGTCATGTTCATTTTAACTTCATCACAGAGGGAATTGGTCCGGTAATTGGAAGGAACTGTGTAGCTGTATCTGAATTTTTTTAAGTATGTTTTGGGTCTTTCTTGGTAACACTGATGCTGTTTCACCAATAGGGTTTGATTAATTGGGGATTTTTTGATTGGTTGGGGGATTTTTGCCTCTTATTTTCTGTTTCTTCTTTACCTCCAACCTGACTGTCTACTCTGCCTAAGTGGTTTATCATGGTTTGGGTAACGTTTGGGCTCTTCTAATAGAGGTTTGTACATGGAGGATAGGATGCGTAGATGCACCAGATTGTTTGGACATACGAGTGTTAGTGCAGTTGATTGTTACAGCTGCAGTTTCCCACCACAGTTGAGATGTAAGTACAGAGTGGCCTGGCAGAGACTGCCTGCTGCCTCTCCCTCCCTGCACTCCTGTGCCTCCCCTGCATCCTGCACAAGTCAGATCAGATCAGTGGCAGAGCAGAAAATTGATCCCCTCCCCTCCCCAAACAGCTTTGTTTGAGAGAGCCTCATCACCAGACCCCATGTGAGCGAGCAAGAGGGTCTGTGGAAATGACTTTTTGGCAACAGCGGCCAGGCTGGATGGAGCATAATGTGTATTACAGAAAAAGTCACTGGGACACTTTTTGATAAGTCTGCAGATTGTATTTAAGAAAAGGGGTGAGATCATCATGCTCTGTGCAGGCCAGCCTTCCCAAAGCCCTCATTCTCAGAAATGGCCACTCATTTACTTCTAAACTCAAGTGGGGACTATAGTACAACTGTAGGGGAGACTGGTTTTTTGCTTTCATGTGTGTAATCCATGGCTTTGGTGTCTCTTGAACAAACAAAACTGACAAACTGGCCCAACAGCAGCAGTAACAAGACTGCTGAGGAGCAGTCTTGTGTACACACTGATAATGCAGGGTAAGTTTACCACTGGACCCCCATCCATCTTGAGGGTCAGGAGAGTGCTGTGGCACATGTGTCAGTCTGTTAATTTTGCAAGAGCATCTGCCACAGAGGACCCTATGCCTTCCTTCCTTGTTTCTGTGTCTTCCTTTACCCTCCTCACTCTGTCCCTTGCTCTTGTTACTCCTCACTTTGTCTCCCTCCTTTTCTGGCCTTCCTTTTCCTTCCATCTCCAAGCCTTCCTCCATGCCAGTGTCCAAGGCTAGTGTGAGTTCAGAGGGATTCTGGGAGGACTTTGCATCTACAGCAGCAGGTTCTGTCCTAATTTCACGTATTTGCATACATTGCTGATACCCTCAGCCACCCAGGAAGGTTCCTGACCATTTGCTTGCAGCACACAGAACAGTGGGTGGAGAGTACCTTCTCTGGGCCATGGTTTCTGCAGGTGGAAATTTGGGGGTGGATTCATTTTGTGCCCGTGGCAGTACCTCATGGAGAATGCAGATTAAATGAAATGCCTTGTTCCTTCTTAGAAGATGTCTCATGTGTGCAGTGGCCCCGCTCCCAGCCCTCACCCAGCATCTGCTTTATTTCCTGCTGCGCAGGGAGCCCGACCAGCAAACTGAGCAGCGTCTGTCAGGCCTCTCACGGGACTGGATCTCCTGTGTCAAAGACCCATGGGAGCAGTTTTGTCACCTCAGCTGTCAAGGTAATGTTCTCGTTAGGTGTGTACTTCCCTTTTAAATTTCAGCTTCCTATTAAATGGGGCTTTTTAGTATTAAAAATTCTGCACTTCAGGCAAGTTCCTTAGATTGTCATTTCCTGTGAAGGTTTACTGTGTCTAACAGATGGAGCCATAGGAGAACATGGTGGTTATACAAGATGATAGTGTCACTTCATGCAGCTGTAATTAGGCTTGCCTACATATCTGTTAAAGGCACTGCTCTTTCACTCTTTTGCAAGGAAATCCATGGAGGGCATAGCTCCCAAAACGTTGTATCTTTCAAAAAAGCTCTTCTGTAGCTGACTTTGATCTTCTTCACTTTGTTAGTGACAGAGTGTGATTAAACCAGAGGTGCCTACTTCAAAACCTTCACTCCATTATTTTTGTACAGCAGCTGTTCCTAGCAGCCTGAAAATAACTCATGTAGTGGTTTTACAACTGCCTGCATTTAGAAAAATGTTTGTGTAAACAGTGGAGTAACATTTGGATGTGTAAACAAACAGTAATAAATACAGTTCATGCTTCTGATCTGCAAAGCCCAAAAGGTACAGAGCTGAACTGTCTCACATAAAATCTCTCCCACATCTTGTGCTAGGAATGATATTTCTGGCAGGGAAGTGGCGTCAGCGAGGCTCTGAAAGCAGCTGGTGGGTGTGCTGCTGGAAACAGGAGCGTCTCCAAGCCACAGTATTAATGCAGGATATGGTGGGGGAAGGCTTGCCAGTCAGCCTGCAGAGAGCAAATCACATTTGGAACTGAGATGCTTCCTATGTCTGCTGGGGACAAAGTGTTGCAGATTGTTGTCTGAAGCAGTTCTTTTGGAGTAGCATTTTAAGTGTCAAGTATGCAGCTAGCTAGTCAGATTTTAAAAACCTGTGTGCTCAGTTGGATTTTACTTAACTGTGTTGAAAATCATTCATTATTCTTTATTTTTCACTGATTTGGGACAGTTTTTTCTGAAAAGTTTTCAATGAGTCGCAGTAGGCACACATCATTAGTAACAGTTGAATTCTGTATTTCCGGGGCAAAGGCAAAAACTGAAGATATTTTTAAAAACCCATTTAAAAAAAAATCATACTTTTGTAAACAGAAATGTAATTCGATTAATGTCTTCTGGTTGGTGGAAAAGCTGTAATTTTGTGGGTTTTTTTAAAGAGAAGAGCGTGTCTGATAGTTCAGTGAGATATTACTGGTTGGTGAGTTATGCAACTCACCACTTTTCATCTCTTCACTGTGTGCTAGTTTTCTTTGTTTATTTTAATTACTTCGGGCTGTGTTTCTCCAGTCAGTCTCAAATGCAGCTGCTGTTGGGAGGACAGGTTATGCCTCCAGCCTTGTCTTCACACCTCCCATTTGCTACCAGTTGTGCAGCTGTGGGGTGAACCAGAGCAGACAGCCAACGTGCTTGAAAACTGATGTGTTTCCAGCCATGTGTGTCAGTACAAGGAAGATGCCAGGAGTTGCAGGGCCTGATTTCTGGTCATGATCCAACCCAAGGATGGGCCAAGTGATTGTAAAACCATGGCTTTGGGGTTTGCATTGATTGTAAAAGAGAGCAATTATACTGTAACAAACTCCCTCTAATGCACTTAACTTCTCTGCTGGCCTCAGACCCAAAAGTGCCAGGTGCATGATTTTGCAGGTGTGGAAATGTTTTTTTACTCCATTTAGTTACATAGTTTTGTTTGTTTGGTGAGTTCTGTCTGGAAGAATTGTGTGCCACTGCATCGTTCCAGTTAGAGGAGAGCGTAAATTCCTCTGAGAGAAGAATGTTCCCCTCCATAACTTGTTTCTTCTTACACTGTCTTCTCTCTCTGAGATTGTGTATGGAATCACAAAGTGATTGAGGTTGGCAGAGACCTCTGGAGATCACCACTCCACCTCAAAGCAGGGTCACATAGAGTAGGTTCCTTGGGTATGTGTCCATTTGGATTTTGAGTATCTTCAAGGCTGAAGAGTCCACAGCCTCTCTGAGCAACCTGTTACTCTGTTTGATCACCATCAACAACAACAAGGTTTTCCTTATAATTTCCTGTATTTCAATTTGTGCCCATTGACTCTGTCCTTGCATAGGATACTATTGAGTGGTGTCTGGCTTGACCTTCATTACACCTTCCTAGCAGGTATTTGTATGCATTGATAAGATGCCCCCTCAGCCTATTTAAACTTTAAATGAAATTAAATTTTATATAAAAAATTGGTGAGAGAGCATGAGTCGATATTTTTGCCTGTGTATGACTTGGTAAGAAACAGTTACTGCTGTTGGAGATGTAACTTTCCAAATAAAATTTGCTTTGTGGATTATATTAAGAAAGTCAGACTCCTTTTACTCAAGTGTCGACTGATTTTTGGAATTGTTTTATTTGCCCAGGTAATTTGGCCTGCCCAGGTGGTCCATGCTGCCCTTTATTAGCAGTCACTTGTTTTATTTCTTTTATTGGACATTTCACTGATTTTTGCACCATGTCTTCTTATTTGCAGCAGGAGGATTCTCTTTTTGCCACCATGCCACCCCTTTGTCCCATTGGGAGTCATTCCAAGGTGCAAAGCCCCAAATCGGTCACTGGAGGACTTGGAGCTTTTACAAAGGTATTCCTCCTGACTTTTGTGCTGGGACAGGCAGCCCGGTAGTGTCATTTCGTGCTGGCTTGTGCCACAACCCATGGAACTCCAGTGCCTGTAAAACTCTTTCTGGAACCAATGTATCTTGCTGCTAAGGGCTCTGTAGCATCTCTCAAAAATGTGTCTTGTCATTTCTTTCCCTGTGGCTCTGCTGTACCTGTGATCTTTCCTTTTATCTCCTCTTCCATCCTTTCTCGGGTTCTTTTTGAATCACTGTTATGTTCAGGCTGATACTTTGAAAGCTATTTTTAATGGGATGCAGTAGAAGTAAACAGATCTGTCAGGAGCTTCTTTAAAAATTATAACAGTGATTTGTGAATCTCAGATGTTGCTTTTTCTGACTGTGTTGTTTCTGGCAATGTTAGGTGATCCAAGTAAAAGGTGGAAGAATGCTTCCTACCAGTTACCTACAACAATCCAGCACGAAAAATCCCCCCAAAACAGGCTTTTTTGTTGTCACCGCCCTTGGGGATTAGATGTAGGGCTGTCCCAGGGGAAACATAAAACATTTACACAAGAGAATGTGTGTGTATATGTCAGCTATAATCATTTACAGTGTCTATAGCTATTGGTTGTAATGTTGCAGGATAGAAACAGAAAACAGGTTCAGAACATGAATCTTAACCTTTAAAGTGTCGTGGCTCCGTGCCGAGATGCAGGGTCTGAAGAAGTCAGGTCTGCCCAAGTCCCTTGTCGGGATGACTGGTACTTGTAACACTACCAGCAAGTGCTGTGACTCTGTAATTTCCATGACCACCTCTGAAACACCGTCTGCTCTGTCACTACAGACACCACCCCACACGCTGTGCTGGGAGCAGCCCTCACCTGGAGCCGAGTTAGAGAGTCCCTGTGGTGGTGAGCACCACGTCTGAGTTCAGAGCGTGCCTGCCCTCCCCTGCAGACAGGCTGCTCCACAAGCGATTTTCAGTGGATTAGGGTGTTTGCTTTTCTTACAACTGTTTCTTCCTCTTGCCAAGGTGATAATCAAGCAGGAGCCCGGGGAGCTGCCGCAGCAGGCGGCGGTGCCGGCAGCAAGCACGGCGGCACAGCCCTCGGTGCAGCAGTACGTCACCGTCAAGGGCAGCCACATGCTGGCCCTGTCCCCCCAGAAACCCGTCGTGAGCACCAGCGAGGGGACGGTGCAGTCCAAGGTACGGGGCACGTGGGCATCTCTGCTGTGGTGGGAGCTGTCTTGTGGTGTTACTGCAACCCTCGGTGCTTCTCCCAAGGGAGCAGGGTCACTTCTGCCTCGCTCCCAGGTGGCAGCACCATGGTTAGCTGGGTTCCTGCATGCAGAGGGGCTTGTATCCCGCTTCCTTGTAATCCTCGGGAAGGGAGCAGGCTGAGCAGGCTCTGTTGCATTTTATTGTGTACAGGGACCATCTCCTGCTTCTGTCCAAGCCATTGCAACAGGGGGGTGGAGGTGCTTTTGAACTGTCAACCCAGAAAGCTGGCTGCCATCATCAGCTCTTGCTGAAACTCATCCAGGTCGTTCCCCAAGGAAAGGTGAATTAGGGTCGTTCCCTAAGAAAAGGTGAATTCTTTCCCTAGGAATGCAGGCCTGCAACACAAGAGAACAGCACAAGTAGGGAGCAGGGT
Source organism: Struthidea cinerea (assembly GCA_013397865.1). NCBI lineage: Eukaryota > Metazoa > Chordata > Aves > Passeriformes > Corcoracidae > Struthidea > Struthidea cinerea. The sequence goes on along the minus strand of VZTI01000139.1, from coordinate 1,051,240 downwards.
GGAGGCTGAGCCAGAACTAGCATTAGGTGAAAGCAGTCCTACTTGAGTGGCAACTCAAGCATTTTGCTGTAGGAGTTGTGCCAATGCAGTCCTGCTTTGACAGGAGTGACACAGCTTCTGAGAAGGCACAGTGCAGTGACAAGATGACAGATGTGTCAGAAGTTGTCTCCATTGTTGCCTTTTTCCATTTTGGACAGAGTCGAATGACATGCCAAGCACTAGAGATTACATACAGAACTTTCACGTTTGCATAAGTAAATACTTCTTTCGCATTTGCAACATTTCCTTGTTCTTTTTGCTGCCTTTCTTGCCTGTTTGAGCAGGTATGCAGAAAGTCATGTTCCACTGCAGTTACTGTTAGCACATAAAATTGAAGCACTTTGTGGGTTCTGCTTTGAGGCCATAGTTTTCCCAGGGAATCTGTTCCCATGAATGCATTGAAACTGAATTTCCACATCTCTTTAATTCACCAAGGCAAGTTTTATCTTCAGCTGGAATTAAGCCATTGCTTATAAATCAGAAAAAAAGGAATTGCCCTGTAATTTGAATGAACTTAATCTTTTGTGGGTGCGCTGAGATCCTGATTGTGTTTAACAGTTTATCGTTTTACTTGGGATTGGCCTCTTGCCGACTTAATTTTGTTCCTGAATGAAGAGCTTCTGTTCGTGACCGGGCACGTCCTGAAATATCTGGAGATGGGGGTGGTGTAGCAGCTAGGATTCCCACGATGGCTGTAGCCAGCAGTGCACCATCCCATCCTTGTTTGTTGCAGGTTGTTGGCGTTCCCGTTGGTTCTGCGTTGCAGTCGACAGTGAAACAAGCGGTGGCAATAAGTGGTGGCCAGATCCTTGTGGCAAAGTCCAGCTCCTCGGTAGCAAAAGCTGTTGGTTCGAAGCAGGTTGTGACTCAAGGTGTAGCCAAAGCCATCGTGAGTGGAGGCGGAGGGACAATTGTTGCTCAGCCTGTGCAGACTATAACAAAGGCACAAGTTTCTTCCACAGGGGCTCAGAAGAGTACATCTCAAGGCTCAGGTAGAGTAATTTTGCACCTTGTTAATAGCTAGTGATGGGTCTATAATGATTGATTCAACTGCAAAATAACTATGCATGGTTGAAAAACTTGAAAATGAGTAGAGAGCTCTGTAGGAAAATTCATGCTTAGATTAATAATAAAGAAAATGCTAATTCATTATCTCTAAGGGGGAAGAGGGAGCACATGTGCTTTAAAACATGCAGTGTTCTGGGAGTGGAGACTGGATAGATGCACTGGGGAATGTGCAGGAGACCTAGCAGACTTTCATGGAGCCAGGTGTCACATTTTTTGCCTGGTGTTATGGCCCTTTCCCCATTAATCCAGACAGGCAGAGCCGAAGTGTCCCTATTTCATCCCCACATCTTCCCCAGCGCTTACAGGTACAGGAGTATGGGCAGAAGCATCCTGTCTGCAGCTGCACAGCTGCTTTAGCTGAGCACAGGCTGGGGCTCTGGGCTGTTGGAAAGCTGCTGTGTGGTGCCTGGGGCTGGAGGAAGCCTGCAGACCCCATGGCTGAGCTGTTTTGGCCTGCAGCCACAAGTGGAACTGCAAGCAGAGAGATTTTTTCCAGACCTATTAAAAAAAGTGTGCATCACTGGTGGAGTTAATCTGCAGTTAGAGCAGCTAAGGAGGGATTACTGAGGGCTAGTTGCATGTCACTGAGTGCTTCCATCCTGTGCAGATTTCAGTGCATGCTACTTTTTGCAAGCAGCTCATTTATTTCTTTCTATTCTCTCTTTCTAGTGATGGCTACGCTGCAGTTACCAGCCACCAACCTGGCAAACTTGGCAAACTTACCACCAGGCACCAAGCTGTACCTCACCACCAACAGCAAGAACCCTTCTGGGAAAGGAAAACTGCTGCTGATACCCCAAGGAGCCATACTGCGAGCCACAAATAATGCTAGTTAGTCTTGCAGGGAAATCTAATGAGTTAAATAATGTAATCACTGCATAATTAATATGTTTGGCATTTTTGCTATAAAGCATCCTGGTGCTGTGGAAATCAGTAATGGGATAGGGTTTCTTTGTTCACGACGACCCATATGTGGTGCTTTTTCAGGCTGAGATCTCACAAGTGGTTTTTGTTTTCAATGAAACTGCTTTTCATGCCATGCTCCCAATGCAGAAACATGTTTTTTGTTAATAGGCCTCTGAATGGAACTCCCAGTGAAATACCTGCAGAACAACAACAGCCTGCTGAGATAGTCCAGTGGGCAGGGCTTTGTTTGCAGTGTGCTGCTGCTGTAGGGAATGAGTACTGCAGGCTTTGGACTGTGTAGATGAAAGGATTTGTTGTGAGCCTTCTCCAGAATGCTGTTCTTGAGGCTGGGGTTGGGATGGGAGATGGATTGGGTGTAAAATTTTTCTCCCAATTCTGATTTGGCCTGCCTGAGGTATTATTCAGTTCCATATAAGGCTGTAAATACCTAGCAACATAGCAATAGAGTACATGTCACTGAAAAAGTAGATACTCTTGCTGAAGGCATTTTTGGGATGTAGAACTTGTCATGGGAGCCCCATTGCTTGAGATTTAGAGAGGCAGCTGGGACAGTCCAACTTTGATAATCTCATTGGCAGCAAGGAAGAAGCTTGTGATGTTTATGACAGAGCCATGAGTATTTTTTTTACCCTTGTTTCCTACTGAGAGACTTTAAAGACTTTGCTGTTCAGGCTCTTCCTTCTGGAGACAGCAATATCAAAGTGTCACTGCGAATTGCCACAGCTTGGGATCCATGATCTGTTCTTCTGTTAACAAAATTGCATTGACAGCCAATGAAAGTGAAATTAAGAAGCCAGTGAGATTCAGAGTATTTCCAGAGCTTTTGCTGCAGATCCATAACCTGCAAAAGAGTAATGAAAAGATTGTTCTTCTGTTGGGCAGCATTTTCAATTGATAGAAAGTTCAAAACAGCCTGAAAGGAGCTTTGCTTGCCCACCAGCCCTCCTCATTTTCCTGATAGCTCCTCTTGTTCATGGCATTAGCTGAGCTGTAAGAGAGCACAGCAGCACAGCTGAACTCTTCTTTGCTGAATAATGTTACTTGGCTGCAAAACACATGGCACCAAATGTCTTGCAAAGTCTTTTCAAGTACCTGTATATACAGGGATGCTTTAGCAGCTGACATGTCTGATTACCAAAGGGTCAAGTCTTTTCCTCTGGTTACAGGTCTTCAGTCTGGTTCTTCTACGAATAGTGGAGGAGGAGGAGGAGGAGGAGGAACCCAAAGCACAAGCAGTAACTTGTCCCAGCACCTCACCTATACATCCTACATCCTGAAGCAGACACCCCAGGTCAGTGGCACAAGCATCTCAGTTGAAGCACATTGACATTTCGGGCTGCAGTGGTGTTAGGTGGATGTCCTGTGGTTCTGTAGCGTGTGAAACGTTCTTGGATTCTGGTGTCTGGATCTTATTTGACTTTTCTCCTGATCTGCTTCCACCAGAAAGTGTTCTGCAGCAGGAAGGCTGCATCCAGCTCTTAGTGCAGGAGCATCCAGTGTAATTAGCAGTGCCTTGTTTCAGAAGATGAAATGTTGTTGTGGCTACATTATAGCTACAAGCTTTTATCTGTTATTGACACTCCTAGATTTCTGTTGACTGTTAACTGTGTTTCAAAGTGCTGACCTCCCTGATTTATTTCTGGAGCAGGGCACCTTTCTGGTTGGCCAGCCTTCACCTCAGAGCTCTGGGAAACAGCTGACTCCAGCATCAGTTGTTCAGGGCAGTGTTGGAGTTGGAGCATCTTCCACACAAGGACAAGCCCTAAAAGTGATAACTGGACAGAAGACAGCTCTGTTTACACAGGTAATGTGCAAGTGATGTGTTTCTCTCTTACTAGTTTTGTCAGATAAAGTACAGGAACCACAGCCACACATTACTGAGAGCATTTCCTTTCATAGTTGTTTGGTTTGATGTGGGTTTTTGTACAATTGTGGTGCTGGCTGTACCATGATGAGGAAAGCACACAAAGGCTTACTTTCATCAGACTACAGATTTCCAGCTTTCTCTTTTCTGAGGGGGTCAGCTTGCAATCTATGTAAGCTTGAGGTTGCTGCTTTGGAAATGGGCTCTGGGATTTCTTAGTGAAATGGAATTGGAAAAGTGAATACAGTCAGGTGAAAAAATGTGCTTAAAAACTTGAACATTAGAAATGAGTCACCTGCTAAAGCTCTTAAAAATCTTTGGGTTTGGTATCCCTCAAAGGTCCTTTTAAAAACTACCAAGTAGTCCCTATTAAATTCACATGCCCCAAGAGTACTTGCAATTGATTATCCAAAATTCAAGATGGGTAGACATATATTTGCAAAGTCAACACTGATACAGTTGATTCCTGAGGTGATAATTTTGTTCCAGCGATTATTGCCAGAACTTGGTTTTTTCAGAAGTATTTTGAAAATATTTTCTAGTAATATAAAAAGCTTTTATCTTGTTTTGTTGTTGTTGTTCTCTTTTGATTTGGTTTTCTAGAATCATTTAAAACCCAAACTAATAGACTGTTTTCCTTATGGTGCATTCTTCCCAAAGGCTGCATCCAGTGGACAGACATCACTGGTGAAAATATCAGATGGGTCTATAAAATCAGTGCCTGCCTCATCCCAGCTCTCCAAACCTGGCACCACTGTGCTGAGAGTATCAGGAGGTGTCATCACCACGGCTGCTGCTCCTGCCGTGGCCCTCCCCACAAACGGGGTGGCCCAGGTGAGAAAGAGCCCTGCCAGTATTCTGTAATGCAGTGTTTGCACTCCTGCCACGACAGTCCCAGGAAAGGACTTGTACCGCTTTTTCCCTCTGTTGGTGTTCTTCCCAGTCAGCTTGCTGGTGGATCTGCTCTTCCTTGTATCAAGCAGCAGCAAGCAGACTGTAGGTGCTCCTGAGACCACAGGCCCTGCACAGTGCTCAGTGCCCAAGCTGCTGCCAGCAGGCGTCGGAGGCTGGCAGCGGCTGCGGTCCTGGCTGTGTGCAGAGGGTGTCACTGCTCTCCACCCCAGGCAGCTGTGACACTGCAGCCTGGGAAGGACCTGGTTTGGCATGGAGGGAGGCAGGACACAAAACATTTGCGTTCCTAAAGTGAATGCTCTTGTGGGTGGATGCAGCCATGTATCCAATTGATGCAGGCTGTCCACCTGCAGTGGAGCTGCAGTTCATGGAGAGGGGAGGAGGCAACAAAATAGTGTGTAATTCACTCTGAGCCTGTTTCTTTCTGTTAGCCCCTAATCTGTGCCTCCCAAATGCCTGTGGAGGGTTGATGCCATGCTGCCACAGCCTCCATTCTATATGTGCCATCATTGTGTGGAGGCTTTTGGATATGAGCTTGAGAATCTCTTGCTTCCTAACAATTGATAGATAAATATTTGAGTTTGCTACTTTTATTACTTCTCTTACCTTGTTGTGCTTATTTTTGAATCACCTGTGACATGAAAGTGGATTTGTTATCCCTCTCTGCCTCTTATGCAGCAAACAGATAATGCAGGTTCCAGTTCATCATCTTCTGGAACTCCTGCAGCAAAGACGTCTGGACAGCAACACCAAATCTGTGTAAGCCAGAGCCAGTCTACTTCATCAGTAGTAAATAAGACTGCGACTTCCAGTGTTGTAAGTGTTGCTTCCTTGATGACTACACCAGCGCCTGTGACGGGAAAAGCTACGGTATCAGGTATTAAACTCCCTTCACACCTTTCCTAGAGAAAGTTAGAATCCAGGTGTGAGTTCTGTAGACGTCTTCACTGTGAATGGAAGAATATAGAGTCACCTGCATTTTTGAGTGTGTAAAAGTCATGCTTTCTAAAACATCTTATTAGCACAACTTTTGGCTTAGCCAAGGAAATTTCTAATAATTTGGCATCCTTTTGGCGTTGAGTGTATCTGTTACAAATAACAGCACAAGTTGCCCTTTGGTGTTGGAGAGGGATTTCAGTTTTCATGCCAGGTTCTCACTAGAAGATGCGTTCTGCCTATCAAGAGCACAGTGTGTCACTGAGTGGGGAAGCGATGAAGATATCAGCAGTACTACAGACTTGAGTAGTTTGTGAAAGAGAAACTCCACTGTACGCAGAGAAGTTGCATGAGCAGAATTTGTCTCTGAGGCTTTGCATCTGCTCTGTTGGGGTTGAAAAGGAGAGAGATGTTGAGTAAAGGGAACTGAAGCCTTTGAAGTCAAAATTCATTAAGTAGAGTGAAGTAGGCTGGATCTGGATCATTCATGTTAATAAAAATGAGGTAATAGAAATGGACTGCCCTTATGTGGAGGGGAGTTCTCCATATTTAGTTTTATTGTATTCCAGCATCTTTCGTGTCAGGGAGAGCAAATAGAGCAGGTTTGAGAGTTATGAGTTAAAACTGGAAATTTTTGTTTAGATTAATTTACCTGCTGGCATGTTCTGTTCACTTGAAGTGGTTTCTTGTAAAGTGAAAGCAGAGTAAAAATACAGAAAAGAGAAAATAATTGACACTGAGCTCATCTGACAGTGTCTTTTTGAAGCAGCTCTTCTTGTTTCCTCTCTACTCAGACTTTTAAACTTCTCCTTTCTTATGAGTATGTTTTACCCAGAGCTTGAAAATAAACAGCTTAGACTGCTAAGACTGACAAAACCCTGCAGGAAGCAATTTAGTATTTTTCTCTGTGCTAGGAAAGTGGCCAGGTGGGGTTTTTGTAGGATATAAGCCATACTAAATAGCTTTCAGATTAAAACTCCTGTTTATATGTGAGAATGGTGTCTAGATTTTGTTTGGGGGTTTTTTTGTAACCTGAGGCATTGACTTCTTCGTGGAAAACTTTCTTCAAGAATCTCAGAAGGAACAGTGGCGATAAAACATGTTATTTCAATGTAATAACAAACAGAAACTCAAACAAAACTGTTAAAATTCTGAACATTTGTGTTTTTAAAGGCAACTTTTAAAAAAGGATTTCAAGTTTTCCCTTGTTTTGTATCAAGCAGTGTCTCCCACCCACCAGGCTGATAGGGTATGTTGAAAAGATCCCTTCTTGCCAGCCTTGCTATTGGGTCCCTTGCTGTCCTACCCTGACACATCAGTATGTCCCACACAAAGGACACTCACTAGGTGAGCCTTCTTGCCTGGAGGTGAAAGCCTAACTGACCAGTGCTGGGCATCCCTAAAAACCAAGACATCTTCACCAGACCTTGCGTGTCTAGTACTTGGAAGGCCAGCTGTGTTTCAGTACTACTACTAATAATAATAATATAAAGAAAATGGAAATTTTAAGTCAAATCATAATTACAAAATTGCCATGGTGAAACTAAGAAGTTGTCAATGTTTTAAAATAGAAGCCTGCTAAATTTCCACAATCTGAAGAAAAGTTAGCTACAGATTGAATACAATTACATGGAAAATAGCCAGTTTACCAGTAGAAAGGATGGACAGAGGCCCAAATCTGAGTGTTAGACTGTGGGCTGTGGTGGCTTGGGATGTCATCACAAGGAGATGACGTCTCCTTGTGGAGGAGAGAGCTGGCAGACAAGCGATGAGTACTCCTCACCCATGGGACTGTGGCACAGCTCGGAGTCGTGCTGGTATCTCCTGAAGTTACTGAGTGCTGCCACTGATAATGCTGTCAATATCTGAATGTTCTGCTTGTTCTTTTGGCCTTGACTAAAATCAGGGATTTAGTTCAGCCTCCAGTTTAATGTACTTCACAGCCTGATTAGCCATCCTTATGGGTGTGCTCAGTGCACATGCAGAAAGACACACGACACTCAGTTCAGGTATGTCCTTTGTCAGACCTGCTGCTCAGCAGCCTTGGGCTTGTCTCATAGTTGGAGCAGGGTTGATTGTGCTCTGCTGACTGCAGTGGATGCTGCTAAACTGAACTGCAGAGGTGTGAGTGGCACTGGGATACCTCCCTGAGAGCAGCTGTGTGAGTACAACAGAGCTGTAGTTCACTGGCTTACCACAGCCTTGAACACAAGGTCTAGTCCTGACAAGAGTGTTTTACTCTGCTGAGCCTGCTTCAGTTGAAAGGTTTGTTACATCAACTTTGCTTAAGATTCCTTAGGTAATTAGGAGATTTGCTTCACAACTCTCAGAGTGCTGTGCAGCATGTAACAGTGTGCACACTGCGGTGCAGCACTACAGCCTTTGAGCCATCACTTGTGCCAGGGAAAACTCGTCCTGACAGCTCACCGAACTGTGGCTTGTTAAGAGGGTGGCAGTGCTAGGTTACATACCATCCTGCTTCAAGCAGAAAGGGAGAGAAGTAGCTGGAGATAAACTAACTGGTGTTTTATTTAACATTTTGTCTTCCGTTCTTCTTGCAGGGTTGCTAAAAATCCACTCAAATCAGTCTAGTCCACAGCAGGCTGTTCTGACAGTTCCCAGCCAGCTTAAACAGCTCGGTGTAAACACAGCTTCTGGAGGTGTTCAGACAATACTCATGCCTATGAACAAAGGTAAAGGGCAGAGGAGGATGACAGATGGTGTTTGAAAATCTCCTTTGACACAGGGTAGCACTTGGTCACTGTTGGCATACATGGTCCGAAGTAGAGATAGAAGAAATTGTAGCAAGGAATTCATCCCTAAACTTTGTGCTGCAAAAAGAGTGTGTTGCTTCTGAAAATTTTAATTTGTTGAAGTATATGAAATTTGATTTTCTTTTTCTTCTTTGTTGCCCCCCTCCTTTTTTTTTCTTTTCATCTCCAGTGCTACAGTCACTTTCTACCAGCAAAGTTTCAGCAGTTTCAGCAGTCACAGCAGCAAGTACAGTTGTCCCAAGTCCCTCCATGGCATCCATTGCGAAAGGTAACAAGGGATTTCTTAGTAAGATAAGTAGCAAAAATAAGCTGGTGCTGCTTTATGCAAGTGGCCTGACTATGAAAGTAGACTCCGGGACTGTGGGTTCCTTTATTTCCATTATTAGTAGAGTTTAAATCAAGTTAAAATGACACCTGGGAACTAGGAATTTAACAGTGACTTCCCCCTCAACAAATCCCACAGCATAGACAAGTATGGAGAAAAATGAGAATGTTCTAGAAAGCTACAAGGAGTACCTTAAACACTCATTGTTTCAATCCATATTTGCAGAACCGCATAGAGCAGCAAGTATTTAACCACAGACTGCTGTTCTCAGACAGATGTACTGGAGGTTGCTTTCCAGCAGCACTAGATGCAGACAGCACATGTCCCTGTGCACACAGAGGGGAAGGAGGTACATACAGTCCTTCCCAGAATAAAGCATGGGGCAGAGCTGACATACCTGAAGTCCAGTTCTGGCAGAACTGTCATGTCTCTCTCCATCCCAGCTGCATGACCAGGCTGCCTGGTTATTTGCGTTCGGCACGTCTCTCACTGCTTCTGTCTCACCAGAGTTCTGTCCTAGACATGAGAAAGTTCAGATGTCGGAATCGGTGATGTCTTAAAAGAAGTTGTCACTTTGAAATGTCACTTCTTGTTAAAACTTGGTAGCTTTCTATCCAGCTCTTTGTTTGCAGATTGGCCAGGCAGTTCAGTTTAGATCAGGCAGTCATATGCAAAACAGCAGCAAACGATTATGCAGGTTTTCTGACAAGGATGAGATGTGAGCATTTGGAGATTTGTGGGGGGGGAACATGTTCTGGTAGGTCTCTTTCAGCAGAATTGAAGGTCAGATTTGTTCATGCTTAGCTATGAGAATGTAAACAATAAATGAAGGGATGTTATGTAAGACCTTTAGTCTTACTGGAGTCTCACAAGACTGTCTGGTACTTTTATCAAGATGGCTGTACTTTTTGTCTTAAAATGTGTTCTGTTTCTTTGAAGTTAAGATGGAGCCTGATTCAACAGGACAAAACTGCAGTTCTGTGGGTACCCAAGAAGGCCAAGCAGCAGTTAAAACAGAAGAGAGCTCTGAACTTGGGAATTATGTTATCAAGTAATTGTTCATTTCTCTATAAGGATTTCTGATCTTTGAAGTACTGAGGGAATGGAGATGGTTCTAGGGATGCTTGCAGTAGTGTTACTTTGACCTAGAAATACATTATAAAATCTTCTGTCCCATACACTGCTGTACTAATCCTGTTGGGTGGCATTTGTTTCAGACAGTGTTGCAATGTTTTATTTGTGAATGGATTTGTATGCAGGGTTCATGAAAGGGGAAAAATTATTTTAAGATTTGCAGTTGTTTTGGGCTTTTTTAAAATCACAAGCTGCTAAAATCTCTTTATCATCCTCTGCTTGTATATTGCCATTGCGTGTCCTTAGTCAGGTCACACTGCTCAGTGAAATGCAGCTCTGAAAAGTGGCATCTGAAATAAGTAGAACTGTCCACCTTCTGGCCTTTCAAGTCCTGCTAAGCTCATATACTTCTGTAATTACTTAGTGTGAGGGCTGCTTTGCTTCAGAATTAGAATTAAATAATAATGAGTATTTTATCACTGGATGTTGTGAAATCCAGTGCCTTGTTTGTGATGCTTTTGCAAGTATTTGTTAGTGTTTTTTCACCAGAACTCAAACTGCAGAATTTTCTCTGCACGTTTCTTGCAGTGTGTAGGATGTCTCTTCTGCTCTTGATTTCTCCAGCTTTCCTGTCTCTGTTTTGTAAAGTTTTGTTATCTTGGTGTATCCCTGCAGACACTACCCTGATGGAGAGTCTGTGTAAGAGACAGGAATAAATCTTCGGTCACTACACACTGAAAATTATCTTAGTTATAACAAGTGGAAAGTACAGTTCCTGAGAGTTAAATAGACTATGTCTGGTTAAGTAAAGTCCCACAAACACAAGGTTTTCCATGCAGTATCCTGTGTTTCCTACTGGGACAATCTGCACTAGTTACCCCTCAAAGTAGTGTTGCAGCTTGCGAGATAATGCAGGGGTTTTCTCCAAGCCTGTCTTCAGTTTCTTCGGCCTGACAAATGCAGCTTTGGATGTGGACATTTTGGCAAGAGGAAGGGCTGTTTGAAATACCTTCTCTGGATTGGGGTATAAGAGTTTATCCTCACACTGCTATTTGTAATGCCGTGGGGCTAAAGACTTTAAACCATGCAGTGATTTTGAAACCTTTTACATCTGATTCATTGCTTCCAACAGCAGTCTTCACTGTGATTCTTTTTATCCCTTGCAGCATAGAATATTTGGAGAACATCCAGCAGCTTTTAACAGCAATAGTGAAGAAGGTTCCATTAATTGCTGAAAAAAGTAAGCAATAAATGAAAAGGCTTTGTTCTGTATTGTCAGTTTATCTACAGAATGCCTTGAATACTCTGTGGCCGCAGAAGTTTTTAAAAGGTGGAATGAAATGAAGCCATTCTCCTAGAGAGCTTACTCCAGGGGTTATTCTGAAGATGCTTAGAATTAGGTTCTTCCAGTAAAGTCAAATATGTTGTTAGCACTTAAAATCTTTAATCTGTTTTTTCATTAGAAATAGACTGCATTTCTTCACGTAATGGCTGCAAGTAGGTCTTCTTTTTCCTAGTTTGTCCTTAATGGATGTGCTTTTTTCTTTTCTTTTTTCTTTTTTTAAATTTAACACTAGGGTTTCAGCGAGCTGGCAAATACAGTAACATAGCTCAACACTGAAATGTGTTTGTTATTGGAGTTTTTGCTTTCTTTTTTAAACAGAAGGGGATAGTTTGCAGAGACATTTTAATCGTGTGTGGTACTTTATTATTTCATTCCTCTTACTCATGTACATAACTGAAAATGTTTCAGCTTTCTCTGGTAACTAATGCACTTTGAACAAGTGGTCCTGGAGACTGGGTAGAGCAGACCCTCTCAAGCAGAGGCAGCAAAGTAGGAGTGAGAGGCACAGTAAAGCTTTCATCACATACAACTCTTGTGCTTTTGCCAGGAAACCTTTTCACTGTTGTTTCATTTTTATGTTGTAATTTGTTTGGAAAAAAAAAAACAAAACAGTTTTCCTTACTTTTTGACTAGTAAGGCAGATTTACAGGTCTACATAATAGTGTTTGTGGGGGGAAAAGAGGCTTAAAACAGCCCATAGCTACAGGTGTCTGTGTGTATGACCAAGAGGGAGGCTGGTTTTTCATCCAAAAACCAGTGTCAGTCTCTCTTGGGGAGAGCACAGCATGTGTAAGAGTTAGTTTCAGTCCTTGAGCCTGTGAGCATGAAATGCATTTCCCTTTTCCTCTTTGCTAAATAACATCAAACCCAGAATTCATCTTACTTCACTTACTGAAAATTTAATAGAGTTTTTGATTTTGTGGTTTTTTAGGTGAGGATGTAAGCTCTTTTTGTGCCAGTTCAGTGGAACAGTATTACAGCTGGAATATTGGGAAGAGGAGGGCAGCCGAGGTAATTCTCTCATCCACTATTTCATAAGCAGTCACTAGGAACACAAGAAGGATTCCTGAATTATGGAGCCTTCCTTGTTGTCGTCTGATTTGTTTTCTGCATAAATCTGTTATTTTAAAAGGCAGCATTCCTTACTGCAAGGTGCACTGACTTGTGTTCAGATGGTGATCCAGTTTATTGTTCACAGGCTTTCTCAAGCAGAAAGGATGCTGGTCATTTTTCAGTTTATTTATAGTAAGATGGTTTTTGAAGCATTTTAAAACTTTAAATTTTTTCAAAGTGGTAGTACTTTATCCTCATCTCTCGTCTGTGGCATGTTACAGTCAAGGGAATTTTACCCAACATACTTTATCTGTCTTTTTAGGGGATTGTGTCTGCTTTCTGTAGGATGAGAATTGAGGGATCTGACATAAGCAGGACTAGCGCTGGAATAGATTGTCAGTTCACCAAAGATAAATATTTCAGTTAACCTGGACCTTTTGTATTGTGGTTTCCCTGTATTTCTTCATAACTTTTCCATCTTGCTGTAAAGTTTTACAGGGAAGATGTTAACTAACACTGAATTAGATCCTCTGCTGTTGCCAGCTTAAATGATCAAAGAGTTTAAGCAAATTTTAAGAACATATTTTGCTCTAGTGGATTTCTTGCACTATGCCATCTTTGGTGTTACTTGGGAGATGAGGCATTTCAAGTCAAGATGGATGTGACTAGGCCCCTGTAAATGTGTGTCCTTTTTTTTGAGAGTTTTTTTTGGATGATAAAGCAAAGTTTAAATGACCTGTCAGAAGTCACTCTGACTTCTGAGAAAATCATGTTCCTTTTCTGTTTCCCTTGGAACCTGGATTATGGTTCTGGGCTGTAAGTAAGCTAACCGTAAATGTTCCAGCCAGTGTAATGAGCTTTCTCTTTGGTTGGTCACAGTGGCAACGAGCAATGACAGTGAGAAAGATCCTACAAGAAATCATAGAGAAGCATCCCAGGTTTCACAATATCACCCCCCTGAAAACAAAGCACGTGGTGCACTGGTGTCGATGCCATGGCTACACTCCCCCTGACCCCGAGGCCTTGCGGAACGATGAGGACTCCATTGAGGATGTGCTGACACAGATAGACAGTGAGCCAGGTGAGTGTGGAGGGACAGGAAGCTCCTTTCTGCCAAAGACACTGTTTATTAAATGCCTGTGTTCAAGCACATCTGGAGAAGGGGATTCTTACTTTCTTTGTTTTAACTTAATTCACTCTGGAATAACAAAACTTGGAGATTGTAAGGGCAGGCCTACAAGTGGGGGCTGTCCCTTGTCCCTATCAGTCCTGATGTTTTTCTGGGGCTTATCTTGGTTTTTATTGTGCTTTGGGGCTCTTGGAGGCTCAGTGTAGATAAATCTCATGAAAGATGATTCTTGCTCCACAATGTAATCATTTATAAGTGGATACACAAAGTAAGTGTAGGGAGTAGTGACATTTCTGCCCTTGGGTAGGCTTAGCCTTTGTTAAGACTTACCATGCAAACAGTATGAATGAGTTCAGGTGCAAAACAAAAAAAACCAAACCTGGCAGTGGCAATGTGGAGCTCAGTGGGAGTTAATTTACCTCCAAAAGTGAGGTGAATTGGCTCGTGTGAAGCTTCATGCTTTGTATTACAGCTGCTACATTATTCCACTAGGATAGCTCTAGGATCCCCACAGTTCATTTTAGTATGTATTAAAATCATGTCTTTAATTTCATCCATTCTTCACAGTTAAGCTCTGTTGTTTCACCTTCAGATAATCCCTTTCCAAAAGCTGAATGTTCTTCTGTTCTGATCATTCAGGGATTTAAGGTATTTCACAGAAGTGTATGGAATTGATTATACATTGTAAAGTCTGGCCCTGCATTGCAGTTGTTGAAGGTGGAAAGGAAGCCTGCATCTACCTTACAATATTTTTATTTAAATCACTGTATTCGTGTTTGTCTTTGAAGAGTAGAATCTGTTTACTGCGTAGCTTTGCACTGAAGGTTTTACTGGCTTGTGTCAATCATGCAGAGAAGAGGTTACCCTTCTGCCATTCCACTTTGAACCTGTCTTCTGATTTTTTTTTAAGAAGCATGATAATGCTTATCACAATGCACAAGATGATTTAGCACTACATTGTGCCTACATAGTAAAAGCTCCACTTCTCTAAGCAAGTTGAAGAGTATCAGACTGATTTGCCAGTTGCCAAAAAGCTTAAAAAGCTTCTGTGAGAATGTTTGGGAGACTGACATAAGCCTGGTTTTGTATGAAATGCAGCCTTCTTGATTGGTGTAGGAGCAGATGTGGGAGAGAACCATGAGTGTCATGAAGATATAATTAGAAGGCTCTCAATGGCTGTTTGCATTTCTATTCATCCTTATATTTGGTAGGCACTACAAAAATAACTTGCAATTACCTTAATTTCTTACCATATTTTGAGTGTGCATCTGTTTATAAACAGCTTTCCCTAACCTATCATGTGGTTAATTGATTGCTTCTATTTCAGAATGCCCTTCATCTTACAGCAGTGGTGAGGAGCTGTGCCGAAAACTGGAGGAACTACAGCAATTTCTGAAACAAGAACCAGAACATGAAGAGGAAGTAGATATTCTCAACTTTAGTGAGCCATTAAAAATAAACATTAAGAAAGAACAGGAGGAGAAACAAGAAGAAATGAAGTTCTACATGGCTTCCTTGCCTGCATCAGAGTTTGTGAGGGACACTGCTGAGAAGGTAATGAGTGAATCATAAAGCTAATTAGAACTGTTGTGAAGCTAGTTGTGGTCTTACATTTATTTAGTTGCATTTCTTTCATCTATATCGGCCTCAGGACTTTTTAATGAATTTTTTTTATAAATGCCCTGGAAAAACTGGACCTTTTGACTCAAGACACGCAGCTGCCAGTTTTGGCAGGGGAAAGGGAAGAGTGCCAGCTGGGAGCTCACTTCAGAGTAGTTGTTTTGCAGGGCTTAGTACAGAAAAAATTATCTTGAAAGACTAAAAGCAAGGATAAATGAGGGATGAGGAGTGCTAGTACTGAATTCTTCCTGTCCCATCATGTGGAAGATGTGGACTTGTTGCTTGAACCAGTGCTGTGTAACAGCAGTTCCTGAAAAGGGATTGTGGTAAAACTTAGCAAATTTCTCTACTGCTTGGATATCTTCCTCCTATTCAGTTTAAGGCAAAAGAGAGGGAGGTCTTCTGTTACAGCAGCAGGAGAGAGAGAGGAGACTGACTTGGTTTATAGGAAAGAGTGCTTGCTGTTGTACCAGAGAGGACAGGAGCAGCAGGAGGGGTTTGCATGGAGCAGTTGTTGGAGAAAGAAAGGATCTCTGTCCCCACCCCACCTGCTGACACTATGGGACAAAATTTGGTTCTGCAGGTGTATCTGGTCTCTTGCTACATAGGTGACAAAGGCACGGGCACAATGAGAGTGGAACTGAGGGATGAAACACTCTTCTGATGTGGAAATTCTGTGCCAGGAGTACTGTTTAAAGTGGTTTCAGTCGCCATAGCTGGGTGCAGGAAAGATGATGAGTAGATGGATTGATACATACAATTTTAAAATGGAGCTTCCATTCTCAATCCAAAGATACCCAGTGCAGCCTGGGTTTTGTGTGGACACTCTGAAACAAAAACTAAAACCTGCTTTTGTTTCTTCTGACTTTCAGAGGCATTTCTACAGGCTGTGCTAATTTTACCCAGATTTTTTTAAAATTAAGCCTGAGATTATACTGCTTGAAAGTTCTGTAGTGTCTACTTGCTTCTCTTTTAACTACCCTTTGTAATAGGGTTTTTTTCTGTTAATCTTATCTAATTGTAGTACAATGTGAGTTGTGTTATTTGATATTCTATTTTTTTTTCTCTCTTGTATTTTATAGATAGGGATTTCTTTTCAACCTGCTGAGGTACAAAAGAATGTTTATGCATCCGTAATAGAAGATATGATTTTAAAGGTAAGAAATTACTTCACAGGAATGGCTTGTCTGTAATTGTGTTAACTCAGCAATTAGGGAAAAAAATGGAATATCTTTAATAATATGCATTTATCAAATCAAAGTCTGTCTTTCTGCATTAATCGGTAGATACATAGCTGCCCAAAGAGGGTCATACACTTTTGTGTGGGTTTTCAGTTTTCTAACTGATTTGTTGGCTTGGACACAGAATAGTGATTTGCAAATTCTTGCCACCACTAAGATACTGACTCATTCTGTAATTTTGAAAGTACCCCTTGCTTTGTCCTTCCCTTCAGAACTGGGGGGAGTCTTTCAGATTGTGTAAGACTTGATTATTTTATACAAGGTTAGCTATATTTTCCTAAATACTGCTCAGTTACTTTGCCCACGTTGTCTCTGCTGGGAGACTGCTGAATTCCTGCAGACAGTAACAATTCTGCTGTGCGTGAGAAACTGTTTCTCTATCATAATCACTTCTGGAAAAACAGAGAAATGGTTTTGCACCAAAATTTGAACAGCACAGATCTGGAGTTCTTGGGTTTGGACTGAAGGCTACCACAGATTATTTCTAGCAGCACTCTGGTTGGTGCATTTCATGCCAAAGATGATTTTTGGGGTTGTTTATACAGATTGCAGCTTATCAGAAGATGAGTTTTACAAAAGCTAATTGATTCAAGGTGGCACATGCACTCATGTGCGTGCCTGTGCTGTGCTCCCTGTTACTTACCACAGCTGAACTCTGATACAGATACATCCACTTGTAGACACAGATTGTAGCCATCAGGTTGCTCCATTGTAATTGTAGTTATGCCAGCTTTCCTCACTGAACGGTCCAGAAACCTCTCCTCTGGTCTTGATACAGCACAGAAAGCCAAGATTAATTAGCTTTTGACTGAACCTTGGTTAAGCCAACTGTTGGGCATATGGCTGCCCAGGCTGGAAGGTTTCTGTGAGGGTGTCTTGACACAAGCCTGGTGACCACAGGGAGTGGGCTGGGATGCAGGTACTGGCTCCCAGGAGAGTATCTGCGGTCTGCCATGTACAAAACCAGCTCTGGTGTGTGAGAGGAAGGGTCCTGAAATGCTCTTGGAAGCACAGGCTCTGGAACGTTGGATCCACCCTGCTGGGCATGTACTGCTCTGCAGGCCTGGAGGGAAACGAGGCTGGGCAGTTGCAGTCTGAGCTCTGTGCATCTCTGGGTCTCTTTCCATTAAATAAACTCATGTCTTAAGTAATAAAACTCACTCGGGTGTCTTGAACTGCCCTGTGCTGATCGAATGAGAATTGAAGCAAGCCAAGATTTCAGCTGCTCTTACACTGATACTTGAGCAAATAGCAAGTTCCTTTGCTCTTTTTGTCATGCTGTCTCTTGTCTCAGGCCACTGAACAGCTGATGAGTGATATCCTACGGCAAGCGCTCGCTGTGGCGTACCAGACAGCTCCTCACAACAGGTACAGCAGCAGGGCTCCTCTGCCACCACTTACACGGGCGCTAAGGGCTTCAATGGCTTTGGGAATTTAGTCAGGCTCTGTGTGGCTCAGACTACGAGAGTGAGGGAATTTATGGACTATACTCTGAGAAGACCCAAGCCTTTAGAGGGCGTTTGTCATTTCGTGGCTCCCTAGTGGGAAAGGATGGGAACATAAACATTAAAAACCAAGGCAGGATTCTCTGGTGTTGCCGTGCCTCAGAGGCAGATGACCTGTTTCTACAGAGCCACACTGGAAGGACCTACTCACTCTTGTCCATCTCAGGTTACTGGGTAGACAACTTAGCCATGGCCTGCCAGAACTTAAACAACCTAAATAATCTCTTTATTTTACTGATACGCACTTTTCTGCCTCAGATGCTGAGTGATTTTTATAGAATCATAAAATGATTTGGATTGGAAGGGACCTTAAAGATCATCTTGCTCCACCCCTTGCCATGTGCAGGACACCTTCCACTATCCCAGGTTGCTCCAAGCCCCATCCAACATGGCCTTAAACAGTTACAGGGATGGGGCAGCCACAGCATCTCTGGGCAACCTGTCCGGTGCCTCACCACCCTCAACAGTAAAGCATTTTTTTTTTAATATCTAATGATTAGGCCACATTTTGATTTCTGTTCAGCAGCATGATTTGGGTTAGCTTAAATTGATTTAAAAAGCCCAAACACATTTGGGTTTGAAAAACACACTGAGAAAACGCTCAGTTTAAATACTCACTTGTATGCAACATATAAATGTTTACATAATATATTAAAAAGTATGTATACATGTTATATATAGAAGTACATACACAACAACTGTGCTATACAAGTTCAAGAATTCATACTTTAGTACTTGCTTTTCCTGTCCCAGTGCCCAGGAGGTTTCCCCCAGTCATTTGAGTGGTTTTTGTTGTGTTGTATTATTTTAATGCTTTCCTTGCATTGCTCTAACACGTGCTCTTATATCTTTTTTTTGCTTTGTTATTTTTGTTTTCTCCCCCTCCTCCTCCCTTTGGTAAATTTATTGACTTGCTGCTTTATGGACATGTGGTTTTTTGTGTATTATAATAGCATCTCTGATGCATTCCCTGCAGGACTCCAAGAGAGATCACAGTGATGAATATTCACAAAGCCATCTGTAATATTCCCTTTCTTGACTTCCTCACAAACAAACATATGAAGATACTAAATGAGGAGCAATGAAATAGAGCAGAGAAGATGCTACAGGAAAGGTGGATTTATGACTGAAGTTGGGTTGACAAATCCAGTATTTCTGTAGGACACTATTACATACATTTATGACATTGGGCTACTAGATTGTTACCTCCAATTAAAGATGCACCTTAATGCAACAAAACGATGCTCTGTTCCAAATCAAGTTGTTAAATGTCAGTGTTTACTTGATAAGTGTATGTTCAGTGGCTGAACAAACATTGTCAGTTTGCATCGAGTTGCTAGCTGTGAGAAACTTCACAGGCCTGGTCCCTCTGAGACGGCTCTGCTGGTGAGACTGAAGTGGTTTTTAAGATGAGAAATGATGTTTTTTAATGCAGTCTACATATGAGTTGGTTTCCCCATGCAGTGAGCAGGGCACTTGCTTTGGCACTCTGAATATGAGAAAAGTCAAAGGCAGCTCTTAAAAGGTTTTAAAGCTCATTTGAGTAGATGGGTAGATTAGGTGTGGATTTGGGGGAGCAGAAGGCTGACGGCTGCAGCAAATTTGGCCATTCTTGCCTGAGCATGATGTACATGACTGAGAACACAGCTGGGTAGGCCTGTTAGTAGCTTACTCAGCTGTCACCTAACCAAATTCCTTGCCTCTCTAAAGGAGGTGTCAGATGCCACCTTTCTTAGTCACCTTGGAAAGGGTAGACTGGCACAGCCTCAAGCAAGATGAATAAACCCCAATCAGGCTTGGTAAGATTTGACTGACCACTTGTGCTGCATGGGAAAGGAGAGGAACAAAGATGATATTCAAGGTTTGTGGACTTGGGCTGGCTGAAACGCTTTGCTTGCCCAGCGAATGCCTCCCCAGGCTGCCAGAAGGTTTGAAGAGGACAGATGGAGGGAAAATGACCAGCTGTGTTGTACAAGTCTTAATGTTGTAGCAGTGTTCACCAAGTATCAGCCTAAACTGTGAAGTGCTGTGGGAGCAGCACTGCTTTGGCTTAAGTTCTGTTCAACACAGAGAGGCCTGGTAGGATTGAAAAATCAAAGATTTGCTGCTTGTCAGGAGATCCTCTGATGTCTTGACTGCAGGAAGAAGTTCTGCTACTAACCGCAGCACATACCTGTCTCAGGAACACCACTGGTGAGGGAGACATGTCTGCAGCCTGGCTATCAACACCTTGCTGAAGAAAGCTTCGTTGACAACATCCTGACCACCCCACATCCACCACCCCTTTGTCCTGCCCCATGGGTGCTTGCTGGTAGTGTGAATAAGCCATTGTGAAGTTGGTGGGACTCCTGTGGGACTGTCATGCTTTCAGCATGCTTGTTTTGTCTGGCAGTGCTGTCATGGGTGGAGCATGGGCCAAACAGCCAGAACCTCCAGTGCGCTGATCTCAGCTGGGTCTCTGATCTGCTGCATGGCCTTTGATTTAATCACTCTGTGCCTCAGTTTCCCCATCTCTGAGCATGGGGAGCAGGATACCTACCTCATAGGGGTGTACTGAGGCCTCGCTCTTGTTGGTGCCGTGCTTTGACAATACAAAGCCTTTTATAAACATTAAACTACAGTTATCTTTCTTGGCCTGGGGTGGGAGCAGAATGTTATCTTTTGGTGCTTTTTTGGGGCTAGAAGACAGGTGATTGTAACTACAGTAGTGTGCAGGAACTGTGAAAAATGCTTCAGTTAGAGGGTGGTGTCAGACTTGGAAGGAGAGTAGCATAAGTTTGATGCAGCGGTTAAACTGAAGAAAGCACTATGTACCTCAGATGGGATGCCACCTGTCTTCTCCACTTTAAATAAAACTAGGGTCTGCAGGAAAGCCCCTCTCAGTTCATCACAGCTAACAGGGAGCTGCAGTTCTGTTGAATATAAGAGCGGCAGAACCTGACTCCTGAATCTAGGAAATGGGACCAATGGATGAAATCCAAACAGCATTCAGAGAAGGACTTAAATGCCCCCTAGGAAGGACATTACAGATGCTCTGGATTCAAAAGCTAATCCTGGATTGTTCGGGTGAGCTGAGTGCAGGATTGCCTGCGAAAGGAAAGGGCACAGCTTAGCCCTGACATTACTTTATCAGCGGAGGTCAGTGTGACGGAGTTGAGCAGCAGTGATAATGTTTCAGCTCAGTGTTGAGTTGGGAGGAATCCAGGTAGCCGGGGAACTGCAGGCCCCATGCTGTGTGGGCTGTAGTGAACTTGGGGTCTGTACTGCTTTCAGGCATCCCTGTACGCAGCTTTTATGAAAGAGAAGGGCATTTTCAAGATCCCTGTCACTATCACGGCAGCCTGCAGGTTCTGTGGGAACAGCCTTTTGGGCAAACTGAGTCGTGGTATCTGCAGTGACCTCGAGTACTGTGTTTTGGGTGCCACAATATAAAAAAAGACATTAAGCTATGGGAGAGCATCCAAAGGAGGGCCACAAGGATGGGGAAGAGTTTGGAGGGGAAGCCGCATGAGGAGCGGTTGAGGTCACTTGGTCTGTTCAGCCTGGAGGACACTGAGGGGAGACCTCATTGTGGTCTTCAATGTCCCCTGAGGGGCAGGTACCAGTCTCCTCACTCTCTTGACCAGTGACAGGACCCAAGGGAACGGCATGAAGCTGAGTTAGAGGAGGTTTAGGTTGAGTGTCAGGAAAAAGTTCTTCACCCAGAGGGTGGTTGGGTACTGGAACAGGTTCCCCAGGTTAGTGGGTACAGCATCAAACCTGTCTGAATTCAAGAAGCATTTGGACAACACTCTCAGATGGTGTGACTTGGGGTGACCTGTGCAGGGTCAAGAGTTGGACTCAAGTGATCCTTGTGGGTCCCTTCCAACTCAGCATGTTGTGTGATTCTATACATGTGCATTTCCAGCCCCTGTCTCTTGCAGGCTTTATTTCTGGGATTCTGTAACACCCAGAGCAGCTTTTGAGGATGCAGGAGTTTGTCTTTGGGCATCTGTTTGCAAATTGTGGCTTCTTTGCCTGTGTCCTGCTTTTCTGTGAGGAATGGAGTTTCAGAAAAAGTCCTGAACCTGGTCCTCAAGCAGGCAGGTACAGACCCCTCGTTCTTAATGGGGTTCTTGTAGTGGAGATCTATTGCTACATTTCTGAGCAACCACAGGTTATTCTCCTAGGAGATGCTATATTATTAGTATATAAAGTTTGCTGAAGAAAAATAAACTGTTAAAAGCAGATAGAAAATGACACATTTGTTTAGTTCTTCAGATGTAGGAAATGTTTGCAACAAGTTCTTTGCATTTTGAATAGTGGTGGGAGAAAAATTTGTTGGTGAGAAGTTCCTGTGGGAATTGCTTGGAGATAAGTTAGAGGTTGTGGAATTTCACACATCCGTTCTGGTGTTTGTGGAATGCTACAGGTGCGGTATGTTGAAATGTTATGGTATATTTCCCTGGCTGTCTGAAGAGTTAAAGATCTCTTTACAAATATTGCCCCTATTTGTAATGCTGAGTGTTTAAATCCTTCATGTTATCTGTATTATACTGTATAATTGTGTAATATACGTATGTTTACAATAAATTCTTTTATTAGCTGTGCTAGGATTGTCTTGACTGTCACCTGTCACTCAGAGTTTCTCCAGATCCACTGATATTTTTGTGCTCTGTATATTCAGAATGTTGTAGTTAGTTCTGGATAAGAATTGGTAGTTGAGGAATTGATCTGAAGGAAAAGGTAATTTTTCCCTTTTCTAGTTATTTTTAAAAGCTCCTGGTTTTGGAAGCTGGGGGAAGGGAAGCCAGGAGCTGAGCTGCCCCAACCTTTCATCTTCCAGAGCAGCCTGTTTAAATAGCAAGTCATGGTTTGTGTGGTAGACTTTTGAAAAGCAAGGTGGGTTGAGGCTGGCAGCTGCCAGACACCCACCTAGCTGCTCTCATTGCCCCCTTCCGAACTCGAGAGACAGTGGGTCAGGATAATGTACCACAGAATCACTGTTTGGAAAACACCTCTAAGGTCATCAAGTGCAATAGTTATCCCAGCACTGCCACGCCCACCGTTAACCACGTCGTTAGGGTTAACATCTACATGTCATTTAAATCCTGCCACAGATGGGGAAGCCACCACTGCCCTGGGCACATCAAGGCAGTCTGTAGATAAAAACAGGGCCATCGTGTACTGGTTACTGCACAGGCAAAACGGGCTCGACTTGGGAAAATTAGCTGAACTCAGCCAAATAGAAGCTGGATGGTGAGAGGCAAAGACGACAACAAAAAAA
>VZTI01000139.1:1011634-1025064 GCA_013397865.1 Struthidea cinerea | reverse complement strand
CCCCCCCCCCCCCCCCGACACCTTGCTTGGTGTCCAGTGTGCCCTGCTGTCCTGCTCGTGCAGCTGGGGAGACGGACATGCGGTGACAAATTGTACTGCAAGGTACTGAGGGTTGTATTTTACAACAGCAACAAAAAAAAAAACATGGGAGAGAACCAATAGCCAAAATACATTTTAATTTATTAAATTAAATCCAGTCCATTTGATAAAATACAAGCTTATCATATTACCAATTTGTTTAAACCTGGGTAATTTTTTTTTAAGAAATACGGTCAATTAAGAAGAGATAATAGACAATTTCCTTTTTTCTTTTTTTTTCCTTGCTATTAATAAAGTCCAGAATTGAAATGAACTGAAATTGTTTGAACAAAACCGTTAAAAACATTATAAAGAGATTAAACAAGCAGACTGAATTCTTAGAAACATCTAACATGCAAAACTTTTAGTACAGTTTGAATGTTTCAAATGAATTTCCTGAAAAATTAATCTCCTGAAAAACTATTTTGGCAAGCACTGGGATTACTGTAAGTTTATCCAAGGATGAGTGTGAGAAGAGCCATCCCTTGTCCCAGCCAAATGCAGCTTACTGCAGGTGTTCCCTATTCTGGTGGTTGTGTTCGGTCCCACTACAGTGAACAGAGATGGCACCATTAAATTCTCACATCATGCAGTGAGAAGATGCTGTCTGCATGTATTCCAAGTACAATTCACATGCCAACAGCTCCAAAATTGTTCTTATGGGAATTATCAGCAATGTGTATATTTTTGCAGAATCCCCGAAGTTCATTAAATTTGCCTTAGACTTCAGGTAGTAGGAAGGTTAAGAAAAAATCCTCCTGTTAAAAGTCTGTTTCATGACAGATGAATGAACATCTGATCACTGTTCAAGTCTGAGGATAGTTTCCCTTTATTCTGGACAACACACATGTGTTGCAAACACGAAGTAAAAGTTTTTCAATTTGTTTTCCAAAATAATTAGTAAATCCATTAAATAAGCAGTAGACTAATTATATTGCATAAGTTATTGAAATAGAAATTGAAAAGTCTTGATGAACAAAGGCTAAAAAAATGGTTTCTTAAAACACGTGTACCTCAGCAAAAGTTAAATGCGCAGCAGTCTAAAAAAATCAGCTTCAGAACAATGACACTTGAAACAGCCTATCTTAAAAATGACAGATGGCTTACATTCTACATTACATTTTTCTTTAAGAAGAATTTCTAAGTAACATTCGCTTGTGGTTGTTCCTAGCATTAGCATTACCAATATACAGGCAATAATTTAGGAATTTCAAGGCAATATTTTCCACCTTGCATATGCAAAGAGTTAACATTTATTAAAAGTATAAGCATATCCTTTTCATTAAAGGATCACAAATTGCTTTAGGTAAAATCCATGTACAATATTTACATTCACCCTAACAGCTATACAAATTACATAAGTATCTGAGATCCTCTGGAGGAGTCTGGTGGGTGCCTGGCTGTATCCATGCACTCCTCTCCAAACCAGTCTGGTGTACTGCTGTCAGGGCTGTCTCCTGGAGTTCAGTCCCCTCCTGCTCCTGCATCAGCTCTCCAATTTTGGAAATACCCAACTTCCCAGCCTTAAAGGCCCAAGACACTGCATGTGCCAGATTTATTTTAGAGTTCAATGACACTGGCTTTCTCCAGCTTCTAAAACAACTCTGGAAGTTCAGACCAGCCCCTTTGAAGCTGTGCTTTCTGGTGATGCCATTTGAGGTGCTACTCCCAAAACCCCTCACGAAGCTCAGAAGTCAGCCAGACTACTCCCTGTCTTTCAGTGGCCTACTTAGAGGGTGTTGCTAAATAAAACTTGTTTGGGTTTTAATTATCCATCCCACTTGCGATTGTTTTACCTCCTACCATGTGTGTTTCTGCATAGGGATGTTGCCTGCAATCCTGCCTTTGCTGCCCAAAGTCAATCTCCTAATGTGACGCCAGCTGGCATAGCAATGAACCTGCTCCTGTGAAAAACTAGGTCACTCCTCGCAGCATGTTTTGCCAGTTCTGAACCAAGCGCCTTGCGGTTTGTTGTGTTAACAGAAAGTGTGTGTGCATATCATTAATCACTGGAGCTGCTTTAGATAACACCGGTTCTTTGATCTTAACACTCCTCATGAAAATTGCATAGTGATACATCTTAACAGAAACTCCGCGTTTAAGCTGCCTGGGTGTGAGGAGGGTCCAGGTTCACACGTTGAGGATCCGTGATGGCGCCTGGAAAACAGCAGAAGGGTTGGGGGAGAACCTGGTCTTCACCTCTGGGATCTAGTGGGGTGAGGAAGGGAAACAAACATTAGTGTGACACAGGATACAACTGTGTAGAGAGTTTGAGGAGCCTGGGGTTTTATGAGGATGTATGTGCTCTCCCTGTAACCACTACACAGGTGAGCCCTTGGCTGGGCATCAGTGAGGTTGGCCTTGCTGCACAGATTGATTCAAGGGCAGGTGTGATGCTGGGCCAGCAAGGAGGGCTTTAGTTGTAATCCAGCCCCTGGGATGCTGGGCAGGCCTTGGCTGGACTCAGCCTCTGCAAGATGAAGAGCTGCCTCTTCACAAAGCCCTGCTGGCAAACACTCTACAAGCATCACAACAAATTCACTGCTGGATGGGTGCTGGATTCAGGTGAGAGGAATTACAGTGGTGTGTGTCTGGTCCTTAGCCTTCTGGAGAATGCCATCCAGGCTCCATCAGAATGTTCCACTGTAATGCTTTATGAGGCCACAGTCTATGTCTGCTGTGAACAGAGGAGCAGACCTGGAGGATCCAATGGAGAAAAACTGGTTACTGCACATGCCAGGCTGTTAAATTGCAAGGACTTGGATAAGGATGCAAACTTCTCACGTCTGGAGGAAAGGCAGAGATAACAATGGTTGCTTTCTCTGATGTCTGTGGAATCAGAATTTCATGCAATATGTAGCTGCTGTAGTTGTACTGAAGCATGAAGGACACCTGGATGCTTCTGTCATCCCTAATGCTGAAAACTCAAAGGATTTGAAATAGGACTGGCCATAGATTTGCATCCAGCCCAGGACTTGGGGTGAATCTGGCCATAAAACATGAAAGGGTAGAACACTCTGCTGGGTATGCTGATGGCACCATCCCAACAAAGAAAGAAGTGCAAAACTACAGGCAAAGGGAGTATAGGGAAATAGGGAAAGCTATTGATCTCTGGTTGATGTTTCATTGTTCTGATTTTTCCATTCCTCTGGGGATGCATCTGACACACTAAAGAACAAGTGAGATGTCACAAACAGCATATGCACAGCTCAGTGGCTGGGGAGAACCAGTAGCCTGAGTTCTACATGTAGGCTGTCAGGACATATCATAAACCCAATTCCCACATGTCTGGCAAAGCCAGGGACTTCAGGTAAGAGGGGAAGTCCTAATGGCCAGGTGTGAACCAGGGAGAGTCTGACTTCTCTTTGAACTGGTGGCTCCTTGGCACCATCTTCATTCCTGACTACACCTTTGCCATGCTGTCTGTTAGGGAGATTGTGATGGTGCCCTGGGGCTCCAGGACATGGGACCTTTGCTTGCATGGTTCAGAGTGCAGCGTCCCTGGTAGCAAGTGTTTGTGTCTGGGATTCTAGTCTTCTCTTTCCCTTCCTCAAGAACTGGGACAGGGACCCTCAGGGGTTTATCTAGGACCCCCTTCTTTGCATCCTATCTGACAAATTGGAAAACACTGTATTTTGACGCCCTAGGGTCAAAATGCAAAATCAAATTAACAAGGGTCAAATACAAGGTTTAAGTGTTAAATGCAAGGTCTATCCTCATTGCTGCACCTCAGCAAACAGCCCAGACTAATCAGAGCAAGGAGAAAGTTTTGGTGAGGTTTGCAAATTCTGTTTTGCCTGAGGTCAGTGTCCCACTTTCAGCATAGCTGGCTATACCCATCGTGAGCCTTGTCGCAGCAGTGTGCCAGCAATCCTCTGCGGAGGAGGCACTTGACTGTCTGCTGATTAAACACTTCTTCCTTGTCTCCTCCAAGGCAAAGATTTACTTTTTACATGTGGCCCTGGAGTAGCTGCTGTTACCTCTACTGGCACAGCACACTGCGGCTGGGGAGTTCTGCCTCAGCCCTGGCTCTGCATTCTAAGTCACTCAGTGCAGCCTGTGAACAACTCCCATGGTTGGATGGGAGGTGTTGTTCTCTTTGGTGGTCTAATGCAAAAAGCAGCTACAACAGAGCCTTGTCAGTGTGCACTTTCCTTTCTTATGGGGATGGGGAGTGTGGGGGGCCCTGTCATGGAAAATGCTGAGTACGGAATGTTTCCTCATGAGATTTTCACTAGCACATGCATTTCACAATAAGAAAATTATCTTTGCTGGTATAGAGAAACTCACAGAAAAAATTGTAGAAACTCACAGGAAAATCCCAAGGAAGTCTCAGAGCTGTGCAATTTGTCTGTTCATCACAGCTATGTCCTCCTTGGCATTCATAGTGGGGGCAGCTTCTGCCCACACCAGCAAGGGGGAGTTTTGTGCTGTCTGGACAGGTGCTGCTCCTTGGGCAGTGATCTGCAAAGATTCCCAGGCAAACACCTGTGCCCTGAGGTTGAATCTCACTCTGCAGCCCTAGTGCTAGTGCACACTGACTGCTCCAAGTTAGCGCAGAAGGTGTTAATGGCACCTTACACACAGAGAGGTGATGACACACATCTTTTATACATGGTATCCAACTGAGGGAATCGTAAATCTTGAACTTTCTGTCATGCAGTTTAAAATCTTGGTCTGGGGTTGAATTATGATCAGTTACAGTATGACATTGTCTAGCATGCCTTTCTGAAGGCAAGGGATGGCCACATTACCTAATGGGCAGTGACAAAACAGTAGTCAATGAGGATGTGGCTTTATCCTACATGCACTACAGCAATCAAATATGAAGAGTTCCTGATGTGTACTTTGGGCATTATTCACATTAACTTTAGGATTTTTAAAAACTGCAAATTACCTTAAAGTCTGCCTTGTAGCTTGTCTCTTGAACAAAATGGTCTTCTGGGATAATGAAGCCTTGTTTTGACTTTATAGGCTTGGATGGTTTTGCTCCAGTCCACGGGCGATACTCTTGTCTGAAATGAGATTGTTAAGACAGAAGAACTTGTAAAAGACAACATTCTCACAGGGTACTTCTGCTCAGAGTGGTTGCAAAGCCAGAAGGCAAGGTGGGATACAATCAGCTTGCAAGGTTGAACTTGTCTGAGACATACTGAGAATAAAAGAATTGAGCCTAGCAGCCTGTCTCTCTCAGAAAGCCCAGACTGAAAGATGGAACAGGGCATAGACTGGGCTAGCTGGATTCCCTGACTTAACTCTTCTTTTATTCCTACAAAATGTGCTCTCTCCTGGAGGTCATTGATGCTTCACTTCTGGATAAGAAGAAGTCAGGCAACTTTTTGCCGCCCACTGACCACTTACAATGTAAAACATTGTCAGGCACGTTGGCCACTTACAATGTAAGACACCTTGGTCTGGTGTGTGGCCCTCACATATGCAGAGAGCCTGCTGATGTTCCCATACTTGGCTGTGGCTCTCAACAGCAGGCATGTTTGCCAGTGTGTCCTGTGCTGCACAGCTGTGGCAGCTCAGTCTGAAATGCATCCGAAGAGAGACACCGTCTCAGCTGGCAGATGCTTACACCAATGATTTTCCTTCAGATGGGGGAAAGTGCTTTAAATCTGCATGATGATGTCTGAGAAGGAGTCGCTGCTCCAAGAATAAGTCAGCCAAGGGTCATCTGAGAAATGGGTGCAGAGACTGCACTGAGAAAGGGGCAGCACGTTTCAAGAGCACCAAAGAACAGCATTGCAGGGTCTGCTTAGTTCAGCTGCCAGCTCCCTTCTGCAGCTTTCCCTCTGCTTCCCTGTACCCCTTGTCACAAACAGGCCTCACTAATGCCCTTGCCATTAGGCCTGGATGCTGCAGTAGCAGCCAACTGAGCTGTCTTGTTGCTCAGAGGAAGACAGAAGTCTGCTCTGTTTGTGTATCTCTGGCAACCAATTCAGGCAGCTTCTGTAGCAAAAGGAGAGGTGACTAACCGAGATGTGACAATCTTATTTTCATACCCTGGCATGATTCAATCACTACATTTTACTATCTGCTTATACACAGGATCAAGGGGTAAGACTGAGTCCTGAGCCATGCCCAGGCTAGGGAAATAGGCTTGTTTTAATGTGTCAAGCTTATCTTTGATCACAGCATTTTGGAGTTTCATATTTCCCAAGCATGCTATTTGCTATATTTATAATAGCTGTGAATTCCTCTTTTAAATATCTGATTTAAAGTGCATAAGTGTGGAGTACATTTTTAGAATGCGTAGTTTGGACTTGATCCTTTTGGTATATTACGGATAATGTCCTATGGAAGAGCTTCCTGCTGTTGAAAAGCGAAGCCAGTCCCCTGTCAGGGGACTGTCCCCTGTCTATGTGCATTGCAAATCTTGTTTATAATCAGTTTGTTCTTGCTGTCCTGAGCTGCCACCTTCTGCCTTCTCTGCACCATGCTGTTCGGGCCTGCTCAGGCAGCAGGTGAGTGCCCATGCAGCTCCCCTGGTGCTGGTGATGGCATTCCTGCTCCCTTCCTGTAACATCTCAGGATAAGGCAGCATTTTTGAAGAAAGGTGATTCTGGCCAAGCGATTCCCCAGGAAGGCAACCTTTCAGCCGGGAATCCCAGATGTGCATGAAAGCAGAGTTAAATCTGACCTCTGTTCTACAGCACAGCCAGAGGGAGGACACAGCTACTGGGCAAAATACCAGGAAAATGGTACAAAACCATCATTTACATCCCCACAGTTTCTAGGAACTGGAACCTGCTGCTCCACATAAAGCCCGATTTCCTCAAGTATGCTGGTGGCATTGATTCCTAACCATTCATCCTTGTGCTGACTGGTCTCCCTGCTGCAATGGAGTGTGTCTCCAGCTTTCAATGAATGACTGTGCTGCCTGTCTCTGCAGCCAGCTCTGTCTCGATGCTTTATAGCAGATCATTTGCTGATTTGGCAGGCCCCCAAACACAGTCCTTCTGGATCACAAGACCCTCATTTTGGCTGGAAGTCAAACCATTCTCCTCTCAGCCTGGATAGTCAAAACTGTTTTTGAGGCACCTACATGCACTGAGGAAATGCTCACCACAGAATCAGAAACATAAGGGCAGATACAGTCATGGCCCACACCACACCAGCATTTCTGATTTGAAACTGGGATTTTGCTCTGGGGGAACCCAGAACTCTGAGCCAAAAATGAAGGGCGGAGCAAAACAGAGACAGCTTACCTTAGCTCCTTTTGGGAGCTGAGGTACTTAAAACAAGAAAGAAATATTATAACTTTGGTCGAGAAAGTGCAGCTAACTAAATTTGCTCTGCCTCTAACCTTCCAGGTTAGACACATGTTCCCATCTCCAGCTGCATAGCCAAGAGTCAGAAGGAACATGAGCCCAACTACCAGTCTGGTGACATGACTAGAAATCAATCTTGGAGTCATGAGTGGAGTCAATCTGATCAAAGCCTGGGGAAGAGGAATGACCTGTTTTTAATGTTACTTAGTTTAAGATGTCAAGTGACAAGATTAGTGACTGTCTTCCTTCCCCTCTGTACCCTGTGTAGTGTGACATCCAGCTGCTGCTGGGGATGAACATACAAGACTGCTGCTGGAGATAGTAATCTTCATTCTTCCTGCTGCACCTCTCTCCTCCTTCCCTTGTGCCTAGACAGCAGCAGTTGTCACGTTACTTTGGGACTGCAAGGATCTAGAGTGGAGGGAAAGTAGCCTCCAGGCCCATAACTCAGTGACCAGGCTCTCTTTAGGTTCTGTTTTGTCCTCTACTCTTACAACCTAGAGGTGAGATTTTTGATGTTCATAAATTGAAATGACCCAGTAGTACTTGAAGTACTAAACCATTGGGGTTGTGAAAGAGAAAGGCTTCCTGAGTTGCATGCAGGCTTTAAAATAGTCAGGATCAAAAGGGAAGGGCTGCTTTTTGTGTACTGCTGTTTCTTTACCTCTAACTCACTCTAGGAAGAATTAAGAAGCAGCTTTTTGCGTGTGGGTTGCCCCGGTGCTTGATCATATAAATCAATGCTTTTTCAACTGTTTCTTTGCTCCTTCTCAAAATTGGTTAATAGAGCCTGAGAAAAGGCATTTCTTTTGTAATGTGTGGGGATGTGTCTGCAGGGGAAGGTTTGAATCAGTGCAGTGTGGAGATGGAGGCTTGTGGCCTGCTGGGACAGTTTAACCCCTGTGGTGATGAGAGGAGCAAGTGGGAGTACAACTAACGTACAGGCTAGAAACCAAAAAAATAGCACTGGACTATTAATTACCAGGGTGTTGTGCTGAAGCCCAGCTTCGATGAGAGCTGTTTCACTGAGCTAGTGTTTATGTGCCACCTCCCCAGCCTGGGTGATCAGGACTGCCTGTACCAGGCTGTCAAACAGCTGAGACGGGGGGCCAGGCGGGAGAGATGCCCCCACCATCATTCACCATGTGGCCTTGCAGACTTCAAGCATGATTTGGGAATGATGGATTTGGGATTGGTCCTTCTGTTCTTTCCAAACACAGTGTCTGCTGCTGCAGCTCAAGCTGCTGGATGCTGCGAACTACACGATGACCAGCCTATGTGCTGCCTCCAGCTCTTCCCGCGTTTCATGTGCTCCACTAATGTTTTCTGGTTTGCTGAGAAAGCTGTCTGCAAAATCCTTTTTATTTCACTGACCTAGTGAAAATCTAGCCTAGAAAGCTTTTTAATTTCACCAAGGTGGGGGGCACTTCTGTTAGGCTTAGGAAGGCAGAGAGTGGGAATCCCAACAGTGCTGTTTGTAATGCTGGGGCTGGTGTTTCCATACAGATTTATCTTCAGCATTGATAGTCATACCCCACCAATGCCAGAACAGTTGTCATTTTAGTACCTCATCTTATGTCACAGTTTGCTTCACATGATTAATTATCAGTCGCCGTTCTGAGCTACTGCATAACATTTCTTATTTAAGAATTGGAGAAAAAGGCTCATTCTGTATAGCTGACCATAACTCAAAGCTATGCTGCCTGACCTAGTCTGTGTTCATTCTTCTGCCCTCTTCCTTCTCATACCCAGCACACCAGTGAGAATTAAACAGCATAATGAACGTTCTTCCGAATTTCCCTTTAGAAGGAAACTTGTGTGTACAGCTTGGGTTGCCTATTATTTTCTTTTCAAAGTACATACTACTCTAGATGTCCCCTGGGGAAGCCAGACTGATGTGTGAGAGGTTTTGGCAGAAGGTGTGGGTACCCCACACCCCATTTGCAACACAGCTCTTCATAGGCTACTGTCAGGACCATGCATCTGGTTTGCCCAGGCAGAGCTGGGCAGCCAGCAGTGCTCTCCCAAGGGACAGGCTGAGTCCACTTGTTGGCAAAGATGTCCATAAGTCAGAGAGGGTGCTGTCTCCTGGCAAATGGAGGATTCCAAATGTTACAAGTCATGGTCACAGTGAGGTCAGGAGCCCTCCTGGATAATGGAGCCATTAAACTGCTTCTCCTCTGAGCTGTGTCAGACATCGGTGGGCTGCCCTTCCAGTCCTTGGACACAGCGGCAGATTGTGCCCATTCCAGCCAAAGAGCCCAGCATGAGGACAGAAAAGGGGAAGGGAAAGGCTGAAGGAGGGAAAAAAAACAGAGGGTCAAAGACATAGCAGAAAGATAGAGAGACCAGCACAGGTCAGGCAGAACCTGGATCTGTTCATAAGTCACAAGAAGGAAGCAACAGCAAAAGACTTGAATGAAAGTTCAAGACAAAGACCCTAAGACTCAAACTGTTATCTTAGGGTGAGTTTTAGGGGCTTGCTTTGCTCACAGGCAGATGCCCAAGGGAAGAGCACTTATATTGGTGTGACAGGACAGGCAGCTGCTTCCCTTTTATCAGAACTATATGACTGGCGATGTGTGGGTAGGTTTGAGGGTCTTGACTTCTGCCATTAACCCACTTTTCATTCTTTCACTCTAACCGAAGGCTGAGAGGACTTTGAGTGGAGGAAATTCCTCCTACTTTAAGGAACATCTTTGAATCCCACATTTCAGCTCTACAGCATAGTTTGCATAACAGACACCCTCTCTTGAGCCCCTGTTCCCAGCCCTGCTGTGTCTCTCCTCACACACCTCCGTGCCCCTCCAAGCCCTCCCTGCCCCAGCCAGGCTATGCAGTGCACAGTGAGTCTCTCTGGATCCATCCCAATGCCTGCACCAAGCAAGCTTACTTCTTAAATAGCATAAAAATCAGGGGCTTGAGTATTAATTTCCCCAAGCAGCAAGATACTTAAGAATGTAAAGATAACTGTAAGCCTTGATTATAAAAGATTTACTGCTATTATTGAGGATAAGCATGCCTTTAAAGATATTTCTGGATCAAGGATGGAGCTCCTCATACACAGTACTATTAACCCTGCCAGCTCAGGTGCGTGCCATGATCCCATACATTGCTGAACACAAGTGCAGGTATTTTCTCTGTTTTCTGCACAGCTGTAATAAGATGCTTTTCAGTGTGAAGGAGTCACCACAGTTCACTTTATTTTTCTACACAAGCATTATTTGAAAGCAGATGAATGTACAGGCAGCCAAGTAACACACTCTGTGAGTGCCTCCATAGTTATGGGGAAAAGCGTCGTTCCCCTTCATTCTGCGGTATCCCACCTGGTGGGGGGATGTCTGCTTCATGCTCACGGAATGGCATCTGCTGAGTATTTGTGCAAGAAGGTGGGAATTCAGTTTGCTGAGGTATCTTCCACCTACTATTCCCCAAAATCATGAGCAATGGCACAACAGGCACCTTTCCCCTTAATTACTTTAGCTCTTCATGAGGTTTCTTTTCATCAGAACAACATGGCTCGCTCTGGGTGAGCAGGAAACCCTCCTGATCTCAGGGCCCCAGTCTGGTCTTCTTCACTGCTGTGCCTCTCAAGTGCAAATAAATTGGGTGTTCCTGACTCTCACACCTGCTCAAAATACCTGTCATGGAAACCCCAACTGCAGAGACTGGGCTCTGCTTGCGGCCTGCGTTGCATGTGTGTGCAGAAATTTGCAGTCATCTCCCAGTTCCCCAAGTGCCAATACAAGTAAAGCTGATGGGTGGGGGGCAAACAACTGCTCACAGCTCTGGTGCAACGTTTTCACTTACATGTCTGAAGTGTTTTCCAAAAGCTGGTAGGTTACTGAAGGGAAAACTGTTGTCTGTAGTGACTTATCATGTAGCTGAGCCTTGAACAGGGTTCTCCTCCCAGCAATACTGGCCCTGGCAGAGAGGCTGTGCATTAATCCCTGTTGACTTCTAACAAGGTAAGAAGATGACATCCAGAGAACAGAGCCAGCTGGAGATACCTGCTGACAGCACCAGATTCTCTCATCCTCTGTTAAGGGAGCTAAGTAAAGCACTTCTCTATTTCTAGAATGTCTGCTAAATGCAATCAAGACCTAGTACTACAATTAATTGTGTGCAGAGCCAAAAGTACACAGCACCTGCAACTTACGGCTGAAGGGAGAAGTCACTTCTGTGACGCCAAAGGACAAACCCTTGGGAAGGTGCAGAGAGGCCACTCAGCACTTTCTTCTGCCTCCTCCAGCATCAGTAAGGTGTAATCTACTGCAACCCTCTGCAGCAGTCTCCGGGAGTTGGAACACATCCCATTTTAGCCTTTCAAGTGCAGCTTGTAACTATTTGCCTTGGCCTGTGTGCCTGAGCTCCCATGATGCAGCCCCATTGGGTTTGACTTCATTCAGACCCTGCAAAACTCCAGCCAAAATTCAGGGACTGGAGGGAGACAGAAGCTACCCAAAGATCTGGGGACACAGGGCAATAGTTTGTAGGGCAGGCAGTTTTGCCATCCTTCCACCTTTAATTCAGTTATTATTTCAAAATACAAAACATCTTTGCTTCCTCAGGAGTACAGGTATTCTTCCAATACCCCCTCCACCTTCATCTTTTTTATGGCCATAGACAGATTCCTCCAGTCTCGATCACTGATCCCAGAGGTTTATTTTGTTCTGGGAAATGCTAGGTCATGCTGACCAGCTTCACTATGTACAGACAGTTTTGTGTGCAGCTGTGTTTCCTTCTGAGCTTAAAGCAGAGTGCAGAATGAAGTCTCACAGGAGCATTACACTGTTACACAAAAGTACATCAAACGGTGCTGAATGTTACATGGGACTCAACACTACACTTGGGTGCTTCACAGAAACAAACACAATAGGCTGTCAGAGCCAAAATTCCTGAATTTAAAAAACCCAAACAAACTACAAAATCTAAAAAAATCCCACCGCCTTACAGAGTTAAGCAAGAAAACCACTATTGCCATTAAAAGCATGGAGTGGACCATGTATCAATGCCAACTCTTCTGCACTGTCCTGTTCAAGGCAGCCTTGAATTCTTTTTCACACTAAGCAAGCCCAGCCAGCTGCTGAGACCTGACACAGTCACAAAGTACAAGTGGAGGCTACTGACCAGCAGTGCCCACGCTGCAGGAGCCAATCCTCCAGGAAGAGCCTCATGGTGTGTGCCTGACTCAGCTGTGCACAGA
This sequence comes from Struthidea cinerea, assembly GCA_013397865.1. Taxonomy (NCBI): domain Eukaryota; kingdom Metazoa; phylum Chordata; class Aves; order Passeriformes; family Corcoracidae; genus Struthidea; species Struthidea cinerea. Next base: position 1,012,503 of record VZTI01000139.1, on the reverse strand, counting down.
ACCTGCTGAAGCACCTGGAGCACAAAGGACTCAAATGACCCATTTCTTGGGAGAGTGGACACAGCTCTCCATGCAGAGAACCTGGTCCTCAGGGCTGCCCCACCTCCTCACTGGGCTGACCCACAGGAAAGGGCTGATACTCCTGCAAGCAGAAAAGGGGGAATCTCCATAATATTCTCCCTAGCAAGGCAGTGAGACTGTCTTACAAGAAACATGTTTTCATACCTTTGCTCCTCTCTACCACCTGCTGAGGTGGTCCCTGCCTGCATGTCTCTGTAGGACACTCTCCCTTTGTCCAACCCTCCCAAAGACATCATGGGATTCACCAACCTTCTCCTCAGGACACAATGGCCCTTAGTAAGAGAAACCCCCTTGCTCTGCCTATACCACAGGTGATCTGACTTCCCTGCTGCCTTCTCACTTCTGGGGGAGTACAGTCTACAAGAATTGGGGCAGATCCCTATTGCCAGAGCACAGTGGGGCTGTGCATGGCCACCAAGGGACAGTTTAATAAACAAGGAGGGTGTTTATGGTCTTTGATACAGAGGAAGATGAAGAATATCAATCTTTAATGGTGCTGTTTGGCTATTACCTGGATATCAGACAAATGTTTGCAGACTGCAGTGCTGCCTTTGGAAAATAAGATGAGACGAGTGAACTGTAGTGGTTTTCGTGGAAATGTCCTTGTGGGTTGTGAGGGCTCAGCTGACCAAAGATGGGTGTGCTGTGATCACCCCTTCCCTGCTTCAGACTGCAGGAGTTGTCCTGGGCTTTGCCATCACTGAAGCTACCAAATACAAACTCAGTACCCCAAGTGTAACTGAAAATGAGTGTAACTCTGCCAAGTACATGCTTAGTCTTTAAAAAAA
>VZTI01000139.1:991752-1007434 GCA_013397865.1 Struthidea cinerea | reverse complement strand
CCCCCCTCCCCCCCCCCCCATGTCAGCTGGGGCAAGGAGACTCTGAAATGTCAGGTAAAAAACATTTTGATCCCAACACAGAACTCTTGTCACAATACTATATAGGCTATTGGATGTGTTTCATTTGTTGTCTGAAAACCCCCCAAACATAATTTTACTTTTAGAAATATGCAGGGAAACATTTATTAATTTTCTGCTGCTCTTGGTTTTCTGGAACTGCTCTATTCTACACTGTAATTTTTAAAAATAAATCATATCTGGTAAAGAGAAGAAGACTTTACAGCCATGGGAGAAAACAGAACATCTGTTTTATCATGTTACCACTGGCACAGTACAAATGATGCTCTGATCCTTGTTCCTAGGCCTGACTTAGCAAAATACACTGGCGAATAAATTGGATGTCTCTGCTCATCCTGTGCCTGACGCTTCCTAGTACTGAGTTCAGCTCTGGCACTGCATGTCTCAGAGCCCACCTACAGCATCAGGGAGTGCTTTGAGCAGCTGCTCATCACAGCTTGTAGGATGAAATTGGCACAAAGGCTAACTCAGACAGGAAAACCAGAAGATGCTGGATGAGATTAAAAAGTTGTCTGCATTTAGAAGATTTGTCATGATTAAAAGCTTGGGAGGAGGAGGGGTGGAATACTGCAACAGTAAGACAAAAGCCATCAAATCAGAAAGCAAAACAGCTCTTGCTGCCAGGAATGGGGGCTGAAAGCTCAAACAGTTTTAACACTAAAATGAAATCACAGTAGAGCAGATTACTGCAACAAATTATTCCTTAAACATGGCGAGGCCAAAGCAGACTTTAAAGCCACTGAAAAAGGATGAAGAATTGTGCCTCTACATGATTAACCGTGACTTTATACTTATTACTGTTTTCCTACGTAAACACTAGCTGTTGTCTCTGCCAAGTGTCCGCATAATCACCACATTGTATTTTTATTCACAATGATCTCTTTGAAAAGGGAGGGAGAAGTCTTTCCGTGTGGTTGGTTTTGTTTTAGGTGATTGGTTCGTTGCTTTTTTCTAGGGTTGGATTTTGGGCTTTTTTTGTCATTCTTCTAATTTGTCAGTCAAAGGTGTGACTAAATGCTGAGATACTGACACGTGCTGATGCCACATTTTGCAAGAAGGGTATTTGCTTGCCAGAAAGGTATCTTATGTATTCTAGTGAGCTGTTGTAACTTCAGGACATTCCTTGTCTGAATGACTTGAGAATTGACTTTCCTATTGCAGTTTTAAAGTCATTTTGGACAGAAAAGATAGTTTGTCTTCCCCAGACACTGCTGCAGAAAGGCTCAGGTGCAAAATGACCTGAAACCCACTGCTTGGCCAGGTGAAGATTTTTGTAAAACCTGACATATGGTACACACCTCTAGGGTCCCTATAAATGAGGAAAGTTGAGATACTGAACAGCCTTTAGAAGGGTTAATGCTCTTATGCCTGAAGTTAAGGTTAGGCATGAGTTAAGGTTAAAGTTAGTCATGAGACCCTCAAACCACAGCCACTGCCTGAAAAGCTGGTGACTTCCAAACCTCTGTGGCAGTTCCAGGATGTTGTTTTCAGGTGCTTTGAGTCCCTTCCTGCAAGCTGAAAGGGTGCAGCAACATGCTGCAGGGAGGTCTAACAGCACAAGTGGGACTTCACTCTGCAGACGATACAGGGGCAGGAGGTACTGGCTGCTATGCTGAAGAACTTAATTGCTGCTTTGGCTTATTCTACTAGACCTGTAAAATAGTGTTCTTCAGGTTTTAGGCACTGTATTTCCTGCAGTATTACTCCCTGCTGCTTTCAGCCAGGATCTCTGAAAAACTCTCAGCAAATACATAATTGCTGAAGAGACTGGGTAAGTTGTTGAGTGAACAAGAGGCAACACAAGGAAGAGAAAGGGGGAGAAAAAAGGAGTGGACAAACACAATAGATGCAAACCCAGCATGTGAAGTAGTCTGAAGTATGGCTTTTGAGCTTCTCTGGCATGAAATACTCCCTTAGGAGAAGCCTGTTCAGTGGCCATCATCTGCTGCTGCTGCTGCTGGCTTCTCCCTGGCTGGGCTGACAGCAGTGCTCTCGCTGTGTGTTCGGCTGCCCTCTCTCTGCTGCAGGCAGGGCTGCACTGTGGCTGAAGGCCTGAGAACTAGCATGCTTGTCCAGAGTACCATAGCACTCCCCTTTCCTGCTCTGTAAGTCATAGACTGGAAACTGAAAGCCAGAAAACTTCAGGAGCAGAGCAAAGGAATATTAGGTACTCCAGCTCCTTCATTTTTTGAGTGTTTATGTCAACAGGCACCTGAAGTCACAAATCCTCAAGTGTCTCTTTTTTCCAATGAAGAAAAAAATTTAAACAAACACTGGCCTGGGACTGGCAGTTTACACCCATTTTATACTCCATCATTTGTTAAAACTGGCGCCACTCAGCATTATGTATTCTTTTTCCCCACAGAAAAAGTATTTTATGCGAGGCACTGCTGTAAGGTAAAAACACTCACAAGTTGCTTCTTACAAATGCAACCTGTTCTTTGGCAGGTCAGTCTATCTGGAAGGATTAACACACCTGACAGGAAAGAGTTAAGGGCTTGAACCCACCAGCTTGTATCTGGGCAGATTCCTCAGCCTTTGGCAATGGGTTCAGTGTCATCCTTGCAGGACAGGCACAGAGTAGCAGCATACCCCAAATCCAGTTTTCATTTGTAAAATAGGAGAATTGGTCAGGGTACTACCCTCAGGTTTACTTTAGTAGTTACTTCTGGTTACAGTGTTGCTGATCTCAGGCACCTCATCTATTTTTCCTGAAGCTGCTTATTTTCTAAAACTGGCAGATTCTGAACCAAATGTTACAGGTTTAAAATTCTTAGAAAAACCTTAAAGGAAACTAACAATACAGCACAGCTTAAAGAATACCCCTCCACCCCACTCCCAAATCAATGTAGTGAAAGAATACAGAAAGCAGTGTAACTCATGGTAGAATGTCAAAAACCACAGTATGTCATTCTTACCCTGCATGTGATTATGAAAAGGATATATCATTGTAGTAAAATCTAACAAGATCTGAAAGCTTGTTGGAACTCAACAGAAATGAAAAACACAGGTTGAATAAGCCACAGCTGACAAATAAAGCTGGACCATTAAACAAGCACATAAGCCTTGGCAAACAATCCAGTATTGCTTCACTTATTTCAAGTTTCAAATCAAACAAGACCATTGCCTCACTTCATCCAACCTTTTCAACAATAAAAACCACTGAAATTCACCATATTAGCCTTATTTAAGTCCCACTTTCCCTTCTAGGAAAGCACCTTGTATTGTCTGGCAGACATTAGGGGTGTGTGTGGTCCATTAACTTCCTCTGTTTTGAAAATGTTTATCTTCCTAAGTATTAACCAGTTGTACCCCATTTTATTTTTGGTTTGGTTTTTTTTGTTTTTTTTTTTTTTCTGACAGAGATTTAGGTCACTTAATTGAAAAACATGTTTTATTCCACCTTTAAAAAGTTAATGCAGACTGTTACCTCAGAAAGCAATAGGATAAAAACCTTTATTGTTCCACTTTTATCAGAGTTCATTTTCTATGGATATGCATTTTTGTAACATAATTTTGTTACATTCGAAACTTCAGCTCCTTAGAGGCTTAATGTGGAGTAGCAAAAAAACCTTGAAAACCAATTCAATCCCATGACTTCAAGTAAGATACCACTTGGGCACAAGGAATCTCTAGGATTAGAATCAGTTAGATCTTCCACCTCCTCCCTTTCCGGTGTTCTTTGTCCTCATTTCATGCCACGCTTTCACCAGTGGTTCTCTGTTCTTCCATATGAGCTCGTGGCCATAAGTCACATACCACCTGGGAAAGAAATAGAAGTTAACTGCGACTTCTCTCTGCATCTGAGGGAAAACAGGCTGAGCACTAAGACCAAGTAAATACTTAGTATAGAAGATAAACTAAGGCACAAAGAACAACATGCTTGGAAAACAGCAGGTAAGCCACTTGTTCTCTTGACTCCAGTTAACTTTGTGTTCTTGTTTGCCTCAGTCCTGCGAATGCACAGTTTTCATGCCTTTAATTTCATCCTTTTGTGATTTCTACTTAAAAAGACGTAAAAAATTATCTCCACTTAAAAGACTGTTAAAACAGCTCTGTTGCTTGTGCTAATCCTTACTGACAACACCAAGGAAAAGTGTTTTTTCATCTATATAAATACAACTGCCCCATAAAGAACAACCACGTTCCATTCAAAATTAATTTTCTTCTATAAGCACCTAAAGATTAATCTATCAAAGCGTTCTAGCTTTGTTTATATTCACAGACAATTATATATGCTAATACATGAATATAAACAGAAGTGATTACGCCGTGGGGGGTTATGGTGGAGAGGCATGAGGGGAAGCAACCACATGGAAATAGGTTGAAGGTTCTCTCACATGCCAAACTCCACACCTGAGTCCTGAGGAACAAAAGCACTTTTCTGTGAGCCAGCAGCCAGTGAACTGGCCATTCCAAATCATACAGCTGCTTTCTAAAGTGGAAGCAATGTATAGAAAATACTTTGGCCATTCAATATATGTCCTAAATAAGGCCCTGTTTTAGGATGAAGTGACCAAAACCATCACTGAGTAGAACAAACAGGTAAAACATATGTGGGTGAGGAAAGCAAGAAACTTGCCAACTCCAGACCATTTTTACTGCAACTGCTATCTATCCTCTTTTAATATGTGAATCTACATTACCAATGCAGATTGTTCCTTCATTACAATGAACAAGCTGATACAGATACATCATGACAGAAAGCAGTTATGAATCAGCAAGACTACATCCGATGCATTTGTGATGCCAGAGAAGGGGAGAAAGGGAGACTGTACAGCACAGAGCTCACTGACACCAAAGCCAAGAAATAGGAAACAATTTGGTCTACAAACTGGTTTGCCTATAAGTCTGGTCTAGAGAAATCTCAGGTAGGCTTTTCAAATGCCTACATAAAATATTAAAAAATGCACTTAGCAATAGGTGTGCAATTGGGTAGAAGAGGAAAAACCCAATGTAGTTCAAACAGGGAACAATACAGAACTGTTTCCTACAAACTTGTTTCTAGTAGTTCTTACTAATTAGGAAGGCTCCCCACAAAGGCAATACAGCAACACTGAGAAAACAGCACTAGAGGCTGCTCAAAGGAATTTGGCCTGAGCTTGTATTAACTCTGTAGCTCTCTCTAAATTGGCAATTAGAGGAAAAACACTGAGACAAAGACTTTTTTTTAGCTCTTTAAAGTTATTTTAATTTTTCCATTCTGTGCTTTGTGAGAATGTTTTCTGCCCTGTGACTCTCTTCAATGTGCTGGCAAGAGCAGGACAGAGACAGGTTATGGTTACAGACCACCTGACATCTAATCCATGATTCTAAGGCAGTTCAGCTCAATTCTTTCAGTTCTAAGTGTCTGTTAACAGTGTTTTCCATAAAATTTTACAGCACTAGAAGGGTGACAGTGTGTTGTATTCACTGCTAATTAAGACAACTTTGCAAAAAAACCCCCACACCTCAGTAATATAGGAAGGGGGAAAAAATATGGTATTAATTTAAAATACAAACCAGAGTTAGTAAATACAGACTTACATTCCAAAGAGAGCTCCCCCAAGGTGTGCAGCATGGTCAAAAAGTCTCCAGCCTAGAGCAAGCCCTGCAGTGTCAAATGCAATTATGGCTTTTAAAGCCTAGAAAGGAGAGAACATGGAATAGACAGGATCAATCACAGCATAAAATGGCCAATGATAACAGTTTCCTATTGTAGCACAGAGCAAAAATTTGGAATCAAAAAACAGCCTATAAATTTTATATCAAAGCAATTACTGTAAAAAAAATTGTTTTAAAACAAGAGACTCAGTCTTCGGCTGTATTGTGCTGTCAAAATACAGATGTGAGCAGCTATAGAACAGTGCAGAATGTGTCCTTTTCGAACACTCAGTCTCTTCCAGTCTTCATTTCTAAAGCTACAAATACATTCCAAACTTGGGTCAGGAAGAAATAGAAATTACGTGAAAAGAGTACATGCTATAAAAGACACCACAAAATATGTAATTGCAACATTCTCATTCTCTAATTCTGATGCAGCTTAGATTTACGTGCATCTGTGCTCCTGAACACAACCCTCTAGTGGATGGAACATGTGGGGCAGCATCCCTGTCATCTTATCTGATATAAACATTTGTTGGAAGGCAGAAAATCCGGTTGACAGTGAACAACTCCACAGCCAGAGCAGCATAAGCAATGGTGTACCATCTTCAGGAGACACAAGGCACCCTGTCAATACACAAGATTTTACTAAATGCCTCATTTCATAAAGACTGACAGATTTAATGCAAGGATGAAATGGTGCTTTAGGCAGGATTTCTTTCCTTAAGCATAGGTGTTAGAACAGAAGCTCTATTGCTACATGGGCTTGTTTAATTTAAAAGCCCATTACAGTATAGGTAAGGTAGATTAAAGGAGTGTGTAAAGTTTAGATATACAATTATATACTAGGGCTAAAATCATTCCACAGTATTGTTTATACTGCAATAGCTGATATTGCTCTTGTTTTGCTGTTGCAATGAGCACTGCTCATGGCAATGCTCTGTGTGGCTCTACCTGTATTTCTACCCTGGCCACTTTTTTTAAGAAAGATGCAGTTATAGGGTAGCTTGCAAAAGAAAAAAAAAAAAACAACAAAAACCCCAGGTCAACTCAAGCAGAAGTGCAAGAAAAACATGAAGGCTACATCTAAGAACGCTTGTTCAAATCTGTAAGCTTCACTTACAAAAAGTATTAAATCTCATGATCTTGGAATGACCTGGCTTAACTGCTTTAAGCAGTAAAACAACTTTAAGTAGTGGACCAAAGATGATTAACTTATTAAAGCAAGTTAAGATATACATGAGAAGCTTTTCTTAAACGTGGCAGTGGCTCTGCCTAAAAGAACATAATGAAACAAAAAAAGGAGTCCTAGTATTACACACGAAGAAGTCTCAGTAGCCTACTTCTAATTCCAACAGTGTTCCTAAAAGTATCAAAAGATGATATGCAAAAGAGGAGGCAAATATTCCTCCAGGGTTGGAATGTAATCTCCTGTAAGAAGTGAAATTCTGTGTTTCTCATTTTGATAAATTTTTCTTTAAAGACCATGTACCAGTTTTACATCAGCCTGTTTCAAGTGCTGCTATAAAAAATACCACCCATCAGAAAGAAGAGGATGTGTATGTAGGTTTCCTCAGACAGGCGAACCTGATTCCCTCCCAGCTTCGTTCACCTCTTGGGATTAGATCTGAAACAGACCCATGGAGGATGGAATTCAGGATAATTCTGAATTCACCACACTCTGCTGTAATCAGTGTGGTGAATTCAGAATAATCATCACACTGTGCTAGGCTGTAACAACTCAGAATTGGTCCCCAGGACTTCCATGACCCCTCTTCTCTTTCAAAAGAAATTTAACAGCTTAGAAACACAGACAAAGAGGACACATGCTCAGATACTGAAGAGGTATGGGGAAAATGTTGTGAGAGTAGCTTCTCTTTGAAGTTCAAAGGCACTTACACTTCCTGCTGTAAATGTGAACATCGGAAGAAGTATGATGGCCAGTTTTGCTTCTGGCATCTTCGTACACACAGCTGCAAGGACAGTCATTATAGCTCCTGACTGGAAAGACAGGAAAACACATCAAAGCAAGCTAAGATGTTACATAAAGGATAATATATTTTTCTGCATGTGAACCTGTTTTCCTTTGGCTATTATTTTCAAATGCAGCCCTGTGGCAAACCTCAAAGTACAAAGCATCACAGAAAAGTTCAGAATAAAAATAAAACAAGACACCACTATTTAATTTCAATATCTGAAATTATAAATACTGAGGAAAAACATCCTTCAAATCCTCTTATATAATTAAGAAATAGCCACTCCCAAATTTAAGATAATGATTTATGTAAATGTGCTTTTTCCCAAGTAAACCCTAGAAATCTAACAGGTATTAATCTACCACAGACACGTCTGATGAAGGGAATCATTCTGAAGCTTGTACAAAACCAAGGAAAATAACAGATGGACAGGGACAAGAATCTTTTCTCAATGAAACAAGTAATTCCCTGGACTGTACTAAACTGACCATGGGCTTTTGTATCCCTGAAATAATCTCAATGGAAAGGCTCTGAATGCAGTAAACTAATGCAATGTGTGGTAATTTCAGTAAGTTCAGATCAGTAAGACTAAGGGAAAGTAACTTGCTCCAGATATAGTTTATTGATAAGACAAAGGGACAATACACAGATAGCATTTCCAAATACTCTAACCTCAGCACAGCTAAACAGTTTCTTCCATTCCAATAGAATAATGAGAATCTAACTTCGGTCTTTTATCAGAATTATTTAGTATAGTAAGTTAAGCCTTTAAAACCTGGCAAATGTCTAGGTTAACCTCAAATTTAATGCAAGTGTTTTGAAACGTTCTACTACCAAAAACACTTGGAAAGAACTGACAGCTACAGGAGCTCCTAAGCTTGCCTCATATTGTTCATCGGGTGAGACTTTTGGCAGGAGTGCTGCCCTTTCTGCACAGCATGCCCTACAACTTCCACCAGGATCACATGCTGAGTTTGATTGTCTGATTACATTATCTCTTTCTAAAGTATACTATTTTTAATTAGAGAAGACTGCTACACAATTATGAAATAACATTTCTGCAATAAATTACATAACTGATCTGCTCAGGGACAAGAGGTCCTGCTGTTCAGGACTCATTTACAACCCTCAGCATTAAGTGGTGTTAGTTCTGGGCAGCTGCTGCAGCAGAGGTAACATATCTGAAGAACAGGTAAGTTGTTTCACAGGAGAACCAGTTCGTACCTAGTTCCTTGATTCTGGTAAAGCTTTCTAGTTTCCATTACCCCAAATATACTCTTGGCTTTTAAGCAGGTCAAAGAATACAGCAGGCTTTCAAATTGGCTTCAAAGATCATTATCAGTCTCTCATATTCCAAGATACTTACAGCTCCAAGGGATGGTTCAAACCTTCCCGTGGCCATTTTAGCAACATAACTGACAAAAGTGGAGATAACCCCTGAAAAAGAGACATTACTACTGGAAATGATGGCAGCAATGCAGACAAGCATCAGAAAGTAAAAATTAACTGTCATCTTTTGTCACGAAAATCCCAAGAGACTGTATTAAGAGCTGTTTTATTTTGGTAGTAAAGCAGGAATTAAAACCAGATACGGTTTTATCATCTTTCAAAGCCCAGTATCTTAAACCCACTAAAAATCTGTATGACAGCAAAGTAGTACTGCATTTAGTATAAAGCAATGTGTGGGATTGAACAATGGCCATCTGTCATCATACATCTATTAACCAGGCACACACTTTACTTGTATGAACACATATTTATATTTTTTAAGTATTGTAAATATAAGAATTTAACATTACCAGCAGAAAGGTATACTGCAATGAACTGCTCACACCCCAGAAGAGAGACAATGCTGCTGGAAAAACTCCATAAAACATACATATTTGCTGCCATGTGGAAGAGAGAGAAGTGACTAAACGTAGAGAGCAGCATGGGAGAACACAGGGCTCCTACAAAAGAGAAAAGCAATGCACATGAAGAAGTCAGTATTTTAATTTGCTTCAACTTACACGTCATGCAGACTAGAAATTTATCAAGACACACTACAGGCTAATTATGCTTAGATTCTCAAATACAAGTTATGTAAGAAACCCACCAATTTCAAATTCCAAGCAAGACCTTTTGGAAAGGTAGAACATACACCCCAAAGATACACACGAGCTGCAATAACAGTCTTAGTTACCAGCTGGGGATTGTTTCATAGAAAACATTCATCTTATGACATGTGTCCTATGCTTTGAAAAAGAAAAAAGGTATTTTATTTATATATGTATATGGTGAAAGATTTTTAATATATAAGCAGCCATATAAAATTAATTTGCAACAAGGAGGAACTCGAAGAAAAAATAGCTTTTTCCTTTTTGAAAAAGCTACTAGCTCTTCTCACTGAAACAGCAGCCTTGAAAATGCAAACAAGCCAATTAGCAGGTTTGAAGGTTGACTTTATTTAAAATAGGAGTGTTTGGGGTGACACGCTCAGATCTGGGTAGCAGATATCTTTAGCTTTGGAGTGCATGGGGGAACTGGTTGAGTTTCCACGTTTCCAGCAGAAATTAAGAGGATAGCAGGAAGTACCTTCCAAAGACATTTTTGTCTTTGGAAGGTACTTCCTTTTAATTTTGTCCTTTTAATTCTTTTCTCTGCTGTAGAAATGAAACCCCATTTTTCTGCCATTAAATATTACTAAAGTTTTTCCCTAGGTTAGTATCTTCAATACATTTCACACACAATGACAGCCAAGTTGGTGCTTGGTTTGTTCGGGTTTTCTTAATGTGACCCAAAGCACAGCTTTGAAACAAGGACTCTGTACACAACCTACAGACTAATGCTTGTCTATTGATGAAAGCACACATACATGTGACTGATGATGGTTCTATCTGCATCCCCCAGAACATTAAAGGGGGGAAATAGTCACATTTGAGTCTACTTTATGAATGGCATTATGTAGTACAGTTTATTTTCCTCCTTTGCTGAGTGGCTTGATTTGCATTCTGTCCAAGAAAGCAGTTTGGCTGCTGTCACTGGGAAGAGTACCTCTCACCTTTATTCAGGCAGGAGCTGCATCCCACTGCATGGAGGAAAAGGCCAGAGAGCAGGCAGCAGTTTGGATGTTACAATATTTAGAAAAGCACCAGTTTTGTTTGTTTTAAAAAATCAGATCCATTACTCCTAACGTTCTTCCCTTCAAGTCATTTCCTGCCTAGATGGAATGATGTGTTTGGGCGTGACTGAGATAGCTTGTGGGTGATGGAGCTCTAAGTAAGCCATATGCCACCTGAAGCTTCTGCAGTATGATCAGAGGTTCTATTACATCTCTGTGTAGGAAAGTCATCCAAATTATTGTTCACTTACTGGAGGATGGATTTGAGGTGAAATATGTAAACATAATCCGTCGCATGCCAGGCAGCCTCCACAAACAGAATACAAAGACATTTGCAGCTATAATACCTATTAAGAGGGGAAAAAAAGTATAAAAGCAAATTACGAATGTAATACACCATAATGCTTACTGAAAGCAAGTATTTAAAAAGGCAGCTTGTAGAATTGTACTTTTTCTTCACAATCCCATTAAAAGCAATATCCACTTCTTACTTTGTATACAGTTTAAAAAAAGCAATGAAAAATACTGAAAGCTACATTTATATAGTGGAAGTCTTTCAGAAATATGACATTTAATTGCAACTGTTCTAACATACAGTGTAATGAATACAGCAGTCCAGAAAGATCTGTGCTGAAAAGGTTCAGCTATAGTTTCAAACTGCTATTCCATTGCAGAATCAATGAAACAGGAGCCAGCTAAGAGGTCCCATTTCCTGCCCCTCTTGCTGTTTATTCCCAAGTGGCATCAATCTACTGCACACTTGCATTTAACTGCACACCTCATAGCCCCAACACAGTATCTGTACCACAACCTGACTTGCACATTGAAGCAATTCAAAGCACTGTACAAAACTTCCTGAGAGCACTTGTTAGTTGAGTGGTCTGAGATGATTTTGGCCTGAAACATTCAGCACTTATGCAATCTAGTCTTAAACTGGGAGGTAACACTTCAAAGAGTTAGTAAGTTGGTTGAAAGTTTTTTCCAAAATGTAGAAAAGGTAAATGGCAGAGAAATAGCATTTAAGTAACCTTGTGCTAACAACCTGCTAATACAGATTCAGTAAATACTTAATGTAGAATATGTAACAGGAGATAGGGCTCAGCTATTAGATTTGAATCAAGTTCTCATCAATTTCATTTCACTCATTACATTTATCTTGGTGATTTCAAGCATTAGGCTACCAGTCAAAATTGCATTATAACCAAAGGAAAGCTCAAAGGCTAATTTTTTGCTACTTTTCATATATCATACTGCAAACATGTAACTATTAGGGAATTTAATTTCCACATTTCAGTGGAATATATACACCTATTTCTTCTAAAAGCATTCGCTGTTTTTCATAATTCCTGAGAAAAATATTGCTGGGGGAGGATTCCAGTTAATCCTGCACATTCTCTCACACAGATGCATAGGAACTTTTTAAGGCATACAAAAAAAATAGTTAGTGAGAAGGAAGTGTAGCAGAAACAGGGTATGTGCAGGTGTAAATTTACATATGCTTTGTGCCCAACAACCTAAACATGGTATGAAAGCCATCTGTTTTAATATACTGTACCTGTTTGCCATATTTCTCTTCCTGTGAATGTCTAATACTTGTAAGCTAACACAAACCTGTCACAGTCCGCTGACCCTCAGTCAGGCTATTCCACCAGCTGTTAACCTGAAACAGAATTGTTGTCCATCAACACCACCATGAAGCATTCGCAATTTCAAGAACAGTCATGTAAGGTTATAAGTTTTTAAGAATGGAAAGCATTTGTTTGAAATCTGTGAAGTAAATAGGTTTCCAGTTTTTTTTACTTCTGATTGCTTTAGCTGTTCAAGTGGACATTTCCTTACTGAAGAACAGCTATCTACCCTCTTTTCATAAAATACCACAATATGGATGAAGAGTTTCTTCAGAAAGAATGGGGTTATATCCTTTTACACAACTCCAATGGGTTTACCCTGCTTGCATTAAACAAAGATCTAGCCCATAATGCTGCCTTTAGCAGATTAGCCAAAGTTAGCATAAATCCTGCCTCGACTAAGCCTCACCCTAATGCTAACATCACACCACCCACCTTTGAGTGATTCCACTTTTGTGCCAGGATCACTTTTGCAGAGGTGGCTCACAAGATGTGGAATCCATTCCCCCTTGCGTCCAGCTCACCCAGCCCTCCTCCAAGTTTAAAACCCCTGAAAAAGTTTATTTTGAGCGCAGTCAGCCCACAGACAAATTGCACCCCCCTTTCCCTTCCTCAGCTTTTGTAATCATTTTGGACATATATTTTGTTGCTACCTCAATGACCTTCCAACCATAATGACGGGGACAATGTAATAAAAATTATCTGCACGTTGGAGGCAGGGGATGTAATGCTGTATGAAACAAAGTATTTGTTATTTGATATCAAAGTAACAACTTCATTGCATTTTTTGTTTAATTCTCTGGCAGAGGATATTCTTCAGTATAAGAACACAGAACAGACATGATTTTTGTAAAATAGAAGGATTATATGCCCTCAGAAACACCTGGGAGAATCCTGAACTCTTAGAAATAGAACTTACCCATTGAAGAAGGGGATTGGGAGTTTAAGCCTATTAACAACAGGGCAGTTTAGTTTTCTTTTTCGGATAGCTAATCACCAGATCTTCCCCTTCAGGTTTTGAAGGCAAACAAAAGTATAAAGGCATAATTATTTAAAAATATTAAGTGCTGATCGTAATCTCCCCTGCAGTTCATATACACCAAGCAAGAAAGCATGCTAGGATAGAGGTAATTTTCTTTCTAGCAGCTTATACACGGTTCTGTAGTTTAGATTTTTGACCAAAACAGTACTGATAACACACTAATGTTTTATATTTTGGTGAATTATGTTTGCACAACATCAAGATCTTTTGCATTTCTCGCTGTGCTGCTGCAAGTTGCAGCAAACACAAATACCCTACCAAATAATACCATCCCCCAAAAAGAGGGGATTTCAGGAGGTTTAACATATTTTTCTCATGAACTGGTTGGGCACTGGTCTTTCCACAGGAGATTGTGAGTGACTGCCTTTGTATCACTTGTTTTCTTCTCTCTTCTCACACTTACTAAACAATTTTTTGGTGATCAAGCCTGGTCTATCACAAGCCACAAGCCAGTAGTAACCTTGAAACAAACGCGAACATACATGAATGTTTACATTAGTTTTAAGTATACTTAATTAAAAACGAAATGACTGATACTTCTGGGATGCCAACTCAATTTATAACAAATCTTGCAGCACTTATTTTGTTCTTGCTGCCTAAACTCCAAAGTACTTGCATGGAAATGTCAGCTCTCAAAGTAAAAAAGCCCTCTAAAACCTTGTATTTTTAAGGGTTTAGAGGCGGAAAATACAAATGCATGTCAGAAGCCAGAGCACTGAAAAGTCTTAAGCATAAGATTGAGAATTTAATCTAGCTCTGTCCTCTGGGAATTCATGTTCCTTTTTGAGAGCACTTAAGATACAGCAAGAACATTTGTTGGGGTTTTTTTTATGGTGAAAAAGCAAACGGTACCTAGTTTAGATGAACAAATTCCTACTACTGACCTCTCTTTCCTGCATTTCTGGGTGAAGATGATATTTTTCTCTCTTTTTTTCCACTATAACTTTTGCAGTGATATTGAGTTACAGTTTTCTAGAACTAATTTTATCAGTTTTCGTTGTAACTCAACTATCTACTGTAATTTGTTGAGAACCCAATATTTCTCCAAGTTCCACATCAGAAAAACCAGGACAAGTATCTGTTGTACAAACGGTGCTCGCACCAGAGGAGAGATGCGGCTGTGCCTCGCACTCCCGCAGGGATCCGCCCCTGTGCGAGCAGCCCGGGCCTGGCTCCGTGTACCTGCTTTCTGAAGTCGCCTCTCTTCTGCGGCCGCATTTTATCCATCCAGTCCGCTCGAGCTTCCTCAAAGTAGGTCTGGACGCGCGACTTGAGCGACTCATACTGCCAGATGGCGGCGGACCCGAAGGCCGAGCCTGTGAACTGGGCGATACCGGACGAAGGCTCAGTGACCGCTCCACCCCGGGGCCCTGGCCGAGGCAGCCGGGCGCATCCCGAGTTAGTGCCACACGCCGAGCCGGCTGCTCGGCCCCGAGCGCTGCGAGCACGGCAACGGGAGCTGCGGAACCGCTGACCAGCGGGACTCGCAGAATCACAGAGTCCCTAAGGCTGGAAAACACCTTTAAGATCGTAAGTCCAAATGCCAAGCCAGCACCACCACTGAGTTCACCATGTCCTTGGGTGCCATATCCACATGTTTTTTGAACACTTTCAGGGATGGTGACTCCACCACTGCTCTGGGCAGCCTGTTCCAACGCTTTACAAGCCTTTTTGTGTTTGTGCTTCAGGGATGGTGACTCCACCACTGCTCTGGGTTTGTTTTTTTTTGTTTGTTTGTTTGGGTTTTTTTTTGTTTTGTTTTGTTATTTGTTTGGGGTCTTTTTTTTTTTTTTTTCCTAATATCTAATCTAAATCTCTCCTGGTACAACTTGAGGCCATTTCCTCAGGTTTACTGCATTTTCAGTTGCAGGGCATGATACTTTATCAAGAAGATTCACAAACAAAATTGGTCAATGAAATCACTAAGTTCACTGAAATGGAATGAAACTAGAATACCTTTACAATATTTCCATTGATTTAGTTGAAGTTACTTTGTATTATCTCTGTATAACATCACAGTATTTGGCCAACAACCTAGCGTTAACTTTGACTTACTGACAAGCGAAACCCGGGAAGGAAGAATTCCCGTGAGACAGATGGAATGTGCCCCTTGCCGACCCGCTCCCCCCAGCCGGGCACAGCACCCGGCCCGCAGGAGCCACTTACCCCTACGGCGAACAGGAGCGGCTTGACCAGGCGGCGCGGCGAGGGGCGGCCGGCGGCCGTGGTGGGCGACGGCGGGCAGAGGCTGCGGCGCGGGGGTGGCGGGACGGGC
>VZTI01000139.1:963612-991373 GCA_013397865.1 Struthidea cinerea | reverse complement strand
TCCCGGGGCCGGAGCCCTCCCGGGGCCGCCATGTCGGGTGGGTGGTGCCTGCTCTGCCGCCATGATGAGCGTGGCAGCGCCTTCACCGCCACGGCCCCCTTGACGAGCCGGCGCTGGTGCTACGAAACCAGGGGCTGCTGTGATTTCACAGAATATGCCGAGTTGGACGGGACCCACAAGGAGCATCGAGTCTAACTACTGGCTCTGCACAGGACCGTCCCTAAGAATCCCACCATGTACCCCTGCGTGTTGTTCAAATGCTCCTTGAACTCTGTCAGGCGTGGTAATGTGGCCACTTCCCTGGAGAGCCTGTTCCAGTTCCCAGCCACCCTGTGAATGAAGAACATTTTTCTAATACCCAACCTAAACCTGGCCTGACAGAACTTCAGGCCGTTCCCTCGGGTCCTGTCACTGGTCACCACAGATCAGTGCCTGCCCCTCCTCTTCCCCTCGCGAGGAAGTTGCAGACTGCAATGAGGTCTCTCAGTCTCCTCCAGGCTGAATAGACCAAGTGTCCTCAGCCGCTTCTTATATGGCTTCTCAAGGCTCTTCTCCATCATGTGGCCCTCCTTTGGACACTCTCAAATAGCTTAATGTCTTGTTTATATTGTGGTGCCCAAAACTCCCCCCAGGACTCAAGGTGAGGCCACCTCTGAGCAGGGCAGACTGGAACAATCCCCACCCTGGCCCGACTGGCAATGCTGGGCCTGCTGCCCCCCAGGACACAGCTGGCCCTCCTGTGTGCCAGGCCATTGCTGACTCATATTCAATTTGCCACTGACCAGGACCCCCAGGTCCCTTTCTGCAGCACTGCTTTCCAGTGTCTTGTTTCCCAGTTTGTAGGTACACTGGGACTGTCCCATCCCAGGTGCAGAATCCAGCACTTTCCTTTTTTCAGCTTCATACAGTTGGTGATTTCTCAGCCCTGTTATTTATCAAGGTCTCTCTGCAGGGCTGATTTTGTGTACTGCTCTCTAGAAGTCGTATGGAATAGGCAGAGCCTGTTTCGTCCTAGCCTGCAGAAGCTCAGGAGGCGAGGTGGAGGCTGGAGCTGCTGCCTCAGCATTGCCTTGCTCCATGTGTGGCTCCACATCACCTTGCCACACCTCAGCACCTTCCCTTCCCTGGCTCCTCCACCCTGCCCTGCCCTGCCTCACCTCACCCCACCTCACCTCACCTTGCCACCAGACTGCTCCACCAAAGAACTGCTGGCTGACCAGGTTCCCACCCCACAACCTCCTTCCAGGCTCTTCCCTGTATCTGTACCAAGAATAATTTAGCCAGCAGGACCAGGGAAGTGATCATCCCCTGTACTCGGCATGGGTGAAGCCACACCTCGAGTTCTGCATGCAGTTTTGGGCCCCTCACTTTAAAAAGGACATTGAGATGCTGGAATGTGTCCAGCAAAGGGCAGCAAGGCTTGTGAGAGGTTTAGAAAACTTGTTTTATGAGGAGTGGCTGAAGGAACTGGGATTGTTTAGTCTCCAGGAGCTCAGAAGGGACCTCCTTGCTCTGTACAACTCCCTGGCAGGAGGCTGTAGTGAGATGGAGCCAGTCTCTTCTGCCATGTCTGCAGTGAGAGGACCAGAGGAAATGGCTTTAAGCTGAGGCGGGAGATTCAGATTAAATATAAGAAACATATTTTTCCCTGTTTGGGAGGTCAGGCATCAGAACAGGTTGCCAGGGAGGTGGTGGAGTCCCCACCCCTGGAGGTGCTCGAGAGGCGTCTGGACCTGGTGCTGGGTGACGTGTTTTAGTGGCTCAGGGGTACAGTGGCAGTGCGAGGTGGATGATTGGACCGGATGATCCGAAAGGTGTCTTCCAACCCTGGTGATTCTATGATTCTGTAGTTACCCACACATGCCTGGGCAGGTGCATCAGGTGCCCTGTGGTCCCCTTGTTGCTGGCCAGTGCTCCTGCTCTCTGGCACTGTGCTGCTCTTCCCAGCACCATCTCCATGCCAGCAAAGCTCTGCAGGGCTGGAGAGCTGTGTTAGCAGAGAACAGTCCGCTGTACACGCCACCAGTCTCCTGAAATTAAATGGGAAAAGAAAACAGGTGTTTGCTTTTGAAAGTAGCTTGTAAGTTTGAAGAAGTTGCGTGCACCTTCCGGGTTACCTGTGTTGCCGTGGAGATAGTCATGGGACAGTGAAGCCGCCTACATGCCAGTCATGCCTGAGCTGCTGGAGACAGAGTACAGAGCGGCCAAAATCAAGCAGCAGAATAAACAGAGGTTTATCTCAAGGGTGCATGGGGAGGACGAGAGGCAGCAGCCACGTATTGCAGCAGGAAAAGTTCTGCACGGGTGGGAGGAACATGCTCCACAAGAGAGTGTTGTGCAAATTCCAGCTCTGGAGACCACTCTGTTGTGACTGGATAAGGGTTGGGTGTCCTCACCCAACACTGAAACTGTGCTTTAGTAGGAGGTTGGCATCCCTGTGGCACCTGCCAGCCCAAGTTATTTTGTAGTTTGTTGTGTGAAGGCAAAGTTAATAGCAAGATGAGAGTGATTTGCATATTGTAATTGCAAGTGGCTATAAGCCTGATTAGGTTATTGAGATGTTATGACACCTTCAGGAGCAAAGTTACAAAGTCATATTCTTTGGAAGTGGTAGGAAATGAATTAACATTGTTACTCTTTTTTTTTTTTTCTTAACTAGTAGTGAAACGAGTTTGCCTTCTCACTCCAAGGTCAGACTCTGACCAGAGGAAACCTCTGTGAGCTGTGGTGGGAAACTGCTCTAAGTGGTTTAGTACCGTATTTAAATTTGCATTTTATCTCTTTCTGATTGCGCTGGTGGGCATGGGTCAGCCTCAGAATTTGCCTGAACCAAGAAGTGATTAGTAGGTTCAAAGACATGTATTGCTGATGTTAGAAATGGATATATATATATGTAAATTAAGCCAGCGTTGTAATCAATGTTCTTTCTCTGTTTTTCTATGTAACAAAATGAAAAAGAAGTGAAAGAGGTTTTTAACTTTCCATTTTAGACACTTTTACCACTACCTTATCAGGAGTAATTTGTTTATTTAAATGACTTAAATATTTTTCTTTGCTAATCCTTCCTGCTCTGTGTTCAAACCATGTACATTTTGGCTGTGCTGTTTTTAATGTTACAGTGATCATTGTTGCTCTCCCAGGGCTTGTTTTTATCACATTGCAGCTCTTAGTTGCATATGATGCTCTGGACTTTGTGTATTTATTTGGGTTTGGTTTATTGTCATTCTCCTTTGGACAGTTACTATGCATATTTGCTATCAGTTGTGCCATCATCTCAAACCTATAAACATGGCAGTGTATGACAGCTGGTACAATCAGGTCCTGTAGGGTACGGTGTCCATGGTATGGGCTGAAAGGGCATGGATATGGTGTTGGAATTAAGTATTATCTGGACAGTGCTATGGGGTTTGTGTGGTAGCAACAGGGCCAGGAAGGGGTGAGTGAGGGTGGCCCCTTGAGACAGAGGAAGGCAAAGAGAAGAGGAACTGCAGCAACCAAGTGGCTGCAGAGCTGTCCCAGGCTGCCAGACCTCCTTCGGCCGTGAGCCCGGGAGGTCTGTCCTGCCTCGGGGCATGGCTGCAGTCACAAAGCAGTTTGGTTTGTTAATGTCATCCACTGCACAGGTGTCTAGCTGCATATTTCTTCTTTAGGATGCATCCTAAAACAAATGCATGAAAAAATTCAGGTGAAACAGCCATTGTGGAAGTTGTAGCAATATTTTTCTGCAGTGCTTTGTGCTCTGATGGTGCTTGGGCAGCTCTGTGGCCCTGATGAAGCAAATTATACGCAAGTGGGTGCCAGGTTAATCTGAGTATCTTTGGGACTAACTTACATAATTTTCTTGTAATTTTCCCTTTCACTGACGCTTTGCTGTAGTGAAAAGCCATGCCAGATGTTTGTGCAACTGTTGGACAGAGCTTTGGCCCTGGGTCCTTGATTTTTAGAATGGGACAAAGGTCCTAAAGAGTACAAAACTTCCACTTGGGTGATCAAGTTGGTCCTCACAAAGTGCTGACACTAGTATCTCGCAGGAAGGTAGATGAAACGGGTTAAAAGCATACCATAAACGTGAGTATTACAATTTATCTTGCTTTTAATTTTAATTGGTAGATATTGTAATTGGGAGATAGATAATTTACTAAAGCATTTGATAGTTTTAATTTTTAAATGAATTTTGAGTTAGCAAACAAGTAACAAATGGATGAAACATTGCAAATTAAAATTAGAGACTTACTCGGTTGTGTCCTGTGGTTTTGCTCTTTGCGTTTTTTTGTGGTAAATGTGTATGGTAATAAAAGTTTTCCTAAGAAAATAATGTATAGAATATTCAATTATTCCAGTTACTTAATGGGATTTAGATTCCACCTCTACAGTTCCCTTGTGTGATACATTATTTTGTAGGTAGGCATCTTTTTGATGTTTTTGCAAAGGTCAGGCTTGAGTAAAGGTAACTCCATATACTGTGTGTGTATGAACTGTTTCAACAGGTTTCTAACATCAGAAATTTTAGGAAACTTCTTTGAAGAAAACTTCTGTCGCAATGGCATCATCCTCTCTACAGATTTGTGCATTGCTGCTGGCTTTAGCAGGATTCACCACATTGCTTGTTACTACAATGTCCAACAGATGGAAAGTTTTGGACACCACGACAGAGCTGGTTACTGCAGACTGGATTTCTGAAGGTCTTTGGATGGACTGTGCAGCAACTGCTGTTGGATCAGTACAGTGCAAGAAATTTCTCTACATGCTGAGTTCAGACTGTAAGTGGTCATGGCATATGTTTATAAAATCCAGGGATGAGGTTTTATTCTTTCTTTCTGGACAGCATGTTAGCAGGTTGGGGGGCACACAGTGCAGTTGTCCCAGAAGGTCTAGTATGGACAAATCCTGTAGTGGTTGCAGACAGGTTAAAGGGCCACCATGAAACCCATGTCTCACCCTGCAATTCAGCTCAGTCACTGCTGTGGCTTTGCTGCCCTCTCTGGTGTGTTGATGTAGCAGTATGGGTGATATACAGTAAAGTTGAGAATTTAAAAAAAAAATAGTCTTGGAAGAAATAGCATTTCACTCAGCCTAGTTCTTAAATACAAGCAGATTATAGTTCCATGAGCACTGGTGTTTGTGCTCCGGTGTGAGACAAGAATTATTAGATATTCCAGAACTGGTTTGATACTTTGTGCTAAACCTGTGTACCTGGGTATTTTTTCTGGAATTTCTCAGAGGTGGCAAGCTTAGGCTAAAATACATCTGTGCAATTGATAGTTCTGTGTTTTCTAGGGTAGACCATGCTAGCAGGGTAGTTTATCTGCAGCTAGAAAGAGAACAAATGTCTCTGTAGGGGCTGGAAAGTATTTGTTTGAATCATTCTGGATTTTAAAAATATCTTTCTGTAAACACTATCTTTATGGTAAGGGACTGGGAAGGACTGACATTGATGTTCTTTCCTCAGCAAACTAAGTGTAGAAACAATAACACTGTAGCCTTTGAAAATGGTATTTTGTTAAGTTTTCTGTCTTAAACAGAACTTTGCATTTATTCTTTTACAACTTTCAGTTTTGTGCAGTCACTTTATGAGTGATGTTAATAGAATCATTTCTTCAAGTCTTCCGTGCTTTATAGGTCCCTGATTACTGTCATTGCTATTTGTCTGGACTCTTCCGGCAGTGTATTCTGAATGTGCAGTGCTCAAACTGTAAAATTACCACGTCTCACAGACTATGAACCTTGTTTTTCTTGACACAGATGTGGACTCCCCTGGAGTCAGAGCTGCCTAAGTGTAAGGCAGATCTCTAAAAGGTGAGAGTTTAACTCTCAGGATTCAGCATGTTCATGGTTCTTCCACAGGGCCCTCGCTTTGGTGGCCTCCTCTGCCTTGATAATGATGATGCCAGTTTAAGAATAAGTATCAGCATCCCGTAATGAGGCCAGAGTTTGTAGCCTCAAAAGGAGGCTAATCATATGCTTCTGAGGATTTCAAAAACACTGCTCATTGCATCAGAGGCAATGTCAGCTTTTCACGTTGTCATGGTACCTGTTCAGCTCCTCTCCAGGGCCTCCTCTGTATAGAGACCAGGATGCCTAAGTTTCTGGAAATTAGGGTGATGAGATGGGGCCAGCAATCACGGCATTTGGTTCAACTGACCGGGTTAGAGCAAGCCCAAAGGAAAACTCCCAAGCTGGGAGGTGGAAGGTGCTGATGTGAAGCTGTCAGCACCAACTCTTAAACCCTGCTGATGCAGAGCCTCTTGCAGAGCAGCACTGGCTGTTATGCCCATTGCTCGACAAGCCACAGTTTACAAAATTTAGTGAAGAATAGCCTTAAGTTCTTTAACACATTGAAGAGTGATTTCCTGAATGGAATTACTAAAATGCCTGGTACTGTATAGGAAAACTCACGCTTTTCAGGTCTGCAGTTTAGTCTTTTATGTTTATATGTGTGCTTTATGACTGCCCATTGAAATGCATTTCTTAACTAGGAAGAGATTTTTTAAAAAATTATACTCTTAATTTTTTATTTCTATCCTTGGCAGCAGTTGGGACCTATCAAGGTTCCAACTATCTCAGCTTTGAAAATGCTGTCAGCAGAAGTGATTGCTAAGATCACCAGCATAGCACCAGTGTATGGGTAAATTAGCTGGAAACTCTTTGAAGGGCTTTTAATGGGATGCAGATACTCCAGGGTACTGGTACAGTGTTTTCATTTTACTATGCCATCATTTTCCGAATTGCAGTGACTTAGCAGAAGGAGAGAATTCTGTAACACTCATCTGAGATCAATTTTTACCACACGCTATCTGGTTTCCTTAAAAGATTGTAAGTTTAGAGCTGCACAGGATCACACTGCCAAATCTGGTCTTGTTTAAATCAATGGCGATGATCCTCTTGACTGCCAAGGGAGCAAAAATGTCATAGTGACACTGTAATACCCTTTGGCAGCTGCACCCTCCAACCTAGAGCATCAGCTCAAAGTGACCAGTGAGTTTTGATGGAAACCAACACATACCTTTTAGGGACAAGTTGTGGCTCTCTCAAAGGCTAATCCTTCTGGTCATGTTTACATGAATGCTGTGATTCTGTTACCATGTTGCATCATAGCAGAATTATTTTATGAAGAAACTCTGACTTCATTTCCTGGAGATAAGAGCAGGTTATCACTGCAAGAGATGGTTAACCCCGTTTGGACACACAAGTACTTTAAAGTATTAACATTAGTGCGTGATGTGAATTGAGTCTATGAATCTGTCTAGCCAAGAGCAGAAGCAACTAAACTGAGTTTAACACATTCTTTGCCTAGAATAGCTTTTTTTTTAACCCTCAGCTATTCTAACAAACAGATGCAATTTTTTGATATGTATTATTTTTCTTATAGCTGTTTTTCTTCATCATTTTACTCCTTTTGAGGTAGGTCTATCACACTAGCTCCTTAATTTCCTTACATTTAATTTCCATGACACATACATTATTACAATTGTAATACTTGGTATATTGTACAGTGTAAATGGGACTATTTTTAAGACTGAATGTGTTTAGCTATAGATCAATAGACAGTAAAATATTAATGGAAACCATTCACACATAAACTTAACCTTCCTGAAAGAAGCTGGCAGTACAGTTGTTGTGGATTACTTATGACCATAACTCCAAAAACTGTGCTAAATTTTCTAGAAGCAGAATAAAGCTCCTATTCTCAAGGTGTTTTATGTTTGAATCCTCAAGAAAATAATACACTAAAGCTTTTTGATTTGACATCAATAATAAAATTACAAGCAATTTTAATCTAGTGTAAAATCTAGTTGACTTCAGAGAACAGACAGAAATAAAATATTTGCCTATATTATCACTCTTACAAGGTATTTTGTAGAAATACTGACTGGACATTCCATGCTGAGAAGAAGAATAGGCTCCTTTTTCACTTCCTATTAGAGAAAGAATTAATATTGTCACTTTTTTTACACGCTAATATCTTTATCATGAACTGCTCCCACTTCTTATTGTCATGCCCAGTAAGTCTTATCTATGGGGAAAGAGCAAAGAGCAAAGGTAGACTCATTTTGGAGTGAAACCCAGAGATAAAACAGCAAGGAGGCTTCTGAAAGGCTTCACTTGATTGTAATCTAATTATAAGGGTATTTAACTGTTACTACTCACAAGCATGACTGCTCCGTTGGAAATTGTTGGTTTTCTTTTGTGCTTGGGTGGGTTGGCAGTTATTGGAGCTACTTTGCCAAATAATTACTGGAAAGTCTCCAGTATACATGGTTCTGTCATCACAACATCTACGTTGTTTGAAAACCTGTGGAAGAGCTGTGCAGAAGACAGCACTGGAGTATCCAACTGCAGGGATTTTGACTCCATGCTTGCACTGCCTGGTAGGTGACTTTGTGTAGCCTTGTTATATTGCTTAAAAAATTATTGGCAAAAAGTAGTAAGGCTTTTGTTCTGGTGATCTGGTAATACTGGAAAATAACTGGCCAAGAAGGACTTTGTGGGCTGAAGTAATAAAAATCTCTCAAGCAGCAGAATGTGTCAAGCATGTTAGGAAAGGCTATAAAATAAGGCAAGTGAAGTCGGTTGATCAAGCGTTTAATAGGCATTTAAAGTGGGTTATAATCTCTTCTCTAGAATCTTGTGGGACGTCTCGGTAGGAGACATTTTTAAACTATTTATTTATTTGGAATTATTGTCTAGGTCTTCTTTTGCAATACTTCATAGCTAATGTACTGTAGCTGGAGTTTTTCATGTTATAGGAAATACTGGTTTTAGCTGAGAAGTGGTAGTGGTTTTTGTGAGTTGAGATTGAAAATTGTAAATAATCCAAGAAATACATGAGAATATGTTATACGTATTATAACATATCGTATTATAAATTATAGAAGGAGTATATGCTATAAGTTAATATATGATTAGGCTTGTTAACTAATGCTACCTACTGTCAGGGGTTGCTAATTAACATCTTTTTGGATGTGGTTTTAAATATTAAGAAATTTTGATCTGCTGGCCCCTTTCCTCTGTATCAGTCTTCATCATAATTGTGGTTGTCCTCAGATGTCCAACTAAGGCAATATTCTGTGGATAGTAAGTATGTTTATAGACAGTAAAGCTATTTTTTATTAATCTTGAATAATTCAGTATGTAGATACTTATCTGGAATAAAAATGCCTTCTAGCTGAATCTGCCCTAGGAGGTGGCTAAACTAAATTGGTAGGAGGATACTCCTAATCTGAAGAGTGTGTAATATAGGATTAGTGGAAATGAGGTAGTAAATTCACCTTCTCCCTCAGTCTGAGGTAAAGGCTTGTTGTTTACCAGCTCTAACAGTAGAATAGCAATTGTCTGAAACTGTGTCCAGTATTTAGGGAATAATCTGTTCTTTTCATCTTCCTGTCTTTCTTCTCTAACAATAGCTTTTAGAGAGTGTGTGTGTGTGTGTGTGTAGGAAGAGGAACATAACCTTATTTAAACATCTTAGACTCAGTAACAGCAGGATCATTCCATCGGACATTATCCTCTGCGGAGCGCTAGCGGTGCTGGGTTAGTAGTTGGACTTGATCTTAGAGGTCTTTGCCAGCCTTAATGATTCTGTGATTTTATTTGGTTCTTGTAAAAACCACTTCAAGGGCTGGTTGGTAGCTTATTGCCTTTGACTCCAAGCAGCATCTTGTCATTGATGTGTTTACGCAGGGTGTTGCCTCTGAGAGTGTGTGCAGATTTGGGCGATGGGCCCGCAGGGTATCAGCATCTGGGGGCTGCCAAGAAAAAAATGGGTTTTAAAGAACCTGGTGGGGCTCAGAAAAGAGCATCATGAGTAGACGTGCTAAAGCAAACAGAACAGAAGGCAAGCAACAGCAGGGCTCCTGAGAACTACAAATAATGTGGAGCCAGCAGGAAGGAAAAAAGTGGGGCCAGAAAGTAAATGACTGGGCCAGGCTCTGAAGTGAATTTGTGATGATTAGAGGTTTGATCTGTTGAAGAGATCGGTCCTGCAGTTGAGAAGATGGCAGTATAGTTGAGGGGTAAAGGCAGGGGAAAGGGAAGGGAAAAACAGCTTGCACAACTGTGCAGATAAAATATTTTTAGAAAGGAAAACTGAAAAAGAAACGTCAGAAGACACTGGATGGTAATCACAGTTGAAAGGACAGCTGGGCAAAGCAGGAAAGAGGAAGAAAATGGGTTTGGTAACAACAAGGGCTCAGCAGATAGTAGGACCTCTGAGAAACATCCATTGCGCTTGCAGATATGAACAAGGCAGACTAAAAATTATCATGGTCAGTTTAGGCGTGTTTCAAATTCCTGTTTAGAAACTTAGCTGAAACTGCTGCAAGGATGCCAGGGATTGGAGGGAGGGGTAAAAGAAAAAACAGAAGTGTCTTTGTTACCTCTTATCAGAAGGACAATGAAGATTTTCCACTGAAGTTTCCTTATTGGCAACTGAGCTATGTGGGATACTTCTGGGGTTTGCTTAATGTATGGGAAATCTCAGACTTGGTTCTTTTAAACCAATTTAACACTTTTGAGTTCACTAAACCATTAGTCTAAATGACAAATATTTTAAGTGAGTAGCTTTTAAAATGAAATATTGCAGAAGACTGAAACCATGACTGGCTACTCCATACAGCTAGCACGCTCTATCTAGTCACAACTAAGTAAAACATTTGATATAACTAGTTGCCAAAGCTTTGTAAACTCCCTTTTTTTTTTTCTTTCTTCTTTTTAAGGTTCCATAGGTGTTTTTTCCAATGATAGGATTTGGGGATAATTTCTTACAATTAGTGTTGGCTAATAAAATGAACTGACTTTGTATCTTGTTAAATAAGCTAAGTATAAAATAAAAAATTGAGTTTTCTGAATTGTGAGCTAAGGTTCTCAGTTAAGGCTGTTGAGGCTATCGCATTGTGGTACAGTTGTATGACATCCCTTTCCCACTGGATTGCAAGAAATTAGCCTGAGGATCCAGCCTGTGTCCTGGAAAGATATGGGGAATCCCATCCAACACTGCAGGTGTCCCCAGGACCTGAAATGTGAGTTCTTGGACCCACTGGGTCATTGCTGCTACCATGGTGTAAGATCCCAAACCTGAAAGCAGCGTTGCTGAGTTGCTGAGTACTTACCTAACAGTATCTTCTGCAGGCAAAAACCTTGAACTGTTAGTGGTATTTTGAGGGGTCTTTCTACTTTTACTACTGTTTTCATTTTTTTCCATGAAAATTTTAAAATTAGTGCTTAACAAAGCATTAATTCCTCAAATTACTTTAGCCTTTAATTCTGTAAATTTATCTCATGACTGCTTATTGCTATCTTTGGTAACTCTTAAGCTTGTAGGACCAGTCATCTTAAGCCACACTAGGCAATACAGCCTGCTGAGTCTGTGTGTGTATCACTTTGTCTTCTGTTTCTCTGTCTGATTTTTGTTTTCTGGAGAGTTACGGCTCACTCCGCTACAGAACTAGACAGCAGGTTACCGTGGAGGACATGGAGGTGGTCAGGGAGCAAGAGGTTGAATGCTGGCATCAACGATGTCAGTGTCCAGTTGGAGTCAGGTCTGACCCTTCTGACGTATGATTAAAATTGTAGAGTCATAGAATAATTTAGGTTGGAAGAGAACTTAAAGGTAATCAAGTCAACAAAGTGAGCAGTTGTGACCCTGCCAGATTGTGACGCCTGGCATGTTTATCTCACAACAAAGGTGCCGAAATGCCATTTGATCTGGAACCTGCCAAATGCAGGGTGCCATTTTAAAGAAGCCCAAAGTCCCCGTTTGACCTTCTTTCTTAGGCTGATTAATAATCTAGTCCTGGTTTTTGTGCAATCGATACCTAGATATGAAGACCAGGAGCTTAAAGGATGCAGAACTGCCAGTATACCAGATTCCCTAACATGCCCACACTAGCTGCAACCTCTCCACAGGAGAATGTCTTAGGGAGGAGCACTGCAGCTCTCAGACCCACTCGCCACCAGTTTGTTCACGAAGTTTGAAGTGCACTGCTAACTTGAGCAGGATTCTTTCCTATCTCTCCCTGGAAACAGCAAAGCTGGCACCTTTTTCCATTTCCTCAGTAGTGCCGGAGGCTTGCACACCTTGGCTAGCACCCGGATTCCAGATGTGTCCTGTGCACTCAGCTGTACAGGTGTCAGGAGTTCAGAAGGACTTGTGAGGAGGAGACTTTTATCTGCTCCTGCAAATGACCACATACACCACTACGCATTTTCACAGGAATGTAAGGGATGAGGGGCTTGCTGTAGTTTTTCAGGATTTACTAAAGACACAAGAGGATTTACTGAGCTTATAAAGTGTAGGCATAGTTCAACTCTCAACTCTGTTTGACTTGAAGGCTAAACACACTTGGGTTTGGAGGCTTCTCTGAACCATATGACAAAGTTGGACAAGATTCACTCATTACTGCACCTGTTAATTTTGTCACTCCCTCGAATCACTTTTATTTTTTTCAGCACAAGATTAATGTAATTTTTTTATAGATCCTGATTTGTTTTCTCTTTTTCTGTCTTAGCTCACATTCAGGCATGCCGTGCCCTGATGATTACTTCCATTCTTCTGGGATTCTTAGCTACAGTACTCTCACTGCTTGGTTTGAAGTGCACAAATATTGGGTTGAATGATGAAGATGGAAAAATGAAGTTTACCGTCACAGGCGGATTTCTTTTTATTTTAGGAGGTAATATCGAGGCTGAAATGAGAGCACTATTGATACTATTGATACTTTGTATTGCTTTCACAGCCAGACTAAATGAAATGAACTTGTTCTTGGTTTAAAGCTGTTACAGCCTTTAAATGAATCACTCACATGTGTGCTTTTTAACTTTTTCTGGTAGGTCTCTGCTCCATGGTGGCTATTTCTTGGTATGCTGCAATGGTTACTGCTCAGTTTTTTAACCAGTTGTATGCTGGAACCAAGTAAGTTAATGTATTTGTCATACAAAACTCCATCATGTGTTAGACAGCTGCACTAACCTCAGCTGCTCCAGAGTTTCAGAACCTGGATGGATCCCATTATCCAGTCCTACAGGAGGAAAAATTGTATTCAGGGAGTCTTTTCACCTCAGAGATGCCGGTGGGGAGGGAGGAGAGTTCTTTTCTGGAAGAGTTAGTGAATGTGTGAGGAATATCAACCCCGCATCTGAGGGGTTTTGTACTGTGTTTGCATATTCTTGAGAGATTCAATTAAGTGCATATCTCAATATTATTAAGAAGAAAAGGTAAAATTCCTAATCTGCTTTGGCATTTAGACCAGAAGAGGTACAAAAGACAAGTTCTGGCTAGAATAAAGTGCCTCAGATGTACATGCAAGGGAAAATCACATGCAAAGCAGCTCGAGCTTTGTACTGGTGATCTGCAGAGAAATCTGCTGCCTGTCTTATATATGTCTATATGCTAACAGCTCAACATTTGTTTGCCCTATGAATTAAAATGAGGCAAAATTTGTGGGATTATCAGCTAGTGCAGTTGCATACAAACAGGTTTCGAGGTATAAAAGCCCTTACTCTTTGTCTGATATAAAAGTAACAGTTGTCAAAAACAAATGGCAGCTTATGGCACCTTATCTAGGTGCCCTGTTTAGCAATGACGAACAAGGGTAGAGGTGACTGGGCCTCTCCTTCAGAGAGGGGGAAAAGGAGAGGGAAATGTATTGTCTGTGGAATATGAGACATCGATAATATACCTCTACCAAATATACAATTCATAGATCAGTAAACTATAAATTGTTAGTTGCTAGGATCATATTTGAAGTGTTTTGCAAGTTCCTGCCCAGGAATCAGTTCAGAGAAGTCAGAGGTGAAGTGCTTTGTGATAAATCAAAGTACTTTAAGCAATTGCTGTCGTTGTTTGTCAGTTTTCCCTGTGTTTTCAATGAAGTACTTACAAAGAAATTGTATTTGTGCAGTTACTTTTTGTTGTTTTATATGCCCTTGAGAGAACTATATGAAGGGTAATAAATACATTAGAGAAGTGAAACAACTGTTGATAAGGAATTTCGGTTAGTCGGATAGTTGGTGCGTTTTATAGTTACCTGCTATAGCTTTGGGGCTTCAACATCAATGCCTGTTAATCAGTTACCAGATGGTTTGCATTCAGTAGCTGAAGAAATCTTTTTTTTTTAAATATCTAAACTTCATGTTTAAGCTATTGATTCACTGAGAAGTTCTTGATGAATTAAGCTTGATCATTGGTAAAGCTGGGCATGGAGTCTGTGAGATGAGTTTAAATTCCATTGCATGCCAGTATTGATCTTCACTCTTAAGAGACTGGCAAATCTGGTTTTTCAGACTGCATTTTTTTGGTCTGATTTCAGCAAATTAGTGAAGTTAACCTCTGCTAATTCTTAGAGGAGTTTCTCCTACAGCTCTGAAGGCAAACTAAGTTCTCCTGAAGATGTGTCCTATATACTTTCCTTTGGTATGACATCTGCAGCATTGTTGTCTGTAGGTGACTGGTGAGCAGAAATGACTGCAGGCACTGGGCAACGTGCAACTTGTACTCCTGGGTTTTCTGATAATGACTCTCTGCTTGTTCCATGTTTGGAAGTACCTAAACCAGTAGAGACCTTGTGGCTCCCATGTGCGATGAGAACACGGAGAGCTGTGAACCTCTGTAAACCTTTGAAACCCTTCTGTTAGCAATGAGTTCCAGAGTCAGAAGCTCTTTAAATAATGATTTTGTGTTTACAAGTGGAAAGAAAACACAAGTCTCTGGTTCCAGTGTACCTTCAATGCAGTCCATGACACTTATTTTGCCCTTATATTGGGTATTTCAGACCACAGATGTACGGGCGGATTGTGGATATAGTTTTTGTCTGATCATAAAAATTTGTTTTCCTCTTTTTGTGAAACTCCTGCCAGACTTTTCCAGACCCAGTTGTGCCAGTCTTTGGACAAATTCATTATCAATTAATTTCTTGGACTGGACTAGGAGGTTTCTTGGAAGGTAAAGTTTTGTACAGTAAAATAGGGAACTATTCATTTTCAGCCTGGGACATTCATAAATACCTTTCAGCCATAAAACCACAGAGCGTGCTGAATATCCTTTTGGATACCTAAGTTTGAAAACTAGCCCTATACAACCAGCTACTTGTAAGTGACCTAGTGTTGTGTCCATAGAAAACTGATGTCTGTGGTCAGCCTTTTCTCAGCATATAGACAGTAGGATCTGAATCATTCAGTTTCAAAAAATCGTTTCAGTGACACAGCCAATAAAAGGGCAAAATAAGTTTTGTGGATGGCATAGAAGGTGTTATTATTATTTATTATCACCAATTTGTTAAATACACACAATTATTTATTGCTACTTATCTTTATGTTGCTTAGTACTCTCTGTACTGTCACTGATTTGGCAGAACAACTCTATACAAATGAGAGTTTAACTGAGCAGACACAAAGCCAGATCTGTTCTCTGTTAACTGCTGACGTGCATTTCAGTTAGCTGATTTCTACACAGATTAGAATTTGTTTGCATGGCTTTGCGATCCTGTTATAACTTGTTTCCATAAAATCTTTCATATTTCAGGTATGAACTAGGAGGAGCTCTGTACTTAGGCTGGGCTGGATCTATTCTTTATATACTTGGTGGGATCTTACTGACCTGTTCATGCAAAGGGAAGGAAAAACAGAATTACAGGTAATCTTGGATTTGTCAGTTGAAGTAGAAGCTGTCAATTACATACCACTTTCTATCTGTGCACTATTCTGTCTCTCTCTCCCCCCCGGTATAAATATGTGTAAATTAAAACAGTGCTATGGCATGTCACAGACTTGTGATGGCAGGGGATGCTGTACCAAAGACTTGTACCTCCCAGACAGGGTACTTGATGCATCACCATCAGCAGTCACCTCTAACTCATATTTGGTAATTCTGGGCACTGCTGGTGGTTTCAAGTTCTACGTGGTGAAAATGTGCAGTGAAAGAGCAAACTGTCGCCAAAAGAAAAGTATATAAAACCCCATAATGTATTATGATCCAGTTTCTCTGCAGTGCTCACTGCGAGTAAAATATTCGACACTGTTCAATTTGCAAGAAAGTGTAAAGGCATTTCCCAAAGCACCTGGAACTGATCACTACAAACATGGTTTTTTTCTTGTTCTTTACAGAAATGTCTTGTCGCACATCAATTCACGAAAGCTGAGATTTCTGGCCTCAATATTTAACCTTCCCTGCATTTTTATTTCAGTCTTAAATTTTGACACATACAGAAGGTCTCTTTTTGAAGGAGAGGGATGAAATAGACAGAAATAGCAGAGGTCCATGTCTACCAGAACTCAGATAGCTTGGAGGTTGTACTAGCTAAGCTTGAGAGGATTATAATATGCAAGGAAGAAGCATATTCACCGCTGCTGTATTTAATCTTAGGAAAGTTATGTCAAAATGTAGTAAGTGAGTGTTCCTCTGACACTCCATTGCCCAATCGGAAACCAGTTCAGCTTTATGGTAATATTTCATCAGCCACATTGGACTTTAGATTTTGCTCACCTTACTTTGATACAAAGTACCAAATGCCCTAAAATGTCCTGAAAATCAGGTAAAACTGATATTTGAAATAGAAGTTCAACGTGATGAATGCCAGTTGAAGGGATTGGCTGAAGACACCTCTGTTTTCTTTCTTCATCATCTTGATTCCTGTTATTAAAACCTGGAGCTTGTACAAAGGTGTTGAGGGCTAGGTTCTCTTCTGCTTCAGGGCCTTGACTGAAATGCCTCAAGGAAGAGCATATGTGAGTTAGGAATCCAGAGTATGGTTTTGGTTACAAGAGAGATGGGCTGAGCAGCCCATCAGGGACCCCATCTATTTCCCCTTAACTACCAGAATGATGAGAACAGGAGGCCTCTAATTTCTGCACCGTTGTGAAGAACGTGCTATTGGTGGGCTGGATACAGAGCTAATTGAGTAACTTCTGAGTAGCTGAGACCATGGGCATGTGTCTAATACCTACTATTTTGTATCTTTTTTTTCTTAATTTACAGTCCCAACAAATACACATATTCAGCAGCCCAGGCAGCTTCTCAGCCACGCACGTACCCCAGGAACTCTGAGACGGTCATAAGCAACAAGGAATATGTCTGAGCTTACGTTCTGCATCACCTGTAGTGTTAGTGGGTTATGAACTCAAATAAAGAAGTGAACTGCTTCTTTGGTCCGGTTCCAAGTTGCAATCCTATGCCTTAATTTGGAGCAGTACGAGGAGGTGGTATGGTTTTCGCTGTAAAGAGGAATGGTTTTCAGATGTAAATAGCTTTCTACAGAAGATGCTGTGATGTGAAATCCTGTGGCATGAAGGTTTTCTGCATTCTGAGAAGCCTGGTAAAATTTAACCAGAGCGCAGCATATGCTGACACTCAAGAGCAATGGTTCCTATTTCAGCTGACTCAAATATGTGGAACTGATAGCTGTATCTGACTGCAAGTTCATATGCCTCACAGTTAGAAATGTGTTGTGTTTTCATTAATGTTTAACTTCCTTCTTTTGTTTAGCAGCTTTAGCTTTTGACCAGAAATAAACTTTGTTCCACAGACTGACTGAAACAGATTTTTTGACCAATGGAATCCTCTAATAAGGATCTGATGTTATACTGAAATTCTTATCTATGATAGTCAAGGTTTATAAAAGCTACAAAAAATATTATAGCAACCACTCACCTTCAAATCTGCAGATGTGCAACAAATTTCTTGTTGGTTGTAATGCAGATACAGAAGATAAATGATACAGAATGAACCAAACACAGCTGGGAGTGGAGAAAGCATCTGGTGTGAAAATGCCTTGTGGTAACTAAGAAAATGATAGCCTGAATTTTTTATTTTTATTTCTATGGTTTCAGCTTTTAAAATAATACTACTTTAACTTTGAGCAGTCTTTAACTTTGGGAACTTTTACTGCATCTGAATTGTCTAATTCATGTAATTCCCCCATGGTTTTATTTTCTGTCATTGTTCCATCATTAGAATTTCTGCCTTAAACTACTCCACTGCTGGGAGCATATGTTTGCCTTGTGCGAGCACTTAGGCAGATGGCAATGAGCTAACTTCACTTCGTATTTATGCCTTCAGCAAGGTGGAATGGAATTTCACCCTGCAGGTTCACAGGTTCCATAACTTGTCCCTTTTAAATTACAAATGTATTCATACAGTTTGACAAAAATCTAGTTTGAATGGCTAATGATAAACATGTAGCAGTCTGATCTAGAAGTTTCATGTGGTCTTCTTGATGGCCCAATAGATAATTTCAGAGGGCAACCTGCAAGCAGTCTCAGCAGAAATGGTTTAGCCATATTGCTTGCATGCAGGAACAGCTGACTTGTAAACTAACACATTAGGGCACTGTTAGACTTAGTAAGTAAAGCTAAAAGTGGTTATTACTTCTAGATTGCCAGTGTCATCTTCTTCCCTCCACTGTCATCTGCAGTTTTTAAAATAATTCCTTTGGTGTTTTAGAGAATAATTTCAAAAGCTGAAAAGGCACTTTGCCTGCATGGTGGGAGCTGAACTCCTTACCATCATCTGCATATTCTGTCCTCTGGATTTTTAGGTAATTCTTGGAGGTACTTTGGTCTAGTTGAACATAAGGAAAATAGCAGAGACAAAGCATCAACCACTGTCAGTTTCCCACCAAAGGTTGTGTCAGCTCATTAACATGAATTATGGTACAGTAGGTGAGAGAGAAATTCCAAACTTCCTTGGTCTGGCATCATGTCTTCTAATGGCATCACTGGGAAGTTTAATGAAAAAACAAGAGTAGAATCCCTGTGTGGTAACTCCCTCCTTCGTTCAGTACATCATTACCATATTCAGTGCCATTCAGGAGAAAATAACTGCTGAAGATTCCATGCCTTTCTCTGGTTTGTTTACAGTCCTTCCAACCATTTTCTGTTTCTGCTGTTATTCCCTGCTTATCTGCTCTGTTTCCATGCACTGCCCACAGAAATGCTCTGAATGAATTTAATGAACCATCAACTCAGTTATGGGGGTAATGTGTTTTTTGTACAAGTGATTTAGGAAGTGATTTTTTTCCTCTTTTTAAAAGTCTGTAGCAAGTCACTGCACTTTCTTTAAAGTATCTTCACACATCGCTATTTTTAAGTCCTTTGCTCAGCAGAGCAGACTGCTTTGGTATCTGCAAATCTTCTTCATATCTCTGCAGCTGAGACCAAAATCCTGCATTCGGTTCTGCTACGGGTCTGGCAGTTTTCACAGCCTAGGGAACAGGAGAGACATGGTAGAAGCAAGGTATCCTGCATTTGTGGGAGTCATGCAAATGAATTTTTAACTTAAAATTTTGAGAAGACTTACTTTGGTTTTGATTTGGCTACAGAATAACAAACAGCTATTTTGGTGAGCTGACTTCACTCTGCTTGGTAAGAACGGGCACGTGGGCCCGGTTACAGAACGGATTCATGGGCAAGACATGAGACAGAGCCCTTGGTAGCTTTGCTGGAAATGGGAAAAGTCTCTCACCAAGTGCAGTGACACTGCTCATGTTTAACACGTTTAAGATGATAGTGTGAAACTTGGTCACTATCTGCACACCTCAGTCTAAATTAAGCAAATTGGTTATCTAAAGGCTTCAGTGATACACCTGACAAATGGGTGAAGACTAAAAGCCCATAGAGCATGAGCAGCTTGTACTGGATAGGCTTCCTAGGAAAGCTGACATGTCATTGCTTATAGCAATATAGCTTATAGCTTATAGCTAGCTGGTCCCTAGGCATTCAGCAGGCCTAACAGGGTCTTTGCTGTGTGGAGCTGTCACATGGTGATAGCAGCAAATCCTGCGTAACAATTCCTACACCCACTCACTTTCTTTATGTCTCTGTCTTCACTCATCGTGCCTATGCAAATGATAGAGAAAAGAGAAAATGTTCACTAAGCAACCAGCTTTGTGTGTTTGCTACCTGTGCTTAAAGCCTCTTTGCATTTGTATTTATGTTCATCCTAGAAACCCCATACTGAAAACTTATTTGACCAAGCTGGGCATGAAAAACCTTACAGGGGACTGTTTATTGAAATGTTGAATCTCTCTATAAGTAGTAAGGGGCAGGTGAAAGCACCAAAATAATTCTACGATAAGTCATCATTGCGCATAACAAGCATTGCATTTCTTCCCCCAAAAGAGCTGTAAATATGAATCTGGATGTAGGCACAGTACCTCAAACGCGTCCTTGAGCGGGAGCTGTCGGTGTCTCATCAGATAGGCCGTGCAGATGGCAGCGGAGCGGCTGCGGCCGTTCTTGCAGTAGACCAGGCACTTCCCCCCGCCCCGCACGGCCTCTTCGATGGCGGCGCCGCAGGGCTCGAAGTAGCGGTACAGGTCCTCGGCCGGCTCGTCGAGCACGGGCACGCGAATGCCGCGGACGCGCTGCAGGCCGGGGAAGGGCTGCTGCCGGGTGACATTGACGCAGAAGGTGACCCCCTCGCGCGCCAGCAGCTCCTCGTCGCACGCTGCCCTGGCCGTGCCCAGGAGCAGCGAGGCCGTGACCTGGCAGAGCTGGGGCATCGGCGGCCGAGGGGCCCCGGCCCTGCCGCACCAGGCTCGCGGTGCGGGTCTCCCCGCGGTGCCGCCCGCAGCCACCCGAGCTCTGCTATATTTATCCGCTCCGTACAGGCTGGGGCGTAGAGGCTCCAGGCAGGTCCTAGTGCCGGCTGCATCCCGAGAGCTGCATTTGGAGAGCTGAAAGCACTTTCAGAGCTCACAGGTCACTTGTAAACCCAGTGGACTTGTACAGTCCCTACCTACACAGCAGCTGCTTACCTGCTGTGTTCTGCACGGGAATGCTGCTGCTGCAGGTGCAGTGATGCAACACTGAAGTCGTGTCAAGGCAGTTTTAGGTTGGATATTAGAAAAAGGTTCTTCACCCAGAGGGTGATTGGGCACTGGAACAGGGCAGTGGTCACAGCACCAAGCCTGACGGAGTTCAAAAAATGTTCGGACAATACTGTTGGGCACATGGTGTGACTCCCAGGGATGTCGTGTGCAGGGCCAGGAGTTGGACTCCATGATCCTTGTGAGTCCTTCCAACTCAGCATATTCTGTGATTCCGTGATTGATCTGATCTTCTCCACAGCATCTCGGTGCCCCTTGCCTACAACAAAAGCACCTTTTCAGTACCCAGAAAATGATTTACTAAGCTGGCCAGATAGCATAGTGCTAATCTTTCTGGACTTCAGTAGAATTGCTGGTGTGCTGCCAGGGCAGAGAGTATCTTACACCAGACTGTGCTGACATGGGTTTGAACTGCATAGGACGGGTGGGGATGGGCCAAGCCCAGCCAGGTGAAGGTCACATTGGCCACTGCCGGGCAGATGCTGCAGGGCTGGTCGCAGGTGCCAGCTGCTTCCTGGAGGCTGAGCTGCTTCAACCCTTTGCTTTCAGGCAAAACAGGAGCATTTGACTGACATTTGCTGCTGACACAAAAATGAACCTGGACTGTCACAGCAGCAGTGCACAGACTGGTGTGAAATGCAGTGCCACCTGTTAAGGAATTAGAAGTGAGATACAAGAATGAGCTTTTA
Organism: Struthidea cinerea; assembly: GCA_013397865.1. Lineage (NCBI taxonomy): Eukaryota > Metazoa > Chordata > Aves > Passeriformes > Corcoracidae > Struthidea > Struthidea cinerea. Next base: position 969,865 of record VZTI01000139.1, on the reverse strand, counting down.
TTCGACCATGGAAGGAGAATTCGACCTGCCACACACCTGCCATCGTTTGTGTCAATAGCAGCCTGACAGTGAGATGTTGGCTCTGGGGCCAAAGGATACAGTCCTCTCACATGAGCACAACAGCATGGTGTCCCCTCCTGTTATCCAGCACATGCCTAAGCTCCCACACGTAGACTTATTCATCTGCCCCCTTGCTTCCTTTGCTCAGGGCATGTGGCTGGTGCAAGGCTCTGCTGGTCCCAGGAGGCATGGTTCAGGCTGGGCCCCTGCGGCTGGAAAGGAGAAAGCTCAGCAGGAGAGCATTGCCCTGATGTTGCCCACCCCAGCAGTGTGGGGAGGGCTCCTGGATTCCTCCACAGCCATTGTTTCCAGGGATTTTGGACCGTCCCTGGCACTGGCTCTTGCTCAATTTAGCATTTCCATGGCACACCCCTTATTCTCAGGCCATGATGCTGGCATTCAGGCAAGGAGCCTTTCTGCAATCACTGCCAGGGATTTCCTTGTGGGACAGGCACACATCAATTCCCCACACTGTGGAAAAGAGCCAGCTGCTGCCCTACCTTCCTCCTTCTGCCCAGAATCTGGCAGAGGCTCATCCTTCTTCTGCCTGCGCTCATCCGTGGGCTTTCTTGGGCCCTTGCAGCGAGTCCCTGGGTGGTGCTTTATGGGCACACTCCAGTTCATACCGAAACCATGATCTTTACTTCGCGTGGCATCACACTTGCCATGCCATGAACCCTCCGCTGATCTGTATGGGCGGCAGCAGCCCATCAGATTGCACTGGTGTGATTTACTGGTTTACCAGTCCCTGCAGCTCACCCCAGCACTGGTCCAGGTGTTCCCCAGGTGACACCATCTCAGGGCAGCATTCTTGTCACATTAGCACCAGCAAATGTCACTGGGGCTGCACCTGAGCTCCCTCACTCTGAAGCTATGGATGTTTACTCGCTAGCTGCCTGCAGCTGACCTAAGGATGGTCATTCATGTCAGAAAGGCTGTCCCTTCCCACCAGCCTGCCCTGTACCGTGTCTCTGTGCAGAGGAGGAGTTAGGAACAGGACAGCTGTCACTACACACAGAGTAATTTATAAGCTAAACGCAAATGCCATCTCCTGGCAGTGAAGCCAGTTGCTGCCTCTGTAAAGAAGATGGTCGAACTACAGGGTAACAGCCTCATCCCCTCGCTAGAAAAGGTCTGGTGCCTCAGTCCAGATTTTGCCGGGGGGTTTCTGGTCTTGGTGGCACTGCCAGTTGGGGTATGGTGCCGACAGCCCCAGTCATAATGGCTGTCTCTTGTCCTCTTGCCATGCAAAGTGCCTGCTCCCACTGTCTTGGTGAGCTCCCAGTATGTACTGGGCTGCTGCTGTTGGAGCCCCTGAAGCCTTCCATGCTTAGGAGAGCAGTGACATGTGGCTGCAAGGAAGTGGGAGCTGAGCTTGTATCACACCCTACACCTCCTGCAAGCTCTTAGCAGTGAATTTGCAAACATGCAGTGTTCAGTGACATTATGAACTGCAGAAATATTTTCAGACACCTTTAGTAAACACAGAGACGTAAGAAGCCATCATTTCAGATCATAATTAGACATCGAGGAGGCAAAGCGGGCGACTGGTGTGCACAGAACTTCTCCGAGGAGAAGACCTGCATTTTTGCACTTGTATTTATATAAATGCATGCATATGGTGCAAATAGCTGTGGCTGCAGGAGAGGAACCTAAATAAATACCTACTCACTCAAGGGTATCAGTCAGTTTATTAAATTTAGCTGATATTTGCTTCCAGGCAGAAGAATACACTTTTAGTAGTTTCCAGTTACCAAGTCTCTCTTAAGACATTTCACGAGCAGCTTCCAATGCATCACCTTGATAGCTGCATTCACCCACTTCTGGAAGTGGACAGAGCTGAAGCACAAACCTTTCTGCTGCACCAGTTCAGTCTCAAGCACATACTGGACATCAAACATCCCCCTCACTGCTCTGTTTGCTGTGAGTCCTTCCAACAGCTGCACTGGTGCAAAGCCATGGCCTGTAATTACCACACCGCTTTGTAATGACGAATACCAAAGTCACTTCTGATTCTTTATACTGTTATGCCATGACTTTCTGTGCTTCTAGATGAGAAAGAGACCACTTAGGATCCTTGCTTTGATGACTCAAGCCAGGCTCACCTTGTTCCCACAAACACACATCCATACAACCCAGCAGCTGCTCCTCTGAACGGTACAGGAATGCAGGCAAATCCCTATCGCCAACACTGGCATCAGCCCGTTACAGACTTGTGGCTGAAACGTGGTTTCATTCCTCAGGGCTCCTGACCTGGCCTTTTATCTGTGCCTTAACAAGGGAAAAAGAAAGAAAATGCCAGACTCGGCTTAAATGGAGAAGAAATAATTGCCCTGTAAATACAGATTTGTCTCCAGCCTTTTTATTTATACAAGGATTCAAAGAACATATTTCAACTTTAGATAAACAGTGCAAGAGAGTTACAAGTACCTTGGTAACAGAAAGAAATAGATAACTGTCCAGCTATGCTGATAAGTGAAATAATTCTTACTCCTGCAGATAGAAATGCATCTGTTTAAAGCAAAGGTGGACTTTAGATATTCTGCTATACCTTAGCCCCTACCAAGCCCACCAGAAAACAATAGGCAGCTTGTCATTTGTAAATGAGAAGTAGCTGTGCTCTCAAAGCCTTTTGAGACCCTCACCATTGTTTAAAACATACACGTTATGGCACAAAGAGCAGGCTGAAAGACAGAGACACCAGGAAATCCACCATTTGTGGTTCTCCCCTTCCCAGGGATGGGGCCTTTGTAAATATTTTTTTCCTACACCACTACCCCTTCCACACCCCTGTCAAGTATGAGGCCTTTTCACACCAGAACACCATGGATCACCATCTTGGTAACACTGAAGCAGATGTTTCTCCCCAGCCAGCCCAGTTCCTCAGAGATCCCCTCATGCAGCCAACCCAGGGCAGCCGCCAGCCACGGGGCTGGGGAGGTGTGTCACAGTGTTTTCCAACAGGCAGTAGTCCAGGAAATGTCATTTATAAGCACTGAAAGGCCCCAGGTTCTGCGCCAACCCGACCACAGGCTCGGGGCTTGTCTGGACCTGGGCTGATTTCAGCTTGTTCAGCCACACCAGCGGTTGTGTAGGCAGCAGTAACTACGGTTTGCTTTAGTTTAGAGGGATACCCAGTTGATATCCTGGGGGGTCTCGGCCGTTTCAGCTCCTGGGGAAGGTGGCATGGCCAAACACAACCCCAGGCCACTTAATGGCAGCAGCTGGGGAAACCACTTTAGGGCAAGAGAGAACAGAAAAACGGAGTAACCAGGGACCAACAAAAAGCAGCAGTGTAGGCTGACCATGGACAGATATAAAAATCAACCCCAGCGGACGCAGGGCTGAGGAGGAAGCATCACCACCACCATCGTGCATCTCTTGGCACAAAGGGGGCCGAGCCCCCTGCACTCCCCTCGCCTGCTGGCCCAGACCTCAGGCTGCTGCCCTGGTCTCACCTGGGCTTGGCTCCTGGAGGGCGGAAGCTGCCACTCTCAGGGTCAGGAGGGATGTGGAAATGGGAGCTCAACCCCAGCCTGGGGGTGAAGGCATCGGGAAGGGTTTCCCCTGCATAACAGATTTTACGGTTTCTCTGAGGTTTTGCCTTATTAATTTGCACTATCAGATATTTTTTCTTGTAACAGAACCACTAGTTTGGGCTGCTAAATTGTTAAAATATTAACTGGATAATCAGTAAATTCTTGGCTTCACATTTAAGATGTGAAAGGGCCCATAAGAAGCTTTTGAGGATAACAGGCAGACAGCAAAAACTAATTGCACAGAAATGGAAGTGACTTTCAAGCTCCCATACTGGAAAGCAAAACATTAACCTCAGCATCCATGTGTTAAAATTCCAACTCCCCTGTGTTTTGAAGAGGGTACAATGTTTTAATTCTTCCTCCCTCCCCCCCCCCCGCTTTTTTTTTTTTTTTTGCTTTGGATGTAAAGCTTCTGCAGTATTGGTTGTGGGGATTGTTGTAACTGAAGGTTAAATTTATATTTGCAAGTCTGATTTAAAAAAATTAAAAAGAAAAGACAGGAACCCTTCAGAGCAGTAAAAATCATACAAATTTGCCTTATGTCTAGGAGTAAATAAACTTAGACAAAAGCACAACTTACATTTATCTTCTCCAGGGTTCTGATGGGTCTAGTGGCACTGTCTGTCCATCAGCCATTGTCCAGCATGCCGGTGTTCATGTCTGACACCCTACCAGATTAGGTATGATTTTGCCTTACAAGAAGGTGAGGCCGAGGCAGAAAGCATGCGCAGTGACATTAATCATTGTGACTTGGAGAGGCCGGTCAAAGCTGGCCTAAAAATCTCTGCCTAGTTTGAGGCACCCTCAGTGCCACCACTGGGCCCCAGGTGGGATCCCTGCCCCAGGGAGGGCAGGAAACGAGCACCCTGAACTGGCTTTCAGCACTACCTTGCTCATGTCCTCATCTTTCCCTACGTTGCACACTTTAGAAACTGCTAATATTAAAAATGGGTTTTCTTTTCCCTTTCTTAGAAAACAGCCAAACCCCAACCCTGTAATGTTTGCTCAGCCCAAAGGCACTTCTCCTCTGGCAAGACAGAGAAGAAATGCTCAAATGCTGTGCAGACCAGTAAAGCAAGAGACAGGCCCAGCTCTGCCCTCCCTCTCACCCCAATACAAACCCATCAAAAGCTCAAACCCAACCCCTGTGTGTGCTCTTGGCCCAAGCAGCCACCGTGACTGTGTTGTATCTAACATCTGCTACACCTACGCCTCCAGCCCATGCTTGCTGCTCATCAGGCACAGAAGCCTCTGGAAGCCCCAAACACACAGCCCTAACAAGCACAGACACTCCTACAGCTACATGAGGACATTTATAACTTCCCTCACCATCCCCGGTCTCAAAACCTGGCACAGAGCCCACCCCACCAAGCAATCTGGAGTTAGGGCAGCCGCCCACATCACCCAAAGGCTGGTGAGTGGTGGGACAGGGCAGCAAAGGGTGAGGCTGGCCCTGCCCTGAGCCAAAACGGAGCTGCCAGTGGGTGTCTGACCCGCTGCCTCGGCCTGTGTCTGCACTGGTTAGGGATGGGGTATTGGATGATGCGGAAGGAACAGGAAAAGCAGGAATCCACTAAAAACCTACTATGCATCTGGAACAAACACCAAAGGTAAAAAGAAATCCCAAACAAAATGTGTCCTGTCCTCACATTCCCCCTGGTAGGTGCTGCCTCGAGCCAGTGCTCTGGGTAGGGACCCAGAGCCCACGGTGATTCCCACCAGCCCCTCTCTGCCCTGCCTGAAGGGGCACAACCAGTCCCAAAGCCCAGTTAGTAAAGTGTCCCTGGTCTTTTGTATTACCAAGAAAAAAAAATAGATTCCTGTCCATGGCTGGGGCCAGAGAAGGAGGAGGCAGCACAACTCTCTGCCATACAGAGAATCCCTCTGTGCAGATTTGCATCTCTCTGTTACCTACGATGGTACTGCACTGCAGGTAGAAATTGGACCATTGTTACTTGGGTAAAAAATGGCTTTCCAACTAGCATGCAAAGAAAAAGTACCCCAAACCCTAACCCCTAACACTCATTCCCAGTCACTTAGATGTAGGAAACCTACATTTCAAATTGTCGTCAGCTACGAGCTCTAGTCAAGAAACCCACTTGTGACCTTTCCAAAGAAAAAGGGAGTTCTGCATTTTTGGGTCCAACAGCCACTGCCAAACTCTTTCAGTTCAACCCACCAAACCTGCTCACGCTCCTATGTACACCACTGGAAGCGAAGGGCCATCTCTGCCCACCTAGGAAGCACAGAGGAAGAACCTGAAAGAGCCCCTGAATGCAGCACGTGAGCCGTGCCAAGGATCCCAGTCTCTCCGCGTTAGGAGCCAGCGCTGCCCGTGGCACTGTGGTGCTGTTGGCAGCGGCGCTCCGGCCTGCGGCTGGGGAACAAGGGCAGGGCAATTGCATATTCCACTGGAGGCAGCAGGACAGCTGCCCTCGGAGGGGTTGGCCAAGTTCCCCTGGAGCCCTCTGCAAAGGCTTGTTTCAGCCCCAAGAGCCAGTTTGTGGCAATAACAAAAGTAAAACAATGAGGTACGGAAAGAAGGGCCCAGAACTGGGGAAAGACCAAGAAAGAAGAAAACAGCTTGAGCACTGCCAGAAATAGCAAACAACTGAAACCTTTTGAAACCTTTTTCTCCTCCTTTTTTTTTTTTT
>VZTI01000139.1:940832-963595 GCA_013397865.1 Struthidea cinerea | reverse complement strand
CCTTCCTTTTTTTTTTTTTTTTTTTTTTTTTTTGCCAAGGTGAATTAAATATGTCCTTTGGTTGGTTGGTTGGTTGGTTGGTTTTGGCAAAGTGAAGCCCTCAGCCGCAGTCTGTTTCCTGGCTGTGCCAGTGAGTTACCGCCACAAATGCTGCGCGGCAATGACAGCCACCGAGAGGAGGAGGAGGAGGGAGGCAGAAGGCAAAGATCTGTTGCTGGCCCCACTGACGCCATGTCCAGACTGCTTAGGAATAGCGTTTGTTTCTGGCTGCCTGGTGCTGGGGCTCTTAGAAAGTCTTTTGCCACAGACGTCATCAGGACAGCTGTCCCCGCTCCCGGAGCCGCTCATGTCGTCACCTGCGCAGAGACAAACATGGGTGAGCACAGACTTTCCTTATGGTGGGCAAGGCCTTCCCCTCGCTGCGACCTCGGGGAGCTCTGGCCACCAGCCCTACCCTCCCTGGCCACCTCCTCCTCCTCTCTGCATCCCTCAACGTGGGATACGAGCTCATACCTGACCTCCTGCTGGCTTTAATCACCTGTTGCTGCAGCAGCTGAAAACTCTGGAGCAGACAGGAGCAATGGCCCTGTCAGCAGGGCTGGGATTGGAGACAGACCCCCATGATTCAGTAAGGCACTGGGAACAGCACAGCCTCCAGCCACCCCCCAACAAGCTGGCTGCACTCAAGCAGCCCCTCAGCAGCCCCAAGCAAAAAGCCAGGCTGCCACAGCCCCTCCGTGCCCCCAGGGCCCAGCAGCAGCATCTGCAGGGGCACCTGTGCAGGCTGCAGGACCGCTTGGCCTCTCTCGCCCCCCTCGAACCTCTCTGGTTCTGCTACACTCACTTGTGTCTTGGAAATCCACATCATTCCCAATGTTAGCGTTGCCCAGCCGGTTTGTCATGATCTTTAGCTGCATGATTTGCTGGCGAATGGTCATATCTGGTTTGGTGATGTCCACCTCCACCTCCGGGTTGTTAATCTGGTTAGCCAAACCATCCCCCATCACTTGGGGCAGGTAACTGGGAAGGAAGGCAAAAGGTTTAGATGTTCCCCCCCCAGCTCAGCTTGCCTCACCTCTCCCTACAGACACCAGCAACAATCCAGCCTCTGTGAACCCCAGAGATGCTGCAGTCAGTGCCCCTGACTTGTGGAACAGCCTCTGTAGCTGGTGTTTGCTGGGAGGCAGCCAGCTCTCGGCATGGCCGAGCCATGCTGCCACGGCCACACTCCAGCAGAGGGGGTCTCAGCTTGCAGGAGGTGGCTGGTGGCCTCGCAGCATCCCTGTCCCAGCATGGGGAGGGATTTCCTGCAGGAAAGGTGGAAGGGTTGCTCTCAGGCTGGTACCAATGGGCCCACAGTGACGCTCCCCCATGGAAAAGTCTCTGACCATATGGGAGGCAGAGGAGCACTTTAATCCCTGCTTGGCTAGATCCTGTGGGGACTGACACCCTGGGACCCCTGAATGGCCCCAGCCCAGTTGGACCAGACAGGCTCCCAGGGAAGCTTTAGTTAGCTGGGAGCTGTCAACCAGAGCTGCACTGCTGCCTTCTGCAGTGCCCTGGTCCTCCTGCTCCTGCAGATCTGTGACACTGCTGGCAACAATGTGAAATACAGAAGAGCTGAAGGTTTTGACTTCAGGCTGGCAAAGCCAAGCCCAAGAGGTCTGTGGAGAGAAGAGGAGAAAGGTGCACGTCCAGCAGCTGCCAATCTCCCCTCAGCCATCCTTTAACCTTGGCTGGGGTAGGAACTGTTTGTGCAGCTGCTTGTTGTCACCCAGGTGCCCTCTCTCAGAGGAAGCAGCATTTCAGACCAGGTATGGATAGAGGGACATGTATGCAATTCTCTGCAGCAGCTCTGGAGCTTGCGAGGTAAATCCAGCCCTGCTGCCTTCTGAGTGCATGTGGAATTGCAAAACTGCTTCCTTAGTAGAAAAGTACACAGTTATTTCATGGTGAGTGCATTTCACTGCCTACCCCTCAACACACAGCAAAATGACACCAGGCTTGACGTTCCCAGGTACCAGCTTTTCCGGAAATGCAGCACTGCTATGGACAGGGACAGACTGCTCACTCTGAACAAGTGGGGCTGGCTGCAATGATGTGTAAGTGCCTTTTCAAACCCTTCCTCTCACCCTAGGCTGGTGCTGTCCTGGTGACCCACTCCATACCTGCCCTTGGTCATCCCGTTCCAACATTTGTCATCCGACGCTGAGCTGGCCATTACTTTTTTGCTGCACAGGCTGCTGGGCAGGGTGATCCAGTATGTCTTGAGAGCTGTCAGATTCCCTTTGGCATCTAAAACCTGTAAGCAAATGGATGCTCAGGGCCACGAGAGCTCTGGGGTATCCCAGGGCTGAAGGAAGTACAAAGATTCTGCCTATTTTTTGTTTTACTATCACAAAATCTGTTTTTACCATCACAAAATCTGTTTTTATGCAAACAAGGATGTATCATCAACCTTCCCCTAAAGACCAACCATCAACCCAAGTGCCCAAGGCTGAAGGTTACATGCCAAGGACTGTACCAGTACCACAAGATCAATTAGGAGAAGACCATCAGACTAGGAGCCTCCTCAGGTAAGTCTGTCACCAAATCCCTGGGAAATTGGTTATCAGCAACGTAGACCCAACCCTGTGCAGAAGCAAGAAGACCAGGTCTGCTTGGGTCACACCAGCACTTGATCTGATCTTCTTCAGACGTGCAGCTCAGCAGCCCTCAGAGCAGTGTGACCTGACCCGCAGGACCCAGGGCCGTGCTGGCCGGGCTCCCAGGGCACCCCTGCCCTGGACACCAGCTCCAGACACAAACCCACCAGCATCTCCAGTGCTTGTGCAGAGGATTTGGCTTCCAATGTCACCTTCCCCCGTCTCTTCTTGTCCTCACTACTGGAGCCTTTTGTGCTGATTTTGGGATTTCCACAGCCTTGGAATACCTGAAAAACAAACCAAACTTTCTATCCCGTGTTTTGATGCTATTCCTTTAATTATTTAACACTCCACAGTTATGGGGTTTTTTTCCTTCTTAAGTATATTTATCCTTCCTATTGCCAAGATCTCAGAGATTCTGGCTTAGTTTCTAGTGCCAGATGTGTTTTCACCACATTGTAACTGGTTTTGGTTACCACTATCAAGCAAAATATTCAGCAGTAACACGTTTTTAGATGAGTCGCCAATATTGATATTAAATTATTTATAGTAATTTTATCTGTTCTTCTTATGATTGGAAAATAAAATCCTGGGAAGAACAAGATGGGAGTTGCTCACACTCATTACATCAGTAGTGTGTGCTTCAAGACTACAGAGCATGGGAGCTTCACTGATGGACAAAAGACCGACGTGGGACTATCCCCGTGACTCCTGCAGTCAGTATCCACACTTGGGAAATCAATGTGCCTCCAACCAGGGCACTGCAAGGACAGCAGATGTGCCACAGTCTGTCAGGCTGGATGTTTCAGGGGCAAATGAGGCAGCAGAACTGATTTGTCTGTTACCTTCAGGTACCTCCTATCATCCTAACTACCTGCCCAGGTGGGCTTTGTAGCCAGAGGGCAGCAGAAGCACTTGGAAGATACAAATCCTCAGACCTGGCCTCTAGGATGAGATGAAGGGTGTCCTGGAAACACCTGCTTCTCCCAGTCTCTGCATCACCAGTCCAGGCAGCAATACCTCTGCTGCAGATCACCAGGGCTCGGCAGCTGAGCCTCACTGGTGGCAGCAGTGCTCAGAGGGCCAGGCTGCACAAAGCATCAGAGGTCAGGAGGGACTCTGCACTGTCAGTTTGAGTCAGAAAATGCCAGCCTTTACAAAGGAAGCCATCTGATTTGAAAAGAGGGCTCCAAGCTTGTTGTGGCTGCCCGGTGCCGTCAGAAGCTGTTGATAAACGTGACTTTGCCCGGTGTCCCTTTAAAGCAGAGGAGTCAGGACCCCAGACAGGAGCTCTGCTGACACAGCTCGTGCCACTCGCTGAATGCGCTGGCTCGTGGATTCTGACAGTGAAGTCCTAACCTAGCCAAGAGTCCCTTGTCGGTGTGTCTGAGGGACATTCAGCCTCCAAAGGCCCCTCCTGGGGTGCCCTGTCCTGCTGACCAGGTGGATCTGATGACTTCAGCAGTTCAGCACCAAGCCAATTTGTTAATCAGTTTGGTTTGCTCTGTGCAAAAAAGCCCGCCCTGAAAACTGCTTGTAGAGCATTTCCAACTTGGTTCTACCAAAACAAAACCTTGGTTTCACTGCTGTATCTTACTGGCCTATTGCTGCTGTTGGCAGATGGCCTCTTCCAGGAGATAAAAGTCCAGGGAGGTGTCCCTGACAGTGGCTCCCATAACAGCTCCAGCACAGTATGGTACCAAGGCGAACCTCTTGCCAGCCCAAATGCTTCAGGTGAGAAATGCAAATTACTGCTGGAGGAAACACAACTCCAGCAGACTGAGGGGGTTGATAGTCTCCTGAATAATGAGAGCAAGTAGGCATTTGCAGCCTCTGATACCTCCTGCTGCCTGAAATCCATGAGAGCCACAGGGAGAAAGGGGAGTGCGAGGAAGCAGGGAGAGTGCTCTGTGCTGCCCTGAACACAAGGCTCAGTACCACAAGTTCTTTCCAGTTTTACCCCAGATCCCAGAACAACCTGTGACTGATGGTGGCACTGGGGCCAAGGGCCACTCCTGGCTCTTCTCAAAAACGGCATTCAGTGTGGAGGAATACATTCTGTGCAGGTGGCTCGGGGTGCAGCTGCAGTGAGAGCTGCAGATTCAGCTCTGGGTGGCCGAGCCAGGGGCTGTGAACTGCCCACCCTTTGTGTAACAAAGGGCACGGGGACCTGTGGCACCAGCCAGGTGACCAGACACTGAGAGACAGGGTGAGACTGGTGAGACTTTTGCATGCTTGGACTGTGAGGGGATAAAAGCCCAGGGGTTCCTTTGTTGTCCCCAGAGGCACCAGCTCGAGCTTCTTCTGTGTAACTGTGCTGTGAATAAATTGCTTTATGGAACGAGAGATCTGAGACTGCCATGGGAAACCTGGGATGGAACCAGCGAGGAGACCTGGTCTGGCTGGGTGAGTGGGGTGTGCAGGAGTCAAGCAGGGACCCCTCAGGTTGTGACCTGCCACTCTTAGGGACTGCAGTCCCAGCAGGGATGGTCTCTGGTGGTGGGAGTGTGGCTGGCCAGACTGGGAGGTAACCTAAACAACAGTGCCCTTGGCCTGGGTCATGTTTAAAGCCTTCAGCCCGGCCTGCTGTCCTCGGCTCTGAGAGCAGAGATGGCCAGGACTGCCCTGGGACAGTCCTGAACTCAGCTGATGACAACAACATCCTTCACCTGATGGCTTTGCCATGCTCAAAAACAGAGCTCAGAGCTTTTGCATCTCCTGCCCTCTGCTATCTGTGCCACCAGCAAAGAGTGCTCCATTCACCTGGTCACCAGGTCATACTGAGGAGCTTATCAAACACGTTTGGTTGCTCCAATCAAACACCAGTTAGACTATTTAGCCCTTTTCATTTCACCAGATTTACTGTATTCCCCTTGGAAACACCTTGCTTTGCAGATGATGCTATGTTGTCCCACACCGTGGATTTGCTTTTATGTGGAAAGCCTCAGTCTCACCCAACAAGGGAAGAACGAACATGGCCTTTCATGTCAGAAAAGAAACCTAACGCAGTACTGGGGTGCACGCTGCTGTTAGTGCTTTGATGTGTGCCAGTGAATTCCTGTTTGCCAAGCAATACTTCTGGCCCTTCCCTTATCCAAAACCCAGTTAGGACCTGTCCTGCTTCTTTCATCTGCATCTCTGCTCTGACTGGGACAGCTGCAGGACCTGGGGAGTGTCTGGGCAAAAGGCAGGAGCCCTGGAGGGCTGCTTTTGTTCCCAAAGCTTCTCTTACCTGCAGCTACAGAGGTGATTGTGGTTAAGTGGATAAATATACTAAAAATAGAAGACCAACAGAAGAGACCTTCATGATACATACTTCTTGGAAAACAGGTGAGCCTCAGGAGAGCCTAGTTTGTACTCCCCAGATGGACTGCCAGACTGCAGCTCTGTCCCACGGTACAACCTGATAGCCCAGTGTTTCCACTGCACAACAGCCCCTCGAGGCAGGTTAAAACAGCTGCCTCCTGTCACTGGGGACTGTGCACTTTGTATAAATGCCTCAGCTCAGCCAAAACATCTCAAATCTCTTCAGCACAGAGGCCCCTGACAGCAAATGGCACATGGCCCCCCACCATCACTGTGTATGCAGTCCCACCTCCTGTGCCTGTACCCAAAGAAGGTTGGCTGGATGTGGCAGGGAGCAGTATTTGGAAACACCTGCAAAGGTTTTTGCCTGTGTCAGATGGGTGGTAGGAAAACAAGGTAATTTATCATTAAAAGAGTGGGCATTTGCTCTCTTTCACTCATCATCTCACTCAGTTCGGCTGAATAGTGAGCACAAAAGAGCATTTGGTCCTGGCAGTTGCACATGATGTGTCCTCAGCCAGGCCCAGGCACACGCTCCTACCTTGCTTGTGATTGAATCTTTGTTTTCTTGCAAGTTAGAAATGGCTTCAGCGATCCTCATGTGAATGGTCCCTATCACGGTGTCCACGTTGTAGGGTCCGTCGATCCGATCAGCCACCCCGATCAGGGAATCTGGTGGAACAAGGCAGGGACAGCTCTCATCATCACTCTGGGCAAACCAAGGTAAGGATCATGCTCATGCTGGCTGGGAGAAGCTGCTGGGCCCTTGGCAGGTCTCCTTGTTGGGAGACACCTCTCCATTTTCACTACTGCCCAGGTGCACGCTTGTTTTCCTCGCTTTATGTAAGTAAAGCCACTCTCTGCGGCAGAGGAACCTCCTGCAAACGGTAAATGCACTTTGGCTAGAGTGTTCACCCAAAGTAACCAGCATTTCCCTGGGTGGTACAGAAGGGAAAGCCAGAAAACTGCTGCAGAGTTATTAAGAAACACACAGCAATACCTGGCTCTCACCCTCCTAATTCAGTGCATGTCTTCAGCAAAGCATTGCAGCCAGCAGAAAGTGGGAGAACTGGGGTCAATAAGGTGCCAGAGGTAGTGGATTTGGGAAGTAGCTTCTGTGGCAGTGAAGGACTGAGAAAAGGAGTAATTCTTCTCACCTTCACCTCTGGAACGACAACAGCCAGGGAGATATCAGGCTATACAGGTACAGAAGCAGACCAGTATGCCCACAACTAACTGGTCAACAGGGAGTGACTGAGGGCTGCCTCTTGCTCTCAGCTCCTCCTGGAAAGCTCTGATGTCCAAGCACTCCTGCCTGGCCTGGAAGTTCTGCTTGGATGGCTGCTTTGGGACAGTGCTTGCCTTACAAAAAATTGCCAATCTCTGCCTACCTCCAGAGACAATTCTCAACGCTCCAGCTGGGTCTGAAGGAAGGACAGCCTATATGCTCTCAATATAAGGGGGTAAATTTTGGTAACTTTTTTTGTATTCTGGGAAATAAAATCTCCTGTAACACTGAAGAGCTTGCAGTTTAATTTTGCTGCCACTCAGGGGTTGTGGTGTCATCTTTGAGACTGCATATTTCAGACAAATAGTGCCTTGCAGAGGCACTAATCTTGAGATACAGACATTCAAATCAAATGTTGCGCCCCCAAATAGTGATAAATTATATTTGAACCACTTACTATAGAATTCTCCCTTGATTTGACCTGCCCTAATTTGTCAAACTGAAAGAGTAACTCTGTATTTCGTGTAACAAAATCGTCTCTGGCTACACAGAAGGGCCTGGAGAAGGGTGAAGGAAGGACACCACCCGTGAACTGCTGCCTTTGACTCCATTTGCTCCCATCCTTGATCAATTTGTGACCTCTGACACTGAAATGTACAACTGCAATTTGCAAGAAGCTCCAATTTCTTCCTAGCTGTCACCCCTTGGCAGTGTCTCTTGGGAAGAGGAAGCCAGAATAAATGCAAAATGCACATGGAATTGCTTCCCTGTCAATGCAGGAAAGATGTACAGCGATGTTTCAGGAGACAGGCTGTCACCCTGCCAGGACAGAGTGACAGGAACAGTTGGCTGGCTCTGGTCAGAAAGGCCAAAGGGCCACTGAACCTCTAGGGAAGGGGCAATTCCTCCCCCTCCTTTGCAGCAGCCTCCCAGCTGCTCCCACAGGGAGCACTTCCAGTTAGCTGTGGCACAGCCGGGCTGGGCACCTCTGCAGGCAGCGCCCCGGCCCCGCTGTGCTGTGCTTCCGTACCCACTCTGCAGTGTCCCTCCAGAGGCAGGTGACACTCCTTCAGCTCCAGCGGGGCTTTTGTTGTTAACGCCAACCCTGAGCCAGCCTGTGGGGCTGCAGCTGGGAGGTGAGCTGGCAGCTCTGCTGGCCAGGCTGCGGGTGCCAAGGCAAGGGAAAAAAGGCCAAGCCCAAGGTCATCTCCTCTGGTGCCTGCCCTCCGTGAGCCCAGACAAACACCACGGCTCCCTCAGGTCTCAGATCACTCTAGCTGTGCATGTGCATGTGCATGTGCATGTGCATGTGCATGTGAGAGAGAGAGACGAGCTTGCTGAGTGATGCTGTGGGCACAAGGAGGACTGAGAGCTTTACCATTGCAAACAACCTCCCCTGAGCCTCTCACCGTCCTCTTTACTCGCCAAACACAGCCTCAGAGAGTACAAAGGCGAGAGGCAGCTATGTCGCAGCAGAGAAAGGTCATCTTACCCATCAGGTACTTCCACTCGGTGCTGAGGTCTGCCTGGTTGGCCAGGCAGCCCTTCACGACGTTCAGGCAGTAGTTGTTGCATGGCCTCACGCTGGACATGCCCCGGCAGTGCGGGCAGTACATCAGCTTCATGATGGCACGAGTGCACTCGTGGCTGAGGGACACCTGGGGAGACAGGTCAGAGTCAGGCACAGACTGCTCAGGGGGACATGTGGGTGAACTCCCCCCTTCCCTGGGCTGAAGGAGTTTGCTGTGATCTGAGAGGCAGCACAGCCCTCTGCGTACATGGACCAGGAAAAGCCACTGCTCCTCTCACAGCCCCTCCTTCCCCCCACTCTTCCTCAGGTGTCACTCCTGTTGGAGGGACAGGACCTCTGGGGCAGCTGCCAGTTCCTCAGGCTGTGTTTGAACTCAGGCTTCTGAGAAAAACCTGTATGTGAGCACCACCCCCCTTCCAGCCAGGTCTGGTGGCCACAAGAACAGCTCGGGCTGTCCCCAGCTCTAACCTGGGCCCTGACATGGTGCATGTGTGCCCCTGGAGCCTCTGCCATCAGTGCCACCATCGTGCCCCTTCTGCAAGGGTCTGCTGCCACTGTCCTGCAGACACAGGAGTCCCACACAAACTGCACCTCCAGCATCCTGGGGGGATGCACAGTGGGGCCCTGGACACAGAACCTTACCAGCTGGCATCTTTGGAAAGGAGAACAATCTTGGGGGAAGACTTGCAGAATTCCAGAATTATGGGCAATTGAGAGCACTTGACACTGGGAAGTGATTGCTCTCTGTGAGCGCTTCAGGAACCGCAGGCAGCCGGTGACCTGGGCCAAGCCACGCCGTGCCAGCAGCTCACAGGCCCTGCACGTGCAGCTGGTGCTTTGCAGAGCTGACTCTGGAGGTGGCTTTGCCACCTTTAATTAGACCACCCTGGTCCTGCAAGCACAGAGCCAGCGCAGGTGCAGAGCCCAGAGAGCAGGGCAACAGCCTCAGCAGCACATCAGTGTCCCCCCAGCCCATCAGCCATGGGCCAGTGTCCCCCCAGCTGCCGTGGGCAAGGGCTGACAGTGCACTGAGGGGTGAATAACAGCCTGGCAGACCCTGCAGGGATGCTGGCAAAGGTCCATGTTCCCCTGTTTTGTTGCTAAAATGTCTTCTCTTTTGTGGTCTTTTTCCATCTTCGCTCAGATCCATTTTCAACTCCCTTGTAAATCTTTTAAAATCATTTACAAAAGAAAAAAATGCATGTCTGTATGAAGTGTCCCTTGGTTCCAGGTACTTGATACTCTCAAGGATCCCAGAGGGGAGAAAAGTGATGGAAGGGACAAATCTTGAAAGAAAAAATCCCTGGGCCTCCAGCTGCAGCTGCAATGCTGAGAACTCTCTTTACGACTTGTGAAAAACACTTCGAACGTGGCCTTCTGGGGGACTCCAGAAAGATTCAGTTCTGAGGTACCCCTGGGAGAGTGTGAACATGCTGAGCCTAGTATCAGAGGTTGTGAGAGAAAATCCCTAAGCTTCCCCCCTCCTGAAACTGTCTGTGTGGTAGCACCCACTTCCAGTACACCTTGGAAACCAGATGCTGGGTGGTGCTGAGGCTTCATTGGGCAGGAATGCACTAAAATAACCTTGTGAGAACCTTCTTCAGGATGAGGACAAAAATTTGTAAGTTTTGGAGAGAGAACCCAAACAGAGCCTGCTTCCCTGCCCCAGCAGCCCAAAGAAGCCCTGAGATGACTGTGGATAAACCTATGTCCCATCGGGGCCAGAGGGGCTGAGCCCGGCAGGAATTCCCCACACACCAGAACTTCCCTGAGCTTCCTGGGCCAGCTTTGGGTCCCTGCCCTGGGACAACTCCTGCAGGCAGAGCCCGGCTGCCATGTGGCTGTGCCGCCAGGAGATGGAGGCTCCATCCTGCTGCACCGCACGGCTGCCGCACGCTTCATCTCAGGAGAAACCGGGAAGCCACCACTGTCTCCTGCCTCAGCAATGCAACAAAGCAGAGGGACAGGCAAACAGAAGAGTCGTTTATTTTTCACCTCAGGGCTTAAATAACCATGGCTGAATAGTGACTGAAAAGACACCAGGTAAGAGCATGGTGCATGCTAACACAGGCTGTAGCTCCAGAGCACTCACACAAAAAGCAGGGATGCAGATGGGAAAGGAGCTGTGACCTCCCCTTCCCCAGGCAGAGCAGTCACGAACATGGATTATATGGTGACGCTCATGACCCAATCTTGTAGCCTGCGCAGGCCATCAGCTCCTGAACCCAACTTGGTCTCTGGGCTTTACTGGCACAGCCCATCACAGCTCATCCCGGCTTACCCAGCTGTGGCCATGGAGCACTGTCACCTCCCACTGCACAGACTGGGACCTGCGGCCCAGGTGAGTCCTGAAACGTGGGACTGTCCTCAGCACTGAGGGGAACCAGGGAGCAGGCAGATCATTTGCCTTTACCCCCACACATCCCCGGTTGCACTGCGCAGACTTTTGGAGCAGAGGGAGCTGAAATGCTCTGGAAAAAGGAACACAGCGTCGCCTGCAGGGAGCACCCCCGAGATGGTGTGGGCCAGCCCCCCCAGGCAGAGGACAGCCACCAGAAGCAAGGACACAAAGCCGCTGATAGCCTGCCAGAGCCCATGGGAGTCACTGAAAGAGGCAAGAGTTAGATTTTGGCTCAGAAAAGCATCTCCAAGATGCTTAAAAGTACAGCGTAAACCCAGCCCTGCACCGCAGCTACGCAGGAGACCACAGTGATCTCGTATTTCAGTGAAGCTTGTGACAGGGCATTCACAAGTCCTGCTGCTTGCAGAACTCATTCTGGCCTCGGCACTTACTTTGTGCGTGCCAGAAAGCACCCTCACACCCTGAGCTCAGCCCTCCCTCACCCACGGAAGAGTGACTGTGCAGGGCCACCCGTGCCCGGCCACCACGCAGAGCTGCAGAAGGGCAGCGCCTGCTCCTTGGTGCCCACCTGCTCCGTGTGCCCTCTGGCACGGCTGGCGAGTGCGGGCAGCTGCCAGGGGCCCCGTGCTGCAGAGAGCTGCCTTCGTCCTCCTCCCCATGCCACTGCCACCAGCCACAGTGCCCACCATCAGCCACAGTGCCCGTCCCCAGCCACACTGCCCATCCCCAGCCACAGTGCCCACCATCAGCCACAGTGCCCGTCCCCAGCCACACTGCCCATCCCCAGCCACAGTGCCCACCATCAGCCACAGTGCCCGTCCCCAGCCACACTGCCCATCCCCAGCCACAGTGCCCACCATCAGCCACAGTGCCCGTCCCCAGCCACACTGCCCATCCCCAGCCACAGTGCCCACCATCAGCCACAGTGCCCGTCCCCAGCCACACTGCCCATCCCCAGCCACAGTGCCCACCATCAGCCACAGTGCCCGTCCCCAGCCACACTGCCCATCCCCAGCCACAGTGCCCACCATCAGCCACAGTGCCCGTCCCCAGCCACACTGCCCATCCCCAGCCACAGTGCCCACCATCAGCCACAGTGCCCGTCCCCAGCCACACTGCCCATCCCCAGCCACAGTGCCCACCATCAGCCACAGTGCCCGTCCCCAGCCACACTGCCCATCCCCAGCCACAGTGCCCACCATCAGCCACAGTGCCCGTCCCCAGCCACACTGCCCATCCCCAGCCACAGTGCCCACCATCAGCCACAGTGCCCGTCCCCAGCCACACTGCCCATCCCCAGCCACAGTGCCCACCATCAGCCACAGTGCCCGTCCCCAGCCACACTGCCCATCCCCAGCCACAGTGCCCACCATCAGCCACAGTGCCCGTCCCCAGCCACACTGCCCATCCCCAGCCACAGTGCCCACCATCAGCCACAGTGCCCGTCCCCAGCCACACCGACTGCCACCAGCCACAGTGCCCGTCACCAGCCACACCGTCACCAACCACACCGACTGCCACCAGCCACACTGCCCGTCACCAGCCACACTGCCCGTCACCAGCCACACTGCCCGTCACCAGCCACACTGCCCGTCACCAGCCACACTGCCCGTCACCAGCCACACTGCCCGTCACCAGCCACACTGCCCGTCACCAGCCACACTGCCCGTCACCAGCCACACTGCCCGTCACCAGCCACACTGCCCGTCACCAGCCACACTGCCCGTCACCAGCCACACTGCCCGTCACCAGCCACACTGCCCGTCACCAGCCACACTGCCCGTCACCAGCCACACTGCCCGTCACCAGCCACAGTGACTGCCACCAGCCACACTGCCTGTCACCAGCCACACCGTCACCAACCACACCGACTGCCACCAGCCACACTGCCCGTCACCAGCCACACCGACTGCCACCGGCCACACTGCCCGTCACCAGCCACACCGACTGCCACCGGCCACACTGCCCGTCACCAGCCACACCGACTGCCACCGGCCACACTGCCCGTCACCAGCCACACCGACTGCCACCGGCCACACTGCCCGTCACCAGCCACACCGACTGCCACCAGCCACATTGCCTGTCACCAGCCACAGTGCCCGTGTCCACGCCCGTGCAGCTCCTCTGGGATGCTGCCACCTGCCTTGGGGCAGTGGGTGCGGGCAACAACAGCACCTGAGACTCAGTTTCAACTCCTGAGAGTATGGGGGGAAAAAAAGTACTTCTGCACCTCAGTAAGGAACGTTTCTGGATGCCAGAGGGAGCTGTGTGTGCACTGGCAGTCTGTCACTCTCGCAAGGTGGCTTTGTCTCCTGGAGGACAGTGGAGTGTCCCACTGCCCCAGGAGTGGGGAGCCTGGCCCCTGCTCCCTGCACCACAGCCTCTCCTCTGAAGACAAGCGGGTGACCATTCACCACCAGCCATTGCTCTGCTGAATCTGGCAGGTGCCAAGTGTTCAACCTAATCTCTTGGCAGAAAGGATAAATATTAATTTTTGCAGGTGCATGACACCAGGCTCCACTCCCTTTCCCCAGAGAACGACTCCAACCTCTCCTGTTGGCAGCAGCAGTCCTTTGGCACAAGCAGGCTGCAGAGGTGAACTGAGAAAAGAAGGATAAGAGAGCAGGAAGAGGAATCACACCAAATATTTTCTCTGCGTTTTGCTTGGCCAGAGCTCAGTTTCTCACTGTTCCACCCAGCCCATGCACTATTGCTCCACACAGGGCAGAAGAGAGGGAGGGCTTGGGGCTACCAGAACCCCTCCCAGCCCTGATCCTGCACCAGCCCTTTGGGGGACTTGCAACATATTAAGGAACAGAGTCCTTCAAACATCTCTGAGTCCTCATGGATTAGTTTGCTGAAGTTAGCTTCCAGGTTTTTTTCATCAATGCTGTATCCACACAGGGGAATCCCAGCCCCAGTTAGGAGGGGCTGAGCTTCCCTCCCAGGATAGGGATCCCACAACACAAGCAGGGGAGCGCTGCAGCTGTCCTGCCTGTGCACCTCTGGGGCACAGCCAGCTCCAGCAGTGGCACCGGGGAGAGGAGCTCCTTGGGCTGGAGCTGTGGGGACACGCATCCTCCCTCCCTGGCAGCTCCTTCCAGATGAACTCCCTCGGTGGGAGTGAGGCAGTTTCCCCAGGCTGGCAAAGGCAAGACTGACCTCCAGCTGCACACTGAGACATCTTCACCTCCTATTGCTTCTGCTTTCACCCCTCAGCCTTCAAAAGAACCTGAAACATTGAGTTACCCCCTGCCCAACAGGCAGTGGGTGCCAGCTAAGAGCTGCAGGGAGTCCCTCCGGCTTCCCAGCACAGACCTGCAACAACTGATGGATCCATGAGCAACATCCATTCACCACAGGTGGCCTGAGGGCAGCAGCATGAAAAGTCCTGCAGATGGAGTGAAATCTGACAAAACTGCTTCATCTTTAACTGATCTGGCACAGCATGAAGACGGTACATGACAATAATTGATTTCTCTAAGTACCATCAACCTGGCCCAGCCTGTGGCTGGTTCTCCTTTAAGGAGACTTTAGTGGCACCTATGGTCTTTTCTTAGCTCAGTGACCTAGAAACTGCATTAAGATGTCAAGAGAACATGCACAATACAGTGGAGACGCCATTTCCCAAGAATCTGAAAAAAAATTATTATTGAGAGATATGGCTTGGAGCCAGGGCACTCATTCAGTTGTCAGGGGTAAAAATAAAAATGCAAAATAAAGCTAAGCTCAGCTTAAAAATACATTGATTGTACGTCACTGCTCAGCTAAAATCCACATACTCTATTCTGATCACAGTGACATCCACGGGTACAGTGCTTTGAAGTGTAAACCCAGTGATGAAGTGATAAGGAAAAAATGTTATCTTATAAGATACGCCCAAAATAGGGGACAAATCTTATTGAGCAATAAATAATTTTAATTAAAACTACTTTACAGCTGGGGATACAGTCCTAGCAATGAGGTAATGCAAGGGGGGCAGGTGGCTGCCTCATAAAAAGCCCCATTCCACCACAAGCACTGACATTTCAAGGAGGCTGTCAGCAGGTATGACCCTGTGACTGTGCTCGGAGCAGGAGCCCAGCTCTGTGCTTTTCCACGGTGACTCTCCAAAGCCTCACGTGCCCATGCTTTTCTGGTGGAGCCACCCAACCAGATGTGAATTGCTGGAGACAAGTGCTTTGCCAGAGCCAAAAACCTCTGCAGACTCTCCTGCCTCTTGCCCTGGTGCTGGAGCTCGTCACAGGTTCTCTGCGCTGGGATTTGCTGTGTGATTCCCTGGCACGGTGTTTGCTCAGCAACCAGCGCAGAACGGGCACGTGTGGAGACAATTTGACAGAAAATTGAGAACACATAATTCTCTATTCAGAGTGGCATTGGTTTCCTTCATTTTTCCTCCTCCTGAGCAACATTTAAATCAACTGCAGTAAAATTAATGACTTTCACAAGCCATTTGCTGAGAGGATGGGCTGGGGGATTAGTGACTAACTGGGTTCCTTGCCACCCCCCAGCCAATTTAGAAAACATTTGGTGTGAAAGGCTTCTAACAAAAAACAAAGCTCCTGCCATGTGCTTTATTAACATGCTTTCCAAGCAGAGAATCACAGAAACACAGGAGGCTTGTGGATAACAAGAAGTCATCGACTCTCTCCCTTTGCACTTCAGGAGAGCAAAGTTACCCTTCACAGCACCTGCACATAACTTTAGGACAATTATAAACTTTCTGAAGGACAAACATAGGGAGGAGAAACTACTTGTAGATGGGGAAAGCATTCAGCTCAAATGCATGAGACACCCCTGCACAGGCACTCGAGGGCCCAGAGACACCTGAGTGCTGACAGCTCTGGGGACGGCCAGGGCTTTAGAGCCCGTAGGACACACAGCAGCACGCTGGTCAAAATGGGCTAGATTTCTCCAGAACAGAGGAAAAAACCTTCTTATCCTTCCTCTGTGCCTATGGAGAACAAATCAAACTTGTGATTTGCATGTTCAACCCAAGTTACCCATCTCTGCACACCTACAGATGCTCAGAGGTAACAAGAGCACATCCTCTAGAGCCACGGAACACTTCTCCCTCAGCCCCACCATGGCCTGCTCTTTCTCCCACCGAAGCTCCTACCCAGGTTACATGCTGATTTTCCAAACAGCACCCACTGATCTGTGGACCTCTTTTTACAGTGTCAGATTCGGTGCAAAAGAGGGGTGCAATTCCTCCTGACCCCAGACCTTGCTGAACCTGCAACAGTGGGAGAGTTTTTACTCTTCTGAGCTGGGACCTCGTTTGACAGGTCTCACAGAGGAACAGAGAGGGGCAGAGAGGAGAGGCATTTTCTGTCATTACCCTAATGCCTTGTGCTTCGAAAATATTCAAAGCCTCCAAAAATACCCTGAGCTATATCGGGGCACAAAAGGACCATGGAAGTGATGATGTGACTCACACGCAGCTAAAAGCTGCTATACCCTCTTCACTCCAAAAACCATTTCTTTATCCAAGTCAATTATTTCCTGAAAAGGTGTCTGCAAGGACCAAAGTGTGGGATGCAGAGAGGAAGGCCTCAGGGAACTGCAGCCGAAGAGGTACTAGTGCTGGGTCCAGTTCTGTACATCACATCTGGGAGTTACAGGGTCAAGCAATAATCCTTCCTTCCCATCCCAGCTTCCCGAGAGTTAGAGAAAAGTTGAGCTTTAGGAAGCCACAGGTATCTGGACAATCTTTCCAACACTGGCAGCACCAAGCTCCTACCAGAGCAGCACAGGGTGTTTGACTTGTGCTGCTGCTCTCGGGCACAGAGCCTGGCTCCGGACACCTTCCAGGCGTGAGACTGACCCCATGGCCAGTGGCAGGGCTCCTCTGTGCCCAGCAGGAGATGGCCAGCTCCTCTGGCACCCAGAGATTGCAGGCCAAGCTGCAGATTCTGCTTTTGAAGTGCTGGCTTCAAACAAAGGAAAGAAAAGAAAAAAAAAAGAAGAAAAGAATCATCCAACTCCAAATCCTTTCTCCTTTTGAAGCCCGGCTTAAAAGCAAATGAGAACCTGCAGCCTAGTTGCAATGTGACTGGACTCCTCGGCCTTCAGGGGCCTTTAAGTACATCTGAAAGGCATTTAACACCAATAAAATAAGTTGAGCTCTTGCTGGTATTTTTCCTACCCCCCTTCTCCCCTTGCACATTCCCCCCAGGCTGCTGTGAGCCATCTGTGCCTTGCTTCCCAGGGGAAGCAGGGCTAGGTAGAGTGGAGAGATTTGGGGATGGAGAGAGAGGCCTGCCCGGGTGAAAACTCCAGGCTGCTGGAAGCGCTGTCACACCCCCACCCCCCCGGACTGTCAGAGGGACAAGGGCAGGTCAGCTGATGGAGGGACGAGGCTGAGCTGGTCCTTAACACTGCTGGTGGAAGTGTTGTTCTGTGGGCTCCATTCCCTCTAAAAACCTTGCCCAAGGCAGTACGAGGGTGGCCTGCAGGGAGCTCTCTGTGGCGTGGTGTTGGTGTTTCCCACACTGACCACATCCCTGCCCTGTGGCTGCTCTCCCATTCCCTTCCTGGCTCTCATCTCTGAGGAGCAGTGCAGACCCAAGGTGGGCGCTGGGACCTGTGGTTTTGGTCTGGTGCGGGGTTGGTTGGGGTGAAACAAAATACCTCCAGATGCGTCAGATATCTGTGACAATGTGCCTGCACTGGCTCAGGTAAATCTTCCCCAGGTAGAAGACCTTGCTGTCTGAGTGGCCATTCTAAGCTCCAGAAGCACCAGTTTAAACCCAGTGACATCAGGCCTTTTAGGTTCCCAAACCAAGGGATGCTCTGGAGCCAGCAGGCAGGTCTCAGAGGCAGGCACGGGTGCTGGGCAGCTGGAGGCAGAAGCACCTACAGCTGGAGACCTCCCCAGGGCTGGGGCTGAACCAGCCACACAGGCAGCTGCAGCTGAGCCATTCATGGCACCCTCTCTTACCTCCTCATGGGAATTTTAAAGGCAGGTGAGGGAAGTTCTGCCTGCTGTGAAAAACCCTTTCTGGGGCAGTGTCTAAAGGAAAGCAGGTCAGCTCTTCAAGCCACAGATCAGGCTGTGTGTGCTGGGAAATGCAGGCAGGTATTCAAAGCCACTCCAATTACCCCAAATCCCTTGGCTGGAATCGTACAGTTGGGATAAAGTTGTCAGTGTGAAGAACAGCAGCTACAAAAACAGGTCGAGCAGAGGAACTGATCCTGCTGGGCCGGCAGTGAGGAGTGCTCCTGAGCTTCCCGTGGGATGCCCAACAGCCCAGGAATGGGCTCGGAAAGCCAGCCTTGCTCTCTTCCAGAACAAACCAGCACTCAGAGGACAGGTTTGTGTTTCACAGGGGAGCTGGCCAGCTCTATGACCACGGCTATCTGCAATGTGGCCATTTCATGTTGGGAAACATTTCACTTCTACAGCCTCCCCATGGAGGGACCCTCAAATATTATGATCAAAACCCAGAAGGGCTGTGATGTTCTTTGTACCTCCACATGTGTAACTGGAAATTCGGGCTACAGCAGCTCCATGCACTGGGCAGTCAGTGCCCAGTTTCTCCGGTGACAGGAGTGGGAGCTGCAGGTGTGCCCAGCCCTCGGCCGGTGCGGGGGAGCTGCTGCGGGGAGCACACCCTGCTCCCTCCACCACATGGTCAGCAGCTGCCTTGTGCATGTTTATGCCAGCCCTGATGTAATTAGCACCTTGACGTGTGTTAAATGAACCAAGCTTTCCAATTTTTCAGAGTGAAACTCTAAAAGAAACAGCTGTGGGGCTGACAGAAATATGATTCTTTCAAAGTCTAATGAATTGTATAACCACTTCAGTCATTATTTTGCATCTTCCTTCCATAAATGCACAGCCACGAGTCCTTGGAGCACGGTGAGTTTTAAGCCTCGCCAAGCCCATCATTCAAGATCCATCAAGCACCTTCCCAAACCTGTCAGGGACAAGAGGCGAGCGGGGCGCAGGCACAGTGTGCTGGGGGTGGCCGTGCTGGGGTCTGGTGGCACAGGTAGGACACAGAAACCCCAGCACGGTTCAGAGACCCTCCTGCTTTCACCTCACTGTGCTCAGCGCTGCGCTGCAGCAGGGACACGGAGCATGGAGGCTGATGCCAAATCCGTGCCCTTCATGCTCCAGCACACCAGAGCTGCTGTTAGGCCTGAGGCCAGACAGGCTGCCTGGGTCCAGCCCTGCCAGCCCAGCAGCCAAATGGCCATTCTGCAGACTCAGGAAAAAAAAAAAAAGAAGGCTGGGGTAATTGAGGCAAAACTGAGAGCAGCATTGTCCCCGTCTCCCTCCAGCCAGTGGTGAGGGCACTTGGAGAGGGCAGTGACAATGGCTCCAGAGGCAGCACCCACAGCTAATTGGGAGGATCTATGTCATTGGATTCCTGTCGACTACCTAACTGCATTCAGATATTAAAATGAGAGAGATTCACGTAGATAGACAGACTGCTGTCATGTCCTCTCCCTCCAGAGGAAAATACTGCAAGCCAACACCTGCCTGTTCCACACACTCCCTGCTCTGTTCATTTAACACAGGTATTTCCAGCTGGTACAATTTTCAATCCTTTGAAAACTAGATTCAATTGACTTTTAACCACCAGGTAAATATGGGAGACATATATCTACTTTCCTGCATTATTTCTTTTCTATTCAGAACACCTATGGGTTTTTATCCCTGAAAGGTTGTGATTGAAACATAATAAGGGATAGAAATACTGGAAAGTAATATGTGAAATACATAAGGATGTGTTCAAGACTGCATGTTTCTCATCCAGCTTGATTTGAATTTATCCAAACAAATTCCACTGTTATTGCAAAATTCCCTCCCCAGCTTTACATGCAGCAGTGCTGGAAAGAAGCAGTGGTGTGTGTGTGTGGGGCTGCGGGAGCTGCTGTACCAAGGTGTTTAAAGCAAGAAGGCAGCTGATGGCAGGGTGATGATCCAGGGAGCACAGCCAGCTCAGCGAAAGGCATATTAAGCTCCTGGGTTTGCAGGGGCAATTGGGCTGACTGGAACTTAGATCTAAAATGGTTTCAGCCATGCAATCTCACATACAAACTGCCAGGGACAGGAAAACACGAGGCACTTCAGCAGAGGTGACACTTCCCTTGGGAAGGAAGGGCAGGTCCCAGCCCCCCCAAGGCTGCCCAGTCGTGGGCAGGTCTCGGCAGCCGTGCCAGAGGCTACAAGGGCAAAAGGCAGCCAGCACGGGAGCTGCTGCAAGACCAGTCCCTGAAGGTCAAGAGCTTATTTCAGCCTGGAGCCCCAGACGGTGTTCACAGGAAGGCGTGTCTGAAGCACTGCAGGTTCCCACCCTGGGCTTTCAGTCCTCCTTGCCCCCCTCCCAAGTACAGCCAGTCCTGCAAAGGATCCCTGTGGCATTTTGCACCCTGTGAATTGCTGCTGAGCCTGCAGCACCACAAACCTCGAGCACAGGCACTGAGCAGCTCATTTTTGGAAAGCCTCATCAGTGGTTTGCAGTGACAGAAAGGAACACCAAGGAAAAGCCCAGCCTGCTCCAGCAGCTGCTGCTCGTACGTGGCTGTGGTGAGTGGCATCGCTGCACCCTCCCACCCCCATCCCTGCTGGTGACACCAGCACCTTTGGGACCTGCTGCTTCCTGCTACTACCTGGAAACTCTGCAGGACACAAACCCACACATCTCTGCCGTGCAAAAACTGCGCAGCTCCAAAGCCCGAGCTGGGATAACATCCAGTGACAAGGAAATAAACGTGGGGATATGAGGGTATTGTCACTCGACACTGCCATGGAACAACACTCTCGTAACATCTATTTACAAACACCAACACTGTCTTTTCAGCATCAAGAGGAGGCCAATTTAGATAAATGCTTAATACTATAACAGAAGTGAAATCCTTTAAATGAAATAACGTTATTTATGGTTGTGTGTACTTGCTGCTGATGCTCTCAAAAAAGATCAGCCACTGAAAGGATGGAGATGTCCCACCAAGCACATGGGACCAGAGTTCACTGCTCTTGAGATGCTTTAGCACAGTGGTACCGTAAGTGGGAGAAAAAGATTTTATCTTCGTTTCATTCAGTAAGATCAATTTTATGCCTACTTCACCAGAAAAGCAACTGTAAGCTGAAAGACAGAAGTCAAATATGTCCTTTCAATCTGTGGAAAAAAAGTGGGTATGAAAAATGGCTACAATCTTAAAGGACATGAGGACCATACTGTCTTTGTTATGTTATTGATTCGTTGGAAATGTAAAGAATGTTTAGATAAACATTATTTTCCATATGTCTTCAGCACATTCACTTAACCATTAAAAACATTTCTAAAAATTCTATTTTTAGGACTTTTTAATTGGAATTCAGTTCCCAGACAAATGCAGCTTGACCCAGCATGTGTTTAAAAATTACTCATATGGTAAATAGGAAAGCTGTCATGTACCTTATACTAACAGAAAAGTTTAAAAACTAAAGCTGAAATATAGCGTGAAACACAGTATTGGCTGAATAAAAATGTACTGATAGCTGACTTCAACTTTCACTGGTAAAACGAAATACAGGATTTAGTGAAAAAGCTTATAAAGAAAATCATTACATTTTGTTTCAAACTCAAATGAGAATCAGCCTTAAGAACATCTACTGAGAAAAGGAAATGCAAACAACTATTAAAATCGATTATTTGAGTAAGTGTTTCTTGCTTATGTAGCTGGTGTTGCTTCACATCAATCTCCACTACCTTGGGAAAACTTAAAATTTAGAAACAAGAACCAATGAAGACCCAGCAAAGGAAAGATTGTCATAATAACTCCTTTTCTGACTGATGAGCAAAATTCATTTCAAATTACTTCCTCTTGCTGCCTTTGGAAATGGAACATTACGTCTTCGCTCTCTGTGCTCTGCCTGACAGTGACGGGCTGCCAGGGCTCCAAGGGGAACTGGAGGACTCTGGACACTCTTTGGCATGCACAGGGCAGCTCTCTTCGCCGTCCAGGGCACTGGGATGCAGGAGGCCAGCAGGGACGTGCACAGCCTCATGCCCTTCCCGGGTGTCCTGCTGCAGACAGGACCAGCTCTGCCCCGTCTGCCCAGCGCTCTGCGCAGCAGACCTGGCCCAAGAGGCCTGAGCCGTGTGAGCAGCACGTAAAAAACCCAGCCAGGGTTACAGCCACTGCTGTTTATCATGCTGCATCTCCCTCAGGGCTTTCTGCTTCTGTTTATGAAGGGTTACCTCTCAGCCCTTGCCATTTCTTCTGTCTCAGCTTTGCTCCCCCCAATCCTGCAGTGTTCCAGTTCACCTCCACCATGTCTTTCCCAGGAGCACGTCCTCACTCTCACTGCTGAGCACAGCAACTGCTCGCAGCAGCGAGGGAGGATCCCTGGGCAGCAGCGAGGGAGGATCCTGGGCAGCAGTGAGGAGCTCTGGGCAGCAGTGAGGGAGGATCCCTGGGCAGCAGTGAGGGAGGATCTCTGGGCAGCAGTGAGGGGGGCTCCCGGGGCAGCAGTGAGGAGCTCTGGGCAGCAGCGAGGGAGGATCCCCGGGCAGCAGTGAGGGAGGATCCCCGGGCAGCAGTGAGGGAGGATCCCCGGGCAGCAGTGAGGGAGGCTCTCTGGGCAGCAGCGAGGGAGGATCCCCGGGCAGCAGTGAGGGAGGATCCCCGGGCAGCAGTGAGGGAGGATCCCTGGGCAGCATCCCTGGGCAGCAGTGAGGGAGGATCCCCGGG
>VZTI01000139.1:765342-940583 GCA_013397865.1 Struthidea cinerea | reverse complement strand
GAGGGAGGATCCCTGGGCAGCAGCGAGGGAGGATCCCTGGGCAGCAGTGAGGGAGGATCCCTGGGCAGCAGTGAGGAGCTCTGGGCAGCAGCGAGGGAGGATCCCTGGGCAGCAGCGAGGGAGGATCTCTGGGAAGTGACTCCACCAGCACAAGGCCCTCTCCTGTTTGCATGATGCTCAGAGCTGGAGCAAATGCTGGTTTTGGGCAGCTGCCAATCTCACAACCAACAAACAGGATCCTAAACAGAACTGGGACATTTGTTCTCTCTCACCCTGGCATGCACCATGAGGCAGCATCCCTGGGGGAGCCCCTTCTTCAAGTGCCCTGCACTAGGGATTTTGTGGCTGCTGCCATTTTGGTAGCTGCTACTTCATGCAGGCCATGAAAAACACACGTGGCATTGTGCAACTTTAATGAAAACCTGCAATTTGTGCTGAAAGCACAGCTACAGAAAAACAGAACCTGCACATGAACACAGAGATGCTGCCCTGAACCCCCACCCAGGCGTGGCCCATCGTAACCCCTCACTCTGTGCCAGGGCAGGGTGCCAGCCTGAACATCCATCCTCAGCCCTGCCAGAGAGCCACACCAACCACAGCCCGGGTCCCAGCCCAGATGGCAGTGCTTCCACCGCTGTCTGTGTCAGGCCAGGCTGGTGGCAGCAACCACCAATCAGAAGTTTTAGAACTTGGTGTCAGAGCCTGCAGTCTGTCAGGGTGACTTTGCCTTGAAAGCTTGGATGGCAGTAAAGATGAAAAGTGTTTTTGCCATTTTCTCCCTGTCTGCCCTCAAACTATTTATGCCCAGCAGGACACAGAGGGCTTACTCCCATACGTGGCTCCTGTTCCTATCCCCACCAGCCACTGGCCAAGGGCTGCCTGAAGCTGTGGCTTCCTCTGAGATCGGGGCAGCTGAAGGCTGGGGAAGAAGCACCCCTTGGGTACAGTGCAGAGACAGCGGGAATTAAAGAAATCTCACGAAATCCATGCCTGTAGCTCGCTCAGGGAGGCTCCCTTCCACTTAAAGACAGCCAGGAACTCTGGCCTCTGGAGGGAGAGCCCAGTGATGCTGCCTCTGCACAAGGACTTGAAACAGCAACAGGATACAGGGGATACACTGAACTGGAAGTGTCTGAGAAGCTGAAACCAGTAGGGGTTTAGTAGAAATCCGTAGTTTTTCTGGGATTTGCAAACAAATAAAATCTATTCTTTCCTGAAGTCCAAAGCTAGCTAATTTATTTCTAAGTGTTCATTTCAACAGGCTTTCTCAGTCTTCCTGACCAAAACACTTGCCAGTGCTCCATATGAAATTCCAGCTCAAAGAGATAGTCTTTATTAAAGACTGCTGCTACCAGCTGACAGGAAAGTTGAATTCCATTTTCTGACCTCCTTCTAATGTCCTAAGTATAGAGCAACATGAAAAATGACTAGAACTAAGGCACCAGTTCTGGGTCAAGTCCAGCACTTCATATCCATTTGACACAAGTGTAAATCCACAACTAATAAAGTCGGTAAAGAAGACAGGGATAAGAAGCCAGTTTAGGTCCTCATAACAAAATCAGCTCTCAAGAAGGCTGTGCTGAGGTTTTCTGACTCAGTTCATGCAGCTGGTGCTGCAACAGCAACACACTGGGCTAACTGCAATGCCAGGGAGGGCTCCTGTGAGAGAGGAATGGCTGGGACCCTCCTAGAAAACCCTCCATCCTGAAGGAATGGACTGGGGGAAGCTGAGGGAAAAGGAGGATCTGTGACTTGTCACCTTCCCCACATCCTGTTTGATAAGTGATGCCCAAGAGAAGGAAAATTCAGAAAGGGGGGACCAGAATCAAAATTCAGTGGGTCAGAAGCCTACTTGAAGATGGGGGAAAAATAATGCCGCATGTTGGTATCTCAGGTCCTTCCCTTTGGCTGATACCATGCCTGCAGTTGCCCTGCCAGCCTGTTTTACCCACCAATCTCAGCTACAGGCAGGATCATGCCCACTGAGCTGGAAATTTCTGCCATTCAGAGGATTTATGAAAAGTATTTTGCTTTTGTCCCCTGAAATTACATCATTCTCCTCTTTTATCTGTCTTAAGTGTCAGGAGAGTGTGATGTTAATGAGATGTACAAAGGCTTTTGGGTAGCTGAACAGTTTTATAGTCCCACATTGATAAATTAAAGCATTTGTCACTGTTACCACATTAATGTTTCTTCCCGAGATCAAAGTCTGCATTTGCTGCATTAAGTGGGACTGTCCTCTGCTCCGCACCACCACACGTTACCTTCTGAGGAAACAGATTGTGATTCTGCATTTTTACATTCACAGTTTAATCACACCCTGATTCTCACACCTGCTGATTCCCATCTCCACATGCAGTACAGTATGCAAGCCATTTTTTTATTATGGATTTTCTCCTTGCTACCTGTGTGCAAAGCCTGACTATCTTGTTTCAGGGCAATCACTTTCTTCTGCCTCTGAAAGGCTGCTTCCGCAGTAAACAATACAGACAATTTCCTTCCTTCTGGAACCCTGGATCCAGTCATGTTAATTTACATTTATATAGCACCTTTCATCCCTGAAGATCCCAATGCACTTTACAAATTCCCCCTCTCTGTACACAGAAGCTGTACAAATAGACAGGCTACATAAACAGACACAGGATCCCATCGCCAGCCTCTGAAACACATCCCTCTGCCTGTATTCCCAGCACACTCACGGCAGTCCAGCTCTGCACGTCCTGCAGCACATCTCCATCAAGGAGGAAAACACGGCAGCGTGATTTAGAGACACGTCAGGGAAGCACGAGGAATGTGGGCAAGCAATGGAATGGCTTTACAGCCTGGCTGAGCGACATCTCCTTGGCACTCTGCTACATAGGCTAAAATGAGGCAAAAGCTGATTTGTGGTGAGTTACATCTCACTGCCTCAGTGCTGCTGTCAGTGCCTGTAGAAGTCCAGGTTTGCTGCTCCCTCCCACTGATGGGTAACCCTCAAGTAGTTTCTTTTTTAAAACTGTAAAATATCTATTTGTTTGTAATGAAAACACAAGGGGAAGTAATCCCCCCCTCCCAAGAGCAGCAGTTGACTGGCTCCAGCCAACGTGAGGATGGAGGAGAAGGGAGAAGCCCAGCATACCTGAGACACCTTTTTGACCACGTCGCTGCCCACGAGGAAGCCCTGTGCGTAGGAGCGCGCCGCGATGAAGGCTCGGGTTGCCTTCACCTTCAGGTCCCTGGGCACCTCCCCGAAGGGTTTGTGCTGCTCGGCGTGTTTCACCATGCAGTCCAGGTACTCGTCTGTGATGTGGTACTGGGGGTTCAGCAGCTTGAAGAGCCTCTCCAGCAGGCGTGTCCAGAACTCATTGAGGGCCTCTTCCAAGTTGATGTTGGAGCTCCGGTAGTAGCGGCGCAGCTCGCTGTACAAGTCCTTGAAGACCTTCACATTCTGAGTGTACAACTCTCCGTACATGCTTGGAAAAGCATCATAAAGGGCCTTTTCTGACTTGTTCAACAAATCCTGGAAATAACCTGAAGGTTAAGAAAAAGGAGAGGTGATGTATCTGTTGGACAAGCTGGAATCCAACAGGCTGTGTCATTTGGCAGCATAACTGAATACCCAGATAAACTACAAGGGCCCTTCTCTTTTCTCTGAAAGAGACAGAGCTTTTCCTCCAACCAACATTACCCACACTCTCAGACTTGAACCTTAGCCCTGAAGATAGAAGGAGGACCCCCCCCCCCCCATGCTGGAGAACCCTGGTCTGGGCCTCTCCACCTCTTCTGGCAGCCTCACCCGGGAGCAAAGCTGGATCTCTTTGCTGAATCCACAAGGTGTCACAGTGTTACTCATAAGTTTTCTTTACAACTGGCATTGCTTACACAAACTGTAAGCTGCCACATGTAATTTCCAAAGCTCCGGTGAGATGAAGCAGGGCTGCCACCAGGGTGCCAACCCTTCCCAGGGACATCCCATCCGTCCTGGCCATGGCAGCCAGGCTGGCTCTGGGCACGGCCCCTAAGGCAGGAGCCAGAGTCCAGGTGAAGTGTCAGGAACAGGCCTATCCTCCCGGGTATTCCAAGACACGGCTGTACCCAAGTGTTTTTTAACCGAGGCCAATATTATCTGGGGTCTGGGGTTCTCATCCCATTTGCTTACTTGGGTGTGCATCCTGCTTTTGTTTCAGCATAAATAACTGAGTGGTTTTACACTCTTGGTTCAGTGGTCTTAGATGTGACCAAAATGTGATGCTCTTGCTACACACAGCAGGGTAAAAATGACAGATTTGACTCCTCCCTTACCAACATCTTTAGGTATTTCCATCCTCTCAAATGCCAGCTACCTTCAGGCTGAGACTGCACAGTGAGGAACTCATAGCAGGATTGGCCTGATTCAATTAACAGATTTACATAAGCAACTTTAATCATCATTGAAGTCAGTGAGAGGAAAAATAATTTAAATAATAATTTTAATTTCAATTACATTTGTACTTTTTAGGGTCTTTTTGAAGCAAACCTGATTAAACTATTCTTTAAATCTAAGTTACTATTATTTTTTTTTTGGTGATGCGTGATAAGCTCTAGTTGGAGAGAAACTGTTATTCAATTAAAATCAAACGGCATGTATTTAGGTACATAAATTAACTTCACTGGGCTAGACATATAAGAAAAGAAAGAGAAGCTTCTGAAAAATGCATACTGCATGTACAAAGCTTTATTAAACAAAGTATTTTTTGAGGGAATGGCGCTGACTACAATTAAAGACCTCTAAAATTGTAGTATAGTAAAACTCAGATCCATAAGTCTTGCTTATATTCACTGACTGAGAAGGGCCATACAAGCTTTCCTACATTAAGAATCTGCCATTGGCTTCTCAGATTTGAATGAAGCTAAAACTTCACAAGTGAATCGATCAAGTGAAAAGAACCCTCTGCATCTGCACCACAGGCTGCTAAAACTGAAAATTCCTGTGCTATTTTAACAAAGCAACACCGAGCATTAATAGCCTGGCCTTCTCCAGCCACTATCATGTGCTGCTTAATAGATTAAAATTTCATCTAAGAGATTTTCGCTTTTAAAAGATTGTGAGCAAGCTAAGTCTTAGCAGAAGTCTGGTTTAATCACTTACACAGAAAGTAAAGATCTGTTATCTGAAATGTTGAATAAAAACTGGTTTTCAAAGGTACTTTGGGAAGAAATTTATTCTTATTCAGCATGACTGGGTTGGAAGTTTGTATCTCCAATCATTTTTACTGGGATCCCTCCATCTCTCAAATGACTGATCATGCACCTTCCCCACTAAAACTGGATTTCTCCCTACAGATACTAGGTGTCAGGGCATTGCTATGACCTTGCAATGGGGGGTTCTCAATAGGGAAAAAAGACAAAAAGAGATCCCATCAGATTAATAAGAAGAGATGGTGCAGCACATGCCAATCCTAACAGAGTTTATCAAAGCCTCTCCTCTGGAATCTGAAGACAAAGGCTGACTCGACCCCTGCCCTCTCCCTGGGTCCCAGCTCCCTCTCCCCTGCTCCAGATACCAGAGAGGAGCTCTCTCCCAAGGTAGGACAGTCATAATTAAACCCTGGCAAGTGTTCCTGGCACACACCCGGTGCCCATCCCGGGAGCCCTGCGCAGAGCCCTCTGCTGCAAAGCGCTCAGGTACCCCCGGCAGCCGCGCTCCGTCCCCAGCACAGCCGCTGTGTGCACACAATTCTGCACTGTCGGCCGCTCCACCAGCAGGTGAGAGGCTGCAAGAGGATGATTGCTCTTTGTGAGTTTCTCACCCAGCATTTCTCTCCTGCCCTAGTGTCACACCTAAGCTTGGGCTGCGGAGATCCCAGTGGGGTGAGGTCCCGGCAGCCCTGAGCTCCAGCACACCCCGGCACTGCTGTGAGCTGACTCGGGGATCACCCTGCTGCAGCAGGGCATGGGCACCCTCCCTGCAGTGCCTCCCGAAGGGGCTCACAAGCCAGGCAGGTGACCGTCAGGCAGACGGTTTGTCCTGGCAGGACACTTTTTGGGATCTGACTCATCTGCGGTGGCTTCATTTTTCTGTTGCCGCAGCCTTTCTGCCTGTACAATGAACAGAAACGGCACTCACCTCCAACAGACACAAAGTTTCTCTGACGCTGATGAGGGGTCTAAAAGCTCTTCCCTACCTTAATGTATCACTCCAAACACCGCTGGTTGCCCATTCAAAAGTTAATTAACTTGAGCTCAAACTCTCTTCCTTGCATAATCAGTGTTCTTTTCTGTGCGACAAGAGACACGAACAATTTGCTCAGCAATCCAAGTCCGACATGCAGCTTTGCACTCACCATCAGGAGGAAGAAAACACCAACAAACACAGCCCAATTTGTCAATTCAAGGCAAAATTACCGTCTTTGTTTTGCTACAAGAGAAACAAGATGTGAATCTCCCTGTCAAAAAATTGGAGCCCGCTCTCAAAAAAGTCCGAGCTAATTAAGGGCTGATGAACTGTTACTTCTCACCCAAGTGAGGGAACACAGATTACAGCCAATTCATTTGTTGCTGGTTCTCACAAAGTTCTTCTAGTTTTCACACACTGAGGGGAAAAAAATCTACACTAGCCAGGGAAAATTAATTAGCAATTAAGTCTACACGTGTTTGTGATGAATGTCTGACCTGGCATGGAATTTAAATGCCCATTTTGCAGTATCAGAAGGCACTACCAAGTGAGGTTTGTCAAGAGGGGTGCCAACTTCCCTGTTCCTCAGTACAGTGTCAGCTGAGATCTCCAAGTAACACTGCATCTCCTCCTTAACACTGCCTGCCTGCTAATGTCCAACCTTTTAATGGCTTTAGACATGTGTCATAGATTAAGGATATGCAGGGCCTTGGGATAAGACAGCTTGCTGAAGCACACTTCAGGCTCCTGCCATTCTACCTTGATTTCAGGTAGAAGGAATTACTTATTTAAAGGGGAGCACCCCTTATCTGTCGCCATGGTGGGTGGGGGACCCTCAGGTAACGGGGTGCTCCAAGTCTCTAATAATGCCTCTGTCCCACTGCTCCTGTCAGAAGTTACCAGTGATAGGGCAAGCAGGTCCCTTTGAGTATATCACTTGGTCACCACTGCTGGGTCTGCCCTGGCTCCCAGAGCACCGTTAGAGTGCTTAGCTCAGGCAGGGCATGAGCGCATGGAGGCAGCTTCACCCAGGTCACATGCTGGGCACAGCCCCAAGGCCCCTGAGCTCTGCTGACACCACGTTTTCTGTGCCAGCAAAAGACTCAAGCCATGAACTGCACTCATGCACTGTAGCACAGGGCTCTGTCGGCCTCGTGAATGGCATTGATGGAGGGAAAGGGCTCACGAGGAGCCAATGCTGTCCTGTAAAGCCCTTCTGGCTCCAGGAGGCACCACCGTGCTCCCATCCCTGGGGGCAGGAACACAGCTGAGGTGGCTCTGCAGAGGCCACCTTCCCTCTGAAAGGATGCATTCGCTTCCACTCTGAGTCACAAGAAAGCAGCTACAGATTCTGTGGACCTGTGCTGAAAGACCATGGCTGTTCTTGACTTCTGCAAGCCCCAGGAGTTTGACAGTACTAGCCAGGGTCACCTGCTAAATCCACAACTGGCCTTCCCCTCTTTCAAAAAGTTTTCTTCAGGAGCCATTGAACAGGTGAGTCCTTCCTCGCCACTGCCAGCTGAGGGACACAACACTGCCAAGCCCAGCAGGTGACTTTCAACACCAGCACTTCAGACAAATCAAACTCACTTTTCCCTGGGCCAGTGCAAGGCACGGCTCCTCAACCAAGGCTGCTCCTACATGAAACATCACCTTTCACACCTTTGCTGCAAAGTATTCAAAAGAAAGATAAACTGAAATGGAAGGCTGTTTTATTACTATTATCATTCTTCTCACTTCTAGGCTCAGAAACAAGACAACTGGCTTTGCTCAAAGGAAATTTGCCTTTTGGCAGAGGCCAGGTCTGAAGAACTCTGCCTCAAATAAAAAAATGCCAGAAAGTTATGAGCAAAGAAATGAAAGGTTTTTACAACCAAAATGATTCTGCCACCTTGGCTGTGCTTCTGTTGCTGTTGTAGTGATAAAAACTTATTTCTCAGAGAATTAAGTTTTCACCCAGAATCTACAACCTTTGCATTCAAGAGAGATTGCAAATCCCCACCCATTTCCCTGCTTCACAGCTTCCCAGTGTTCGCAGCTCATATTTTCACAGTTTCCACATTTTCACAACTCTGGATTCAAATTGGGAAGCTGTGAACAGCATGGCAGGAACCGGCAGTTTCCCTATGAAGATGGAAAAATTTTGAGTTTCTCCTTCCTCAACCCCCCAGCACCAAATACTTTATCCAAGCTCTTTGCTACCATTTGATCACTCAACCTCTGGAACACACTGGGGTTTCTTCAGCTAATACAGTGATGGAATGGGAATGGATGCAGGAGGGAATGAGATCACTGAAGGAAGAACACCCAAATGCTCTTTCGCCATGCAGCAGAACTGGCTTTCTTCAAGCCCCATCAAATTTGAGAGGCATGCTAGAGGAAATACGAGAAACTGAGAAAGGTGACTGAATTACTTTCAATCTGAATATTATTAAAATTTTAAGCAGAAAACTACAGCACAAAATGTCTTACGCACAACTGGAAAGAGCTGAGACTGGAGGAACACCAATGGTGTTCTTGTGAAAATGCTGCAAAATTGCATTTAATTGCACCCATCTGCAGCAATGGGTGAAATTAAAACCCAGACAGCTTTGCCTGGTGAGCTCAGTCTGTGGTCCAAGGGCCTTGCCATGAACTGCCAGCACAGCTGGAGGTGGGGGCAGCAATGTGAGGAGAAAGAAGTATCAGATCCTGTATTGTAATTTCTCAGTTTTGAGTGAGCAGACGAGCCTGTGGTGGAATTCACACAGGGCCAGAGCCATGGAGCATCTCTGCAGGTCTGGAGAAGGGCCGGGGAAATACGCTCACTGTGAACAAACTCCTGTGTTTCAGGACTGACTGAGAACAGGAGAGGAAATGTAGATGGTTCTGTGATGTCCTGAACCCCAGCCAAGCAGGGAAAGAAATAGGATGGAGATATCTGCTACAGCAGAGCTCCTGCTCGGTGCCATCCCTGTTGGTCTGAGGAACAGTCTTTTCCTGGGCTGAGCTCCCATTTAATACCCTGCTGCAGTTCCCAATACCAATTTGCTTCTCCAGTTGGTTCTAATGCTGTTCTTGCAGTCAAACTACTATTAGAAGGGAATAATTCAGCAACAGATTTAAGCCATTAAAATCCAAATCTAATGTGTTCATGTCTATTTTATTCACTTCAGTAAGTACAATGATATTTTATTTATAAAATTGTTATTGCTAATTTAAGTACTACCCATGGCTGTGATGAAGAGCTGATATCAATGCAAGAGCAGTGATACACTCTGGTTCATATCTTGGCTGGGTCCTGCCACAGGAAATAACCACACTGAGACTGAGGGACTTAGGCTCCATGAGCAGGTAGCCCTGGATACAGAAATCCTGGTGCCATTTTCCTGGGGGCATCACCTCTCTCCTCACAGCTCTGCACTCCTGTAAAACTGCTGCTGTGTAGCTGTTTCCTCAGTCCTGAGCCACCCTGGAGAACACAGTCCCTCTGTGCTGTCTTCTGGATCACTTCCATGTACATCCCTCCCAACACCCCTGTTTGGTGACCAAAGAGGCATCAGGATAAACCAAGACTCAGATTGTAAAAAAAAAAAAAAAAAAAGTCCAAACAAATGGAGATAAAACTAGCTTTTCCCTAGAAGCCAAAGGATGAGTGGTGTGAATGAATGTGCTAGGATGCAAGAATTATGATGCCTTTAGGTAATACAACTTCAGAACTTGAAGGATTTGCTCCAAAGAGCCACTTGACTGATATTTCCTCTGCACACTGTGTGTCAATGAGACAAGTGCCAGCTCTGCCATGCAAGATCAATTTTGTACTCTCCTAAACCTGCTCAGCGCCCAGCACAAAAGCACTTCAAGATTTTGACCTCAATCCTGCTGGACAGTTAGTCCAGGACACCTTCTCTGACAGATGGATTTATTTTCTCAACTTTTGGTCTAAGTTCATTCTTTATCCACTTG
The DNA here is from genome assembly GCA_013397865.1 of Struthidea cinerea. Classification (NCBI taxonomy): domain Eukaryota; kingdom Metazoa; phylum Chordata; class Aves; order Passeriformes; family Corcoracidae; genus Struthidea; species Struthidea cinerea. The sequence continues at coordinate 930,505 of VZTI01000139.1, read as the reverse complement.
GTCTTTGCCAATATGGTCCTGTAGTTTCAATTGTTGGGTTTTTTTCCCTGGTGTTCACTGGTTGAGACATTTATACACCAAGCCCCACACTTTCTCAGCATCCATACTGCCTTGCTACACCAACAGAGGTACTTTCCCCTCTTTACACCTGACAGGCTCTCCAGTCCTGTGGATCACTCCACTAGCTCTTTTCTTAAGCTCTTCTGTTTGGCATTAACTCTTCTTAACTGTGGGTGGTCAGAAGCACAAAGAAAATCTCCTTTTCTTCACTGGCAATAACACTGTGAATACTGCAAGGACTGCGCTTGCCTTTTTTAGGAATGCATCACATTAGCATTTCACAGACTTTCCGCCACCAACTGGTACATCCCTAATTCTCCCCCTTGCTATTTCCAACCAGTTAATCCCCAGCTGTAGGCCTAACTCTGAAATATTGAATTTCACCCTATTTCTATTATTTTGGTTGTCATGGTTATCCACTATCCTCTTCAATAGTGACAACTTTTCCCAGCACTATGCCACCAATTAATCTCCTGAATGCATTTTCTATCACTTGTGCCAGTTTTTAATGGGGCTGTTAACCAGGATGGGGTCTAGGCCTGTCTTGAGAACCACAACTGGGACCTCCCCTCAGCCCAGGAGCTCATCTTTCAACACAGTGTATTGCTGCCTCCTCCTTAGCTAGTTCACCTGATAATTCCTTTACTAATTTCCATCTTCTTCAGCTTAATTAACTACTCAAGGCACAGATGCAAATGTCTTTGAAGTCTCCTGAGATGGATTAGTTGATAGAACAGGCACACCGTGCGGAACAGTGAAAGCAGGCTTTGGGTATAGGATTTGACCAAATCTCTACAATCTCTTACTCAAGCTGCCTTTGGGTAAGAGCAAAAGCTGGCCTACCTTAAACTGGTTTAGACTGGGACATACAGCAGACACTTTGTTTCTTGTGGCAGGGAAAAAGAGAGCTTTTGAGAAAATGAAAACCTTTTCCTGCAACAGAGATGCTGTTTCATGAAAATGCAGTTTGGAGCATGGCTCTGCTAGTGAAGAGAGGAGCTTCTGCCCGGGAGGAAGCACCTCCAGTCACTCCAAAGAAACTGCACTTCTTCTGCCAGGACTTGGATAACATTTTCATTTCATTGTGTTGAATGGCAGAGAGATGTAATTATTTGCAGCTACTTCTTCTTCTGCATATTGCCTCTCTTCTGTTTCTACAATTTTCCAAGACAGGTTGCTTTTATTGAAGTCAAGCAGGACTGGATCCAGCTATCAAAATAGGGTAGTGGAGGATGTTCCCTGGCAGAGAATCTCCCCAGAGGAAAGAGGTGGCCCTTACTCCAGGAACAGTGGGAAGCTGGATATTCTGCTTGTCCTCCTGATAAGTACTAGGGTGTCACCCAAGGTGTCACCAACAAGCCTGGGTGTCACAAGCACAGCCACAGAGACCCTCTCCAGCCCCAGCAGCAGCTCTCTCCAAAACATGGCTGGTGAAGAAACCACTTTAGGCTTTGATGATCCCAATGCACTCAGAGTTACCATCCTGATGATCCTTGGAAACAGCTCTGTGCAAACCTTAAGACACCCCTGAAGTCAAGTTCAACAAATCTTGAGAGACAAAAGTCACTTGGGGCTGGGGGTAAAGAACACAAAATAATCTGTGGGAGTGGCAGGACATAGGAGCAAAGCCTGTGCACAGTCTGCAGCATTAACAGGAGTCAGCATCCCTCCCCTTGGAGCACCTGAGCCTACTCTGGCATTCCCTTCTGCCTGGCAGCGTCAGAGCGAGGAGGCAGCCGGAGCAAGCGGCTTGCACCTGCCTGGAGAGGAATTCCAGGCACCACACAAGCCCTTCACAGACCCTGGGACCTAAAATGCCACAACACATTCTGCCAGTTGCTTGGTAGGTCCTTGATTGTTTAGGCTTGGAATTTCCATGTTGGGGACTCGTGCAGCACCACACCAGGGCACGTGTGGGGCGAGGGCGGCTCCGAGCTGTCTGGGCTGGACATGGGGAAGTGCCCTGGCGCTCCAGGGGGTGGAATGATGGAGCAGGAGGTGGCTATTAAGGTGTGCCCATTTGGTGTGGCAGTGACCAGGTCAGCAGGGCTGCAGTGGTGCTCCCAGGCACACGCACAGTGCAAGGACTCACAGCCTGTATGCGGCTGCGGCTCTGAGCCTGTGCGTGCGAGCCAAAGACAAGCTGCACCTAGGCTAGACTTTTCACAGAGTTTTTTCACCCATCTAATTCCAACCCCGTTCCCTGTACCTCTGCAGCCTGCCTGGCAGAGAATGAAGAGCTATGCTGCTGTGAATAAATCTCCTGCAGACTGAAAGCCCTTGTATAGGGGATTTGCTCTGTTTGCATCCAGGGTGAGATAAGCAAATACAGGAGATGTGAATCTTAAGATTATTTTACCCACGTGTTTTCCTGGGATCTGAGCTGGCAAGGGATTTTAATCAAGGCACCTTCTAACTACACCTATGCTACAACCAGAGACTTGGAGCAAATGATGAACTGCAAATATTGCCCCAGCAGGCTCTTATCAAACAGGTTTCAGAGCAACCTCTCTGTTAGATAAGGACTGGGGAGATGTGTGGGTGGGATTCATAACATGGGAGTCAAGTCTGACCTGGCAGCTCAGTCCTCACTTGAGGAAGGGCAGGCACCTCCCTCTTTAGCATGAGCTGTGCTCTTCTTTACAGCCACTCCTCTCCCTCTGGACTGTAGTAGGAGTTGGGATAACTGAGCCAGAGCAAGCCGAACTTTTGGATAAATGAAATTTTGTGAGATAAATTTAGCTCTCATTTTTTACCTCTAAAAAAGGCTGCATTTAAAGGCAAACCAATAAGCACCACAGCTATCACTGACAGGAACATAAAGGCAGTAAAATTAATTGCTAATACTGCCTGTTCCTTTCCAGGTTTACTCAGTAAGACCTGAAGGGCTCCATTTCTCCAAGGGTAAAATAAACTCAGAAGTATCTAACAATACTGAGGGTTCCTGGCAGTTTTAAAAGGTGTGATATACACCCTGGATACAGCACACACCTCTGCAGCAAAGGTATTTTTCACTCCAGAAAGAAGTGTTCCTTTACTCCAGCTGAGTACTGGAGCTGGTGACAAGCTGCAGAGACATGGCAGGAATGAGACAAGCACTGGATCTGCTCAGGATGTGCCCATGAAGGTTGTCACTTTTCCAGGAACACCATCCCAACCAGCCTCACTGAAGCTGAGTTTGACTTCCTGCCCCTTTCAGCAAGCTCCAGAGAGCTGCACTTTAACCTGCACAACCCCTCAGGGTCCTTCCCTTGCTCCTCCCATACATACTGCTCAAGGCTGAAAATAATGAAGCCTTTATACATTTCAATACACATATTTCAGCTTCTTCCTTACTTATAAAATATACCAGGAACCAATTTGTCACTCAGTCAGGCTTTTTGCAGTATTATTTTAATTGGGAAAAATATCGGTGCATTATTATCTCTTCAGAATTAAATGTATTTGTCTCTGCAAAAAAAGCAGAGGGAACAATCCCATAGTTTGTGTCTATTTTTGACACTTTCTGCATTCACAAAGGGACTTGAGCATCCCCATGACATGGTTTTACAGATCAAAACTTGTCTGAGTTTTGCAAAAGCTGTGGCAGTGAGACACAACTGACTTTGGCTTTTTATCTTCTTCATTAGTGTTGCCCTCTGCTCAAAATGGCCTCTAGACAAACTATTTATTGTTGGGTTAATTAGATCGTTTGGATCTATGCTTGCCACTGCATTTTTGCAGTCTGGAGTATCTAAGACACACGGTCCTTGGATATCTAAGAATCTTGAGTATGTGACACGTGGGCTTTCCCAAAGGAAAAAAGAGGATAGGAATTACTGGCTGTGGGGATAATATTCCAGACAGGCGAAGTTCCCCTGTTATTATTGCAGGAGTTTATCTAAGTCTGTATAAAGCCCTTAATCTCTAGTTCTCTCTCTTTCGGTGCCTTCAGAAAATAACTTGCCTCTTTGGAAAAATATTTTGCTCCCATGGAACCAGTATGAAAAGCAGAAATAGGTAGAGATGACTGTAGACAGCTAGTGTTGAGATGCAACCTGAAGAATGCAGCATGTGTGCACCTCTGACAGCTGGGAGTGGAAAGAATGTACATACAGACAACAACATGCACATCTGTTATTGGAATAATAAACAAATTAGTCTCAATTGCTGTTTTGATATAGATGAAATGTGGATATCTTATATACAGCTACTCTAAAATAATATTGAGACATTACAGCACACTTTTAGAAATTAGGAACAGTCAGAAAGATGTGGGTAACAAAGCACTCCCTCAGCCCCTCAATGCATGGGGATTATCCTAGGGATAACCACATGGTACTTCATTCCCCAGGTGCCTGCTTCAAAAGAAGCAAATTTTAGCAATTGTTGAGGAAAAAAAATTCATGTTCCCTGGCAGATATCACAATAATAAATTCAGTAGCAAATTTTAGTTTCTGCCCCATCTGACAGCACCTACTCTGTTAAACACCGCTAACTTTTCACCTTGTCCAAAGATAAAAACCTAGATAAAGACGGATTTTCAAGAGACCCAGCACCATTTAACTACTTCTGTTTTAAAACATGAAGTCACTTAAAAAGCAGTCCTGAAGGGAGATTTAAGCTAGCCTATCCAAACTTTTCCTTCAAAGTGTTGTTTGTTGGTTTTTTTTAAAGGCTGTGAGGCATACACTGGCTATAACCAGACTGGGGTAAAACCACTGGATTCTCTGAGCTTGGGCGCTTTGCTTGGCTGCAGCCCACCTGAAACCCACAGGCAGTGCTGGCTGCAGCCAAGGAGAGGTGGTTGGTCACTCAGTGAGTGTTAGATCACAGAAAAGCACCTAAGCAGAAAGACTTCCTTCTGAATGGATGGATGCAGACGTGGCACCAGACCAGTCCTCGCTCAAGCGTCCTGTCCCCTGACTTGGTGTTGAAAGCCTTATGAAGAGGATCAGTTCAAAACTAGAACGAGTCAAAACACTGAGACACCACAACCTACAGACACCTAAGTTGTAGCTGTACTACTACTGAACTGATACTGGCTGATTTTGCTTAATTTCACTGAGGTAGAAAAAATACTTTGTCCAGTACTTAGACCTTTTATAATTGTGTCTGAACATATTTTCTAACAGACCTACACATATTTTTGTTAGTTTGTGGACTACACACGTTGCACATTACTGGCTTGATTTATTTCTTGTATATAAGTCGCATCATGACTGTGACCAGCATGGAAAGTCTGCCACAAAATCTATTTGCTTTGGGAAATTGGCAGTCACCTCCACACCACTAATGGACATTTAAAGCTCATCTGAACCTCATCTGGAGGAAATACAATTTTGAAGGCTTGGGAAAGAGTCTGCAAAAAGTTGAGAAATGTCTCATCTCCCATCTTTGCTAATTCCATTCCGAGACGTACACATAACACATGTATTTAAAATTTGTATCAATCAAACATAAATCACTTCCAAATCTGCAAGCACGATAAAACTTCAAAAGACAACCTGCCTGGGTGCCTTGTGCCTCTCAGGACTATCAGCTGGATACATCAGTGACTGAGGACATCTGCATCCGCCCCTGGCTGGCATCCAGCTTATGGAACGGAGATCAAAAACGCACGTGAAAGAAAATATTAGCTGGGACCTGGAATGCTTAACTGCACTCCGGCTGCAGCTACACTTGGGAAAAACAGACAGGAAACTACTTGTGCTCCTTCTTTTTAAAAATTTATTTAAAACAACTTAAAAAAAGGCCTTGGTTACCCTGAGATGCTGGCACACTCCTCCTGCCTGAGTTGGGGTTTCTGCTGCTTTTGAAGCATCTCTGGCTCTGGTCCAAATTCGAATGATGGGAAAAATGGATACTTGTTAGAAGTGTGTGCTTGGTTCACTTACCCAACATAAAACTTTCCTTTTTTTTCCTGTCAGATTTTTATCCAAAGTACATTGCACCAGTGAATTGGACAAGAGTAATAAATTCTGATCTCCTTAAAACGTCCTCCCATGAATATAGATTGAAATCCTCATTAAACCTTGATAAATTACTGAATTTATAAGGATGCACAGAGAGGTTGACAAGCAGCTGTCATTCACCTTTTCCTCTTACCACAAATGTTTGAAGTCAATCAGAATAATCTCAGATCTGGCAGAAGATTTAGAACAGACAAAAGGAAATACTATTTTAAACAGCCAGGAAAACCTGACTCCTCTTACAAAATGTCCTGGATGTTGAGGACTAAAATAAATGCAGAAGATGATCAAATCAGAAAAAAAGCAAGTCCGTTAGGTGGACATGAAACAAAGTGAACAAGACATCCAGGGTAGCAGAGGAACCACAAACCATTCATGGGGCAGAAGACACACAGGATAGCTCTGGCCCTTTCTCTGGAAGCCAGGGTGCACCTCACTGCCTGCCATTACCCCAATTGCCCCAGGACACGTTCAAGACCAAGGCAAGAATCAGAGTGAATTTTATTCTCTGGGAAAAGAAGACTCAGAGCACAGACCCACCCACCAAACCCAGCCCAGAGCCACTGCTGGGTCCTGCTTGGCTCACTGGGGACCAGGCACCTGCAGCCTCCTACGACCAGGACCTGGGGCTTGACCAAGCTTTTCTTTCTGTTACTGCTCCCTTAACCAGAACCCTCTTCCTGATGCAAATACCCTTCTGTGACCTTGTTGTGCCTAACTGCATCTCCAGAGATCTTCCATAACCCAGAAGCTCAGTGATTAACTTAATTAGGGCAGTAATTATGTACCTCCTGTTAATGAAAAGCCGTGTGCTACACCACTGGATGCTGATGCACAGAAGTGCTTTCTGGACAGGAGCTCACACTGGGTGAAGCAGATGAAGGCCAGCCCAGTAACAGCTTGTCCAGGTGACACAGATCCGGCTTTTTCTTTACAAACACACTGGTGAGTGAGACCTGAACATCTCCTCTGCCTGTAAGGGAATCCATGGAAACCCACAAAGTTGTCTTATACTGCCAGTGAAACAACAACAATTACAATAAATGCAGTTTAGTGCCAGCCCTGGGCAGAGGCAATAGATAACAGCCTGAGCAGTGCCCTCATTAAGGCTCTCTGGTAAGGAGAGCCCATCCTACATATTGACTTTTCCACGCCTGTTGTGGTGGTGGGTAATTCGACAATTTGCCTTTAATTCCCTCAGGATGCTCCATCTGGGTTCAGATCAATGGCCCACCCAGCTGTTTCAGCTGAACTCTGCTTTTAACTTGCTGACTATAAAACAGTCATATAAATTGCTGGTCTGCTCAGGAGAAAATACTAGTGGTGAGGCGATGTATACTCCCCAGAGAATGTCCTCCCAGCAAGCCAGTCTGCGTCTGGAAGAACCAATTTTGGGATGTGCGAGGACATAAGTACAATTCTATGCAGTTTAAATATCAGAAAGCAAACTGAATGATCTTTCCCAATGGTTGGGGGAGCCGAAGAGCACTCCCAGCCCCTGACTGGGCACGCTCTCACAGTGCCTTTTCCGAAATTCCCATTTACACCACAGAACTGCTGCACATAACCAACACTTTACACAGCTGATTTCCTTCTCTTTTAATGCTCATTTCAGCTACATGCTTGGCAACTTCGTGTTTATGCTGCTCTAATGTCTTTGAAGAGAGAAAAAGTAGCTCAACTCTTCATTAGCAAGTTGAAGGGTAATCTCACTTCATTCCGAGCTCCCCGTGTGTCCCTCTGATATGCTGCAGGGCTCACAGCATTGGATTCTGCACCCAGAAAAGGACAAGAACTGTAAGGAAGGGGTGGCATTTGTGTGCCAGTATCAGCGAAGCAATGATCTGTGAGGAGACACTCCCCTACCCCCATTTCACACCACGGCTAACCAAACCTTCAGCCTTCAAAGCTTTTGGCACTGTTGCCTTGATCATTTGCTGTTATCATTCTCCTACACAACCAACAGAGTTGCTCTGCATGATCCATCTGCCCAAGCCTTCCTTCAGTAGCACATGGTAGTTCTGCCAGTCATCCAGAGATGCTTCCTTTCACTGACTCCTATGCACTTGCTTACATTAGACACATGGAGGCCTCAAGCTTCAGCCTCCCTTCAATTAATTAAACTAACATGCTACTCTTGTGGGACCACCTCCCTGCCCTTCATAGCAAATGCCTGGGGAAGGAAACCCCTGGCATTTGGGAGCTTGCTCCTGCTTCAATTCCTTTCATCAGTGTCCTGCAGTGATACAAACTGTTGGGGTGCACTAAGTGGTGGTAGAGAGAGAGGCCCTGAGGATCAGAGAGAGGGCCTCTGTCCTGGGCCTGGAGGTGACCCTGGGAGTGCATCCAGGTCACCGGGGATGGACTGAGAGAGGATTGTGTGTTTATGGACAGACTGGGCCTACGAGAAGTGTTCATTGTAGTTTGTGGCCTTATAGGGCATTGTTTTCCTACTACCATAATAGGTAAAATCTGTGCAATGCCCCAGGTGACTGGGGGACACTGTGGTGAACATCTTTCCTGTTTATAGGATGTTATATCCTGTTGGGTGCTGGTATTTAAGGAATTCTGACTTCGCAATAAACGGCTTTGGATTTTCCATCTGATGAGCAAAGTCCTTGCCCATGTGTCATTACTGCAAAACGAACCACTGCTGCTTTGTGGTGCTGGAAACAGGGAAGAAGCCATTGCAGGTCTTTGCAGCTGCTGAGTTGGTGACAGAGGTGCTGATGCTCCTCAGTGAGGTTTTTTGTGTGCAGTCTCACGTGGCTGACAGCGTGCAATGTGTCTGTAACGAGTCCATATGTGCACGTGGAAATCTGTGCAAGTGGACTGAACGAGTTAAAAGAAAGGGAAAAAAAAGAGCAGAGTTTCCTATCTACGCTAGTCCATCCTCTAGGGTGGGGCTGAATGTGCTGGTGGATTCAAACCAGGACTATCACAGAGACTGAATGAGATGGGTATTGACACACTCCTACAAGGCTTGGGAAATGAGGGAGCGCAGGCCAGGGAGAAGAGAGGCACTCTCAGCATGCTGTCCTGAGTCATAGAATCACAGAATGGTTTGGGTCGAAAGGGACTAAAAGGTCATCTACTTACAACAACCCTGCCATGGATAGGGATGCCACCCACCAGAGCAGGTCGCTCAGGGTGCCATCCAACCTGGCCTTGAACACTTCCAGGGATGGGGCATCCACAGCTTCTCTGGGCAACTGTGCCAGGGCCTCAGGACCCTCTGAGTGAAGAACTTCTGCATGGGAAAGGCTCAGGGAGCCTTCGTGTCACTGACTCCTGGGAAAAATATGCAGTGGACAGCCACTACAAACATACTGAGTTCAGGAACAGCTTCAGTGGGATCCTACACCTTCTCTGACACGGAAGTCAATTGCGCATGAAATACAAAGCCCTAGAAAAACAGATTTCATTAGTTCTAGTGCTCACGGAACCACTTGGACAGTATGTTAAAAAATAATAATAGAAAAGCTGGTCATAAAATATCGGCAGAACAGAGCTGCACGTCCAGGAGCTAAAATGAGTTCTGAACAAGAAGCCAAATAGCTGCAACTTATTTATTAGAGATCTATTGAATAAACGACCCTACTGTACCCATGGAAACTATTGTACCAATTCATCCTCAACAAATGAGAAAGCAAAAGCTGTTTCCTTAAAGAACTGCCTTAGAATGAACTAATCTGTAACAATATTAAAGCAGAACATATTCGTGTTTTTTTTTTTTTTTTAAATTACACAGCACTACTTTCTCAAGTCTAACAGCCACCCTTGGGAGCTGGGTTACACTATTTCTGACACTTCTCTAATTCAGCAAATTACAGGGGAAAGCACCTGAATACAAGTGGCTGGGAACAAAAGTCACCTGCGTTTGCCTGTGAATAGAATGTGCAGGTGTGAAGCTCCTCTGCACCTGAGCATGGGGCAATTGGTCTCTGATGGGCTCTTGACCACAAGACCAACACCACAAATCCCAGTGATCAGGTGTGGACCCTTCCCCGCTAAAGCAGGGAGAACCTAGTACAACCTTAGCTGGTGTTAAGACTTTTCTTCTGAGTGTGAAAGGGGAAGGAGTACCTGCTGGATTTTCAACTTTGTTCAGCCACAGCAACAGTTTGTGATTCAGCCTGAAGGTGGGAGAGAAAAATGGGGGTTCAGTACTAACCAGAGAAAGCCATGCCCTTCCTCTCTGCTCCTCTGCCACCGGATACAAGGGCTGTGTGACAGACATCGGGATGAGACTACTTGGAGAACACACACACACCATCAAAGGTGGAGTGTACACTCTGGAACTAACTTTAGTTGTGTTCCTGAAAGCTTTAACTAAGTCTAATTAATGTTTTAGCCCTTGGCATTTCTGTCACTTGGTCTGATCTAACAGCATTCCTTTTTCTAATCCTCTTAAAATAGGCTGTTTTAAAGGTTTACTCAGGCTGATGCTTGGACCAGGATGCTAAAGTACTGTTATTAAAAACAAGGCTATTTGGTGTTCATTAGCAGAGTGACGATTAGCTGCAAGGCGAGTGTAGCTGGAATCACAGGACTCACGCCTCTGTACTAATTTTATCTGAAGCTCCTGAGGACACCAAGGCACAGGCAGTGCTAAGAGAGGAGGAAGAGTGGCTCCTTGGGCTCCCTGTGGCACCCAGGAGGGCAGAATCCTGCACAGATCCCAGGCAAGTGCCCTGCCTGCCTGGGAGTTTCACTTGCACAACCACAGCCACTGGCATTATTAGTTTTGTGGAACTTTCTCCCCAACATGCTCTTCTTCCTTTTCCCCTCATCTTCTTCCTTTTCCCAATGAGGTTCTGATGTATCTGAAGGGCTTCTTTAAACTGAGTTAGCCCAATCAGATTTATTTTTGTCTGTCTGTGCCATGTGAGGCTTGAATGGCTTTCTGAAATATCACTGTGGAAGATTTTGGGGATAACAATACTGATTTTGGTCTTCAACCAGCTGTCTTCTCAAACATAATCAATGTATTCTTTTCTCTCTCCACAGCAAGCCTAGTTAGTTTATATTTGAACTTTTCCATCTTTGAGAACATGTTTACCACTGCCCCCTTGAAGGACACTGGATCTCATTTACTTGGACTTCCTCTGTTCTGCTCTTACTGTGAAGAAAAGCCCTTTATGTTGATGTGACACTATAAAGATCCATAATTATAAAGTTAAAAATAAATCCCTTGCTAGAATAAGATCAGCTGAATATACTTAATTTCTTTATGTTTGGGTCTGCCTTGTATTTTCATGTTTGACTTCAATTAAATTACTTTTCTTCAGCAATTCAGAGGCCTTGCACTAACCATGTGCCACTGCATATAAAAATCCCATATTTATTGCATAGATAAGAGCACACACTGTCCCAGGGTGTCTCACTTCAAAGGTCTTCTTCCAACACAAACCTGCTTTTTATCGCTCAGAAACTGCCGCTGAGGGCCCATTAAACCCCAGATCGTGCTGCTCCTGCCTGTGAGTGCTCTCTGCACAGGAGGAGCACTGGGGGATGTGGGGGCCCTTCAGCTTGCACATTGTCACTGGGGGGCTGTTCTTGTGAGGGGCTGAGCACAGCCCAGCCCAGCTCACAGCCTCTCACCTGCTAAAACGCAAATTGTTGTGCTGCTGGGACAGGGACTTGGGCCAGGCTGACTTCAGGGTCCTTCAGCCACCCTGCTATAGCTGTGGAAAATAGGGCCAGAGCCAGCTGGCCCCAGCGTGAGGAAACATCAACCAGCACCATCTGAGTGCCCCCCTCACCGCAGGGCAGAGCCATCAGTGCTCTGTGCACGTTTTCTGACTTTTTCTACAACACCCACTGATCCTGAGGAAGTGTCTGGCAGACAAGAGGAAGGGATGAAGAACACGTAGTAGAATTCTTCATCCAGAGTATTTATTACAATCTTGAGTCATCTGCCACGGTGGAGAGTTTGATTCTCCAATAATTTCACACTACATAAAAATCGAATCTGTGATAATTTAGGTAGGCTATCAAGTACTGCTGATCTCGACCATAAACAAAGCAAAACCAGTAATTGCTTTTACTGAAAAATTATGTGTGTTTTAGGGTTTCAACACTGGGCTATCCCAGGGGAAGGAGAAGAAGATTGGAAAGCGGTGGTTTCAACAAACATGAAATTGCACAAAAAGTAGCAAAAATTAGATGACACTGAATTTCCACACATAAAAGCAAATAAAAATGCTGTAATATTGGCTTCTTCAATTTAATCCAGTCAGCTTTGAGATTTCCATTTGTTTTGATATGAAAAATATCAACTCGTCACAATACTGAATTTTGCAATTACTTCACTGTGCTACCATTAGTAAGAAAAAGCTATTGATTTAAACAATGCACACATAAACATGGTTTTCAAACCAAAATTACTGTTTCTCTTAAAGCTTTTGATATTAATAGAATTCATCAGCACAACAGCAAAACCCTCCCCAAACACAGGGGGTTAAATCTCACAGCCCTTGCTGGCAGTGCCCATGCATGAACATCACATTTGCGGCCGTATTTTCTGTGAGCAAGGAAGAAATAAGGATTTTATGGCAACAAAAGCTGCATGGCAGCTCCTGGCAGCTTGCAGTTAGAAGTGTTGCAAAATTTAATATTAAGGCTCACAGACTTCTGCAACTTCAGGAGTTAACTCTATAGCTGAGGTCAGGAAGGCGTGCAGAGGGCTCCAACTAAACTTATTGGATTCAAAGACCTTAAATCTTTTTAGAATTTAAAATATGAAACTTCTCTCCCGATACTGCCAGAATTTTATTCCCTCCTCTTTGCTGTTTCACAGACTTAGAACTGAGTGCCAGTAATTCCTAAAAGAATTTCAGGGTTATCACATAAGATTTCTACTTCTGCATTTAAAATATTCCATAAACTGCAAGAGGCAGGCCTGTGGCTTGGTGACGCAAAAAATTCTCCCACTAAAATTACCAGAGTGATAGACTTGGCAATAGATTGACAGACTGAGCATCCTCAAGGCAAGAAGCAGGGAGGCTGTGACTCCTGCGTGCCTCTCCAGGGCTGCAGAGCCACGGCTCCGCTCACGGGGAGCTCACCTGGAGCCCCACTGCAGTTCAGACTATGAAGCACCCATTATCCTCGCCTGGTGCATCTACAGCTTTTCTTAAATTGACACAGATGCCATTTCCTATTATAAATAATTTGTTCCACAAATAGACATTTTCAGTAACAACATCTGTGCCTGTGCTTAATTTGCAGCATGCTGATTGTCTTACAGGAGTCAATGGGAGAGGTCACACAAGTTAAACGAGTTCTGAGAACTGAACTTTGTGGGATTGGGGGTCTTTGTTTGCATTTTGCTTTTGTTTTGCCTTTTCCTGTCGTGGGTTTTGTGTTTTTTCAGTGCTGTGACTCCCATGGGGTGTGTGAGAGCTATTTAGGGGTGATGCTGGAAACACCAGCCTTTGTATTTCAGCTGTTGGTTTAACATGGCAGTTGTAAACGTTTTGTAAATCATTCAGACAGACTTGGAAGCAGTTTTTTGAAAGGCAGTTTTTAGGAGCATTGACTTTTACTGTCCCATGCTGCTGGTCCCGGTCTCCACGCGCTGATCAGGGTTCATCCTGCTGAGCCCCAGGCAGTGCTGAACCTCCACCCAGCAAACATCCCCTCCCCTGCGGCTTGAGGGGCTCTGTGGGGTGTGGCTTTGTACATCCAACCTCAGCAACACACGGAAAAGGTTTTTGGTGGCAAGCATGAAAGGTGAGAGGTCCTCAATGTCTCAAGAGCATTACTGTTGCTTGCATGCAGCAAATAGTAGATACCAAACTGCCCCAGGGAAACTTTGTGTATGTGTAAGATCAGGAGATTTTACAAATACTTCCCTCCTCCTTTTCCAATGTTCTGCACACCTATGATCTATAATTTCATGTCCTGTATACACCTGATAGACTGCAGCCCTTCTGATATGCTGCAATAACAAATAAATGGTTATTATTAATGGGACTATAGATCACAAGCTCAACCCCTGTGGAGCTAATTGTAGTGCTTTACGTGCTACCTGCAACACCACCACTGCCCGAGCAGTGCAACATGGCATTCCCTGTTGTATCCAGCCAAAAAACCATGGGGGTGTGGCTGCTCCAGCCATCCAGCAGTGGCTGCCCCTGCAAGCACGAACGAAGGGAAACTTTTTGCAGCACCACAGCTGTGTGAGAGAGGATCCTGACAGAAAAATGAATGTATTCAGGTCTTTATCTTTGGTTAATTTACTGCTTGGCTAGATGGAAAACTGAATGCTAATTGAGCTGGTGTGTCTGGGCTTTCATTTCTCTTATCTCCATGAAGGATTGGGCAGTAGGTTTTTCCACCCCACCAAGGGATGACATTGCAGCAGAGAGAGATCGTTCTGCCCATCCACAATTTGCAGCTCCTCTGATACAAATCCAGCAGCTAGGCATGTAGCTGCACGCTGCCGGAGCCCAGCAACGATCAGCTGAGGTGGTTAATAATTTCTTCTTCATGCTGTGAAACTCTTCCAGGCATTCCTTCATCACTACCTTCCTTGTGCTGAGGCTCAGCTCAGGCAGCTCCCCTGGGACCTCAAGAAACATCAGGGTTGTTATTTTTATGAGTGTTTGACAAATGGGTGAGACAGACTCCAAAGGCCTGTTAACTATCTAGGTTTTTTTAAATTAAAAAATCTCCAAAAGACCAGAATCCCCTGCTGCCAGTTCTGGTGATGTGGTTAAATGAAGTCCTTTTTCTGCTTGCAGTGGGCAAATGGAATGGCTGGTGCAAACAGAGGCATCAGCTCAGTGACACTCTTCAGTGATGGAATGACAGAGGTGTCCTGAGAAAGCACTTTGTTCCAGGTTTGTCCTGTTCCTGCTAAGAGGAAAGTGGATCACATTTCCCCAGGGTATCTCCCCATTTCTTCTGCCCTGTGATAATCAGAACACAGGTGAAAAGAGAATCATTAAGGTTGGAAAAGACATCCACGATCACTGAGTCCAAAATGACTGAATGAGATGAAGGAGGCCAGGGTATCCCCACTGATGCAGCAGCTGCAGGAATGTTTAACTCCTGGAAAAACTCACTGCTTGCCTTGGATTTGTGGCAGGAGGCTGCATGTTGGCCCACATCCATTGTTAAAACAGTGCTGCTCAAAGGCTGGTGTCCTCTGCAACACTGCAGGATACAAAAATGCCCATTTTCTGTGTGAGCTGGTGCAAAACGTCAGCGTGCTGGCGCTTGTCCTGCTGCAGGGCCACAGCTGTGCGGTGACACACGCCGGCTCATCAGCACCCAACGGCATCGTCTGCAGGGGATGAAATACCAAGATTACTTGGTAGGAGGGTGCTGGCTGCGTGTAGTTAGGGAAAGGCCTGCACTGATAATGAGAAACAAAAACGCTCACTTCCAAACTTTCTCTCACCAAAAATCAGGCCATAATAAGCACTTGTCAGCAGAAGAGGAAAAAGTGTTTCAACACCAGCTTTCAGGCGAGTGGGAAGAGAGCAGAGCAGCAGCAGGAGATGTGTCATCTCATTGTTTTTCACAGGCTCTCTGCCCCACAGTTAGGAATTTTTCCAAATCTCCCTTCCAGGATGAAATTTTCCCAACCAGGGGCTGTTCTCCTGAGCTTTAATATGTTTTCATCGCTGAAAGAAAAGAATGTATCTACTACCAAATTTGCTGCTGACTTCTGGCAGGGCTCAGCTAGGTTCTCTTGGCCTGAAAACATGCTGAATTAAATTGGGCTGAGCAAATATAGATAGTAAAACATACTTAGAACACAAGAGCTTATTCTCTATTATTTTACATAACAGAAAACTCTGCCACTTGAAGACACCTCCCTTCCCCGGGGAGGTTTTTCAAACAGCCCAAAGCATGGGAACTGTCCCGGTCAAACACAGGCTCTTTAATCCCATCAGAAATACATAAACACAGACTTGCCCATCACATAATCCAGCCTCCTCCGCCCAGTGGCATGAGGTGAGCAGCTTTTTTCAGTGCCAGATTCATTATCTTTTCTCCAGAGGATACTGGAGAAGCACCAGTCCACCCAGTGTCTCCCAGCACACTGGACAATGCCCTGCAGAGCTGAGTGGAGATGGTTATTGACACCCCAGCCTATTCCTGCAGCACTGCTCGCCTCTCCCAGCCCTCTCCCCACCAACCGGCTCACACGGCTCCTCTTCCTCCTTCCACCCACCCCGGTACAGACACAAGCCTTGCTCATTCCTCTCAGGCAGGAGAACATGGGGCAGTGGGTTCCCATGGAGCTGGAAATTGTAGGAGCAGGAGGTTGGCATGAGACCAGACAAGTAGAAAAGAGGATCAGGAGATCACTGAAGGCAACAGAGAGAGGCTGAAATGAAAAGACTGTGAAAATGCAGGATGGACCCGCTTGGGCCGAGAGCAGGAGTAAGAGCAGAAATATGAGAGACAGAAACATATAAACCAAAGGAAGAAGTTGCCAAGACCCCGACGAGCCTTTTCTGCTGCACCAGGCAGCTCTGATGGGCTCACCTCTCTGGAACCACCACACTGAGCACAGGGTTGCATTATCACAGAAAGAAACAGCAAAGTGCAATGAAACGATTTAAAGAAAGGGTTAACCAGCATCCTCTGCCTGAGCAGCACATTCCTCTGGCAGTAATCTCTTCTATTTTTAAGAGATTGAAAACTAAGAGCAGCAGCATCTGGCCTCTAATTTGCAGAAATAACAAATCACATGCCCCAAAATTGGTAATTTGGTAGATTAAATTATCAAAGCCTACTCCTTTGGTGTCCACATCTGATAGTGCTTTGATCTTGTTTATATCTTAGAAATTGTTTCATGGACTAACTTTGTTGATTATCTTCAAACTGGGACAGGTTTTATTCCATCAGCAACTCAGTTGCCTTCCAAGCAGCAGCCCGCTCTTTAAAGTGCAAATTAAGAACCAGGGAAGAGAAGAAAGGATGGAGCTGTTTGAAGGAGCTGCTGGATGTCAACAGCGGTCAATACTTTCTTAACTACATATGTACAAATGACCTGACGCAATCCAAAATTGAAAGCTGTGACCAAGAGAGGAGGAACAGCCAACTACAGTGTCTCAGCACCCCGAGCAGTGGATGATGATGGGTCTGGCCATACCAGCCCCAGCCACTTGGGACAGTTTTGTGGAAGAGATGATGGAGGCCACAGGAGATTCCCTCCTGGAAAGCCTACACCAGAGGGATCTCCCAGTGAGCTAGAGGAGAAGGCAGCCTACTCTTTTGCTAAAAAACGTAATAGCACATGTAACTGGGGAAACACTAAGAAGAACAGAGCTTATAAAAGTGCCTTCAGATACCAAATGAGCTGGCCACAGCCCAAATGCAGGGAAAGGCAGATGATTCCACTTCCAACTCTTCTAGGTGCAGAAGAGGCTCAGAGAGGCAGCAATGAGCTGGTGACTGCTGCAGCTGGCTCCGTGTCCTTGGGAGCTGCTGCTGCCCAGACTCACTGTGGCTCATCGTGCAGGAGATGCTGACCCAGGGCTCTCCTCAGGGCTCTCTCCAGCTGCACAAGGCTGCAGGTGGTCTGCCCTGGAGCCCAGCCCTGCTGCACCACAGTGACCGCGGGGCTGCTGCTGGTGCCCAGCTCTGCAGGGCAGGGCCAGGAGGTGCCAGAGCTCAGCCGCCTCCCCGAAAGAGAAATGGTCTACATTAATGTGCTCTATGACGAGCTGCCAGTGTTAGTGTGGCTTTTGAACTAGCCCCAATGCCACAGAGAGATTATATCTTTATTTTAACAAGATTATTATGGTTTCCTAGGCAATCCAATGCATACAAACAATGGAGCTAACAAAACATTGGATAAAGACATATCACTTCAATTCCCACATACTGCAAAATATTACTTGCCCTGGGGGAACTCACTGGGGAGGATGAGAACACTTCAAGAAACTTAACCCTGAAGAAATGAGCTGGAAACTTCAAATCTGACCAGTGTGAACATGTTAGAAACTGTACAGCTGACATACAATCTCCAGCAATAACGAGTAAGATGCTTTACCCCTGAGCCAAGGTTTTGCCTAAATCATGTGAAAACTTTTTATAGACATAAAAAGAGAAAATTTACATACGCACACCTCTTTCTTAAGAAGCAAGATTCTGCATCTGAGGGCCTGCTATATGATCTTTAAAGAAGCCCAACAATAATTTTATTGTTAGTCTTTGTGTTACAGTGCTTCCACTCAGCAATAGCTAGAGTCAACTTCAAATTATTAATCAAATAAACATGCACAGAGATCCCAGGGGCAAGATGCCAAAAGCCAGCAGGCAGTTCACTAAAGGAGTGTGAATTCATCCGGAGCTGAAATTCAAATGAGGGTTACTCTTTCACAAAACCCAAACAGTTCCTCCATCCCAGACTTTGCATTAACTGATTGAGTTAAAAATACATGACTTTTATGCCTCTATGCTTGACACTCCATGTCCTCTACTCAATCAGTGTTCCCAGGGAGGACTCACAAACCAACATCACAGCCCATTAAAGCAACCCTTTTTCTGCTCAAAGGGGTTTCCTCCTCTGCAAGAGAACCAGCAAAACATGGTTTGCATCACTCAGCAAGCTGCTTCTGCAGAAATACTCAAGAATACTCTCAGTTTTGTTATTAATCATCCCTCATCTATGGAGAACTTTGGTCCCACCAAAAACTTAAGAAACACATAATCAGCTGAGTCACACCCTGAGACCTTCTCTATCATCTGATAAAAAATGGTAACCACCCAGTTGCAAACAAAACTAAGTAGCTCCTCTTCCATAGAAGTGAAATCTGCCAGACCCATCGAGAAAATTGTCCAACTCAGTCTGACTTGTGGGATTCAGCTCTGCCTTGCTAGCTCCACCTGTGCACCTCCTGCTCCTCCTGAAAACCAGTGGCAGCCAGGGCACAGTGTCACCTGACTCATGCTGTACACCAAAGCTTCACGCACAACAGAACGACTCAGCAAGGCAGGAAAATGAGCAAATAGCTTCTTGGGGGTTTGATGGGGGCCACTCACGGCATTCATTCTCCTGAGTGCTGCCATCTGGTACAGGAGCTAACCACAAGCTGCTGATAAAGAATTTACATTGCTTTGGTACAGCACATTAATAGCTTTAATAGCCCCACTCCTTTTCTTAATAAACCTCAGGAGACATCTTCTGCATTCACCTAACTCACCTAATCCAGGGGGTGCCACTCAGAACAATGCCTTTGTTTCTTCACAAGCTGATGGCAGTAATAAATTGCATTTCCACAGATGAAATCAATGCATCACAGAAACTTTGCAATGCTGCTTAGAGTAGAAAAACTTCAAAGAACAGCGGTTCATGTAAGCCAAACCCCACAGAGCCCAGGAGCTGTTGGAAAGGAGAAGCACCGTTTCCTTGATAAACAGGCTTGCCTCCATGTACCTCCTTCATGTAGAAACTGATATGGTAAAAGTTGGAGATCCTGTGACATATTTTATAATGAGCAAGGATCTCTTGGATCAGGCTTGCAGCCAGTCCCCCCTGCTGTACTGACAGCATGACTTTGAATGTTCAAGGCTGTGCAGGAACTGGAACCATTACAGATACTATACTTGCCTCCAAAGCTGTTACAGGAAGGTCTCTCAGAGCATTAATTATGCTTACCCTGCCACACAACTTCCTTAGACTCAGCCTGTCTTATGGACTAATCTGGACTCTAGAAAGTACGGCATCTGATGATGATGTTAGCAACAACATGTGTCCCTACTTCACAGAATCACAGAATATGCTGAGTTGGGACCCACAAGGATCATCGAGTCCAACTCCTGGCCTTGCACAGGACATCCCAAGAGGAACGTCATGTGCCCAAAAGTATTGTCCAAATGCTTCTTGAACTCCGTCAGGCTTGGTGCTGTGACCACTGCCCTGGGGAGCCTGGTCCAGTGCCCAACCACCCTCTGGATGTGGTACTTCCACAGCTGGAGAGACCCTGAGTCCAGAAGTGCCTGTGGGCCACATAGGCTGACCAAGGTTTTTTCATGTCAGAGACAGCCAAGTTTCATCAGCTGCATCACAAGAAGCACCGTAACTTGCATTTTGGTAGTACGTATCTTCCAGAAGGGTTTATGAAAAATAGACTCCATTGCTCCTCTCAGAAATATGTTCCAGCAGTTAATCTTCCTGGGTGCTAAAACACACGCCGTAGTTTACATCAAACTGATTTTAGCACCCAGCCTGCCTGCTAGCAAACTGCAAATGTAACACAAGCAGGAGCCTTGGAGAGCGAACCTCCCAACCAAGCTCCTTGAAACGCACGGGATAGGAGCAGCTCCAGTGGCAAAATGCTTGTCCAGGAGTTTAGCAAGAAGCATGGAGCTTCTTCCCTCTCTTTAGGGTACAGTGGAATATTTCACACATCAGTGGCAGAGGTGAGGGTCACAACTGTAACTCTGAAGCAGTCCTGTCTGAAGCACTTGAGCATCCAGGAGGACCTGGGGGAAGGCATGTTTTTGCACAGGCACCTACATCATTCCTCTCATGCATGGATGAGCTCTTTTTAAAACATACCAATCCTACAAAAAGATCAGTGATTCTGTGATTTCTGTCTTTCACATGAACTTTTGCCACTAGGATCTTCAGGGCCAAGGACTGTCTCCTCATCCCATCTTTATACAGCACCCACTCACTCTGAACTGAAGCTTCCAAAGGTGCTGTATCTGTACCTCTGGCAAGGCATTTCTTCAGTCCTGTGGCTCCAGAGTCTCTCAGCAACAGAGTGACTATTTACTCAACTATATTTATTTTCTTTCAAAGGATATTTATTAATTATTTTTTTTAAGACCATGTGCTTGTCGTGTTTTTTTGGGAAATGGTGCCAAGAAATTAAACAAACACCAAACCCTCAGCAAATGGTGCCAAGAAATGCAGAAATGTATTTCTTCACCCTACACCTCTTCAACAGTTCGCTGCCCTCCCAAACAAGCTCCTGCTCTCTCTAAGCCCCAGGAGCACTGGTGCCCGTGGTCATTACAGAAGTATTCATGGTGCCTGCCACAGCTGATGACAGCTCTATAATCGTGGTGCAATTGGATATGTTGCCATGCCTAAGTCAGCTGGTTTGTGTTGGAGGTTTCAGCGTGGCATGCCTTTGAACTGATGTAATTCTCCATGTTTTGTCTGAAAAGTGTGGCTTTCTGGCAAGTCCCTCTGGAGCCCAATGAAAGAAACCTATATTTTCCAGGCCCTCCTTGGCCGCAGTGATAGTTGGTGGTAGGCTGACACATGTAATTCCAAATCTCTGCTCATCCCTGGGCAGCTTGCAGAGCGCTTGCCCACAGAAAGACAGCCGTCAGCTGAAACCGACCCAAATTCCTGCCCGACTCTAAAAAAAGAGATTCAGACATTCAGAAGCAACAGAGATCTGCCAACCCAAACTGAGTCCCTCCAAGAAATTAACTCCCATTTGTTTATTACTGAGTATTTGCCACCTCTAAGTACCATGAATAGCTGAAACATATTCCAACTGGGGAAGCTGCCAGGGGCTGTTTTCCCAAAAAGGCCGACGCACATATTCCGGTCTCGCTGATGCCACTCCTTCCAATCTGTGCCCTCTTCTATCAAACCAAACCTCTCAAACATTATCAGACTTTTCTGTTTGCAGCTGCTGATGGCACACCGGGCTCACCCTTCCTGGCTCTGAGCCACCCTCCTTCAGGACTGGGTGTTCATCAGTGCTGTTCTGTCAGCAGGTGTGGAGAGAAGTGAACACTCTTTCCCTTCTCCCCAGCAAAAAGGTACAGGACCCATTGCATTAACTTGGATTTTAACTGGCTGTGCCCAGCACTGTGCTCTCTGGGAGCAGCAGAGGCAAGTTCCTAAGTTCTACTTGTCCTCTCCAAAGGATAAAGAAGTGGTGCTGCTTCCAGAAGGCTCCAGAGCCTGGGAGATGGAGAGTACCATGGCAGTACATGACTATACATGACTCTAAGAGTATGATACAGCAGTGATTTTCTATTTAGGAGGAAAATGGGCTCCTGTACAAGATTTGTACACTGCAGAAACAGTGGCTGACCTGAACAGGAAATAGAAAATGGAAAATAAAGGGCCATTCCCTTTTGAAACCTCATAAATGACAGTAAATCAAAATAAGAACATCCTTGTCTCCTCTCACTGCGGGCAGGTCTGAACAAAATAGTAGGATTCTCTGCAATTAATTGGAAGTGTATCCAAAACAACGAATCAACCATTTTCATCTGTTACCTGTGTGTGTTTCTGTCAAGGGAAATGTAAATTTAGAGCTGATGAAAATAACTTCTGATGACTGGGCAACAGTGCTGGAAATTATTCATTCCTTTACCCTACTTTTTAAAGGTACCTTTCCTTATTCCATTTTAAGGTTCAGCTACAAAACATTGGATAAGTCATGGAAATTGTCACCTTACTGATATGGCATTAGTAGCAATCAGCTCATACATCATACAGACTTGGCTCTTTCTTACTGGGTCACTACTACAGAAAGACAGTTTCAGAAGGAAAGTAGTGGACTAACCTGCACAAAAAGAAGCTTTTTGAGGGCTGACTTTAGGACCCAGCAAACAAAAGCAGAGATGGCAGCAGCTAAAGGCAGACAACAAACTTCCTGTGTATCTTTTTCCCTTCAGGCAGATCACTGAATATACAATATACAACCCTATATTGGAGACACTCCAAAATCCTGGCTACCAACACCACAAAGGCTTCCCAAGCACTCCCCTTTCATACTGACTCACAGTGCCTTTCACAACCTAGCAAATGCACAAAGTTAAAAAAGAGCAACTGAAAGTGACCTTTAAAATAGAAAAATGTTAATTTCAGCTATTGTTTTATGTATCTTCAGTAATTTATCCCCGAGCTGACACAGGTTCCTCGGGCTCTCCAGCCTGCCTGGCTGTGACTGTGCATGCGTAATACGCGCTCAGCTCCCGCGGTGCCCGCAGCACGTCCTGCTGCTGCCATGGCTCCTCCTTGACCCGCTTCCCGAGAACACAACTTGATGCTTTTGACAGGCCTACCTTACCTATCTATGCAAAGCAGAAACTGGAGAGCCAGGAATAAAAGGCACTTGGTGAAGGGGAAAAAACCAGAATGACTGAGAACATACCCAGACATCCCTTACATACAAAGCTGCAAGTGTAGTTTGGCCAAGGTGAGTCCTCCGGCAGGAGGGCGGCGGTGAAATTACACTCCTGGTGCTGGCCTTGCTGGTAATGTTCAGTGAGGTTTGTGCACACACAGAAAGATTTGGCCATGTCAAAAACTGAGTCACATCTCCCCATGTAGTATATGCTTTTCTTGTTGTTTCTTCTTTTTCAAACTTGATAAATATCATGCTGCTCGGTTTACTATACACATGCACATAGATACAAAGAGATAAGTAACCAAAGTATTTGGGCTTTAATAGCCAGGAATCGGGGCTGGTTACATACATAATGCATATGTTACATACAGAGCCATGACTAAAGCGTTGTGGTAACCTTCAGACGAGCCTCCAGGTGATGATGCATAATTAAGGGACTTGCTAAGCCTAAAGCTACTGAGAAAAAGCAATTAGAGTAAAACCAAACCAAAACAAACCCCTATTATACTTAAATCTAGTTCTAGACACCTGTTGTGGGGGATTTATAAAATAACCCTTAAAGCAAGTGATTCATGAGCCACAGGCAAGTGACAGGTCAGAAACAGAACCCAGCAAGATGGTATGGAGCCTGGCAGTGTGCTGGGAGCCTCACACGAAGCACCCGTCCTGCTACCCTGACACACCCTCTGTGCGCCTTAAAAATGGTATGACTCAAAAATCAAACCACAAAAACATGTTTCATAAGAAATAATGTCTGATGGCAAGCTGCCTACAGCAACATTTAGTATTTTTTCTTCTGTCAGCAGGAAATCTGGAATTTTTTCCCTTGCCAGATGAACACTGTCCACACTGAACACCAAGGGCAAACAGGGCTGCACAGTAGGGAGTAACACTTCTTGGTTGCTTTCATTAAAATGACTTATTTTTCACAGTAATATAATTCAGCTTGTGCATCAGACTTCTCTTTGGAACTCATTCCCTGTACCCAGTTGAGAAAACTAATTCTATCTAAGCACCCAGAAGAGCTTCCTGGGAGTCTAACAGATGAGCAGTGAGGTCTAAACCTCAGGAACACTTCTGTGCACGCGAATCTTCCCATGCCAACTCAGATCTTTCAATTTTTCAGAAATGTTCTGGGATTTGAGCTTTTACTTAAGCCAACATTTTCCACTCTGAACCACTCAAAACAGTTTTTTATAATTAAACCCAAGTGATGCCACAGTAGGAACCACTTGGATGATGAGCTGCTATACAAGTCAGTCTGTCGAGATGAATCAGTTTGTTACAGATCAACTCTGCACTCATGGCGGAACCCATTTAAGTTAACAGCAGATTACAGATACTTCCCTCTACACGACACGAGCTCTCCAGATAAGGTGATTTTTTAACAGCAAAATCTGATATCAATTGCAACACAGGAAAAAATGGTGAAGAAAAATGTTCAACCTGCCTCAAGAAATGAACAAACCCCACATGTGGAGCACATATGTACTCTGCTGAACACAGTCCAACTGTATTTGCACTGTGGACACTGCTTTACACACAGACAGCAGGAGGAAATATTCACCAAATCACAATCAACGTCCCTGATGCATGTGAAGAAAAGAAAGAAATGCAATAGATACAGAAGAAAGTGTAACATGTGGAATGAAATGAGTTATGTACTCAGCATTTTCTGCGGAAAGGCAGACCACATTCACAGCTCGGGGTCTAACTGAAAGCCCTTTAAAAGAAGTGCTCCTACTGACTCCAGTGGGATTTTGGATCACAATGCTGTCCATTATCATATGATGAGCATAAGTATACACCTTCATTAATAGTCAAAATGTCACCTTTTACAAACTTCATAAACAGACAAATACAGGAGAGTACAAAAAGAGGAGATATGCAAGAGGAACTGATGAAGGAAAAAATCAAGGTTAAAAAAAGGCAAACAACCAAATCATTAATGCTCTTGAAACTGATGATGTAATATGCTGATGGAGAACACACCTCAGAGGCAGCTGGAAGCCTGAGCTGTGGCTTTAGGTTCCCACACCCTCAGACACTTAAATTCCATCACTGGCTTCCTGGTTTGCACAAAAACCTTATTCAAAAGTTTGGGTTCAGAGAAACAGGCAGAAAAATCACGGCTTGTTGCCCATTTATCCAAGCACATCCAGTTTGCTTTCCTTATGTTGTTTATATTTGTGTTCCTACTCACTCTTTTGAGATCTGTGTTTCTGCTTCCCGATGAAGTGTGGCAAGGCAAACTGACACAACAACCATACGGGTGTCAGCCCGTTCCTAACTCTCAGAACTTGCCTGGGCAAGCTTGATTAGGAACTGGGGATGGGTTCTTACACTGTTTAAATCGTTTTTCCTTCTTTTTACTCAAAGTTTTCTCTGACACTGTAAATAGTGTTTTAGGCAGGCAGGTAATTAAATGCTCATTAAAACAACTAATTAGTGCAGTACCAAAAGTAAGAGATTTTTATCCAGCGCCTTAAGGGCTGGGGTCTTCAGGGGGAAGAGAGTTGATTTGAACCAGAGAACTGACAGAGACCCAGGGCCTCTAACAGAGCCTCAAATGAAGCCTAAGCTGCAACTGATGTACCAGAGTTACAACATCTTCTGTGGTCACCAGCAGACGTTATTGAACAACTTCAAAGCTAAACACTAAGTACAGAAGAAAACAAATATTATTCTGTACTAAGAAAGGGATTAGTGCATCCCAGCAAAGCCTGCAAAATAAATACCTAACTTCTAATTGTAGCTCTCAGCATTCTAATTACTTATTTGCCCCCCCTACACAGACGTCCCCTCTGCTGGCAGCGCCGGTCGGCTCTGTGCTCGTGGGGCTGCTGCACATGAAGTTGTACAATCTGGTGACAAGTGCCCTGATTACAGCCACAGCACGAGAGCAGCGCTGCCGAGATGCTGCTGACAGAGCCCCTTCGGCTCGCGTCACAGGCAGGCAGAAAGGGCAGCCTCACAAGCTCTTGATACTTCCAAATTGAAAAAGAATGCAGAGCTCTGCCCTCCGTTTAGAAGATGAGACTTATTTTGTCAAACAGTTTTCAACATCATTTGCAAATAAATGTTTTTATAAAACTGCAGGGACTGCATTTATGATCTGATATAAAAATCAACAGATGCCTGTTAAGTTATTACAATGAAGAACTTGTTCGACGGGATTACATTCATTATTGTAAGTGATTTACATCCTATAAATCACTTCTTTGGGGATTTACTTTAATTTTCCTTTGGCTGGCAGTGCTACTCATTCTGTTCCTGCTATTTTGGAGATGAAAGTTTGGAACATCTCACATATGTAGAATGAATAAATATTACAAGACATGCTGAGAAAAGCCATCCTGGTTATCAAGTGCCTTTGGCTACAGGAAATTCTGAGCTTCTTGTACCATCTGTGTCCGTACCCACATACACTCACCACACTGAACCCTCTTCATGCAATTCCAGCCTCAGAGCCAGGTCTCCCGGCTGGCTGCAGCTCGGCAGATCTCTGTAGATCTTGGCTGATTCCAGGCAAGTGAGAATCTTGCCTTACCCTAGGAATGATTTCTGTAACTTTATTCAGATGGTGCAACACTGGAAGATGAATCACAGTGACCTGCAAAGAATCTACAACTACGTCAATGGAGGAGACAAGACACACTAAAAATGTGGCAGCCTGAGACAGAATGAAGAGGGGTTTCATGTGTCCTGAACCTCCTGCCTGCAGTGCCAGAGAGGGGAAATCCAGTCTAGGCTGGGCTTAAAGTCATAGGAAAGCACTGCAGGCAGAAACCACAGACATGTTTGATTTGCAATCAAGCTAAATCAAAGGGGAAAGGTACCTGTAAAGTCTGGATAAGCAAAATTTGATGTGATGCAGAACATAAAATCAAAATCAAAGGGAAAATAATGCCAGGGAAAGAGACCTGGAAATGGAGAGTAATTCCATCACAGTCCTACAGGCTTCAGGTGCCTCTCTGTAATTAAAGCATGTCTCCAGCTGAAGCCATCTTCAGTCTACAGAACATAATGGGGAGACACAAATGAATAAAAACTATTTCATGTGTGAAAGCTTGCAAGACTGGTCCTAATGCCTGAGCTCTTCCCCCAGCAGCTCCCCGATAACAGTGCTGCTCAGTAGCTCCGTGTGCTCCAGCCTCCTGATCAGGAATGCAAGAGGAAAGCCGGTTCACTTTGAAGATTGGCTGATCACCGCAAGCTTTGTCTTGCCCTCATCCCTTTCTCTGTGTCTTGGATTTCAGTACAAACTTCACGTAGCCAGATGCAAAGGCAGAATTTTGAGTGGAATCTCTTCTGCCTCTGAGGAATGGAGGTCCTGTTCCCAGAAGGTGCTGAGAATGATAACAGTGTTAGCCAGCTTGGATACATAGAGCGTGATCTGTATCAGAGATCTCTGGTAGAAAGGTTGTTATCAGCCTTTGAAATGCAAGCCTTTAACAGGGAAGATTAGATGGGTAAAGACTGATAGCAAACTCTGAGGAAGTTTCACCTTGAAATTGGCCCTTTGGGAGCCATAAGGGTGAAACAGGATCAAGTTCAAGGGGAACTGCACTATCTTGGCAAACTGACCATGACCACATGGCTTTGGATGAGCAAGGGAGGCCTGCTGGACTCTGTGTGCCATGCTGGGTCCCTGATGGAAAGCTAAAACAGCAGAAAACGTTCTAGATAAAATACCCATTTACTGCCCAGACAGACGGAATCCTATTGACTTCCCCACATCAGAAATCGTACTATGCAAAACATGAGCAGCATCCGGGGAAGTTCTCTAGAACTTTGCTTTCCTTTTCTTTTAAATTTTTTTTTCTTTTTATGAAAGCAGCTGGAATACAGAATAACCCAGGGGAGCCAGCAAAAATACTGTGCCTCTAAAAATACCAGCCTGCCAGCTGGGGTTGGGCAAACAGGCACGCTGTCCGAGGGGCCGCACGCCAGGTGTCAGCTGCTGAGTGACCAGCCTGGCCATCCAGCGGGGCCTCTGAGTGTCCAGTGGCAGCACGGGCAGCCCAGCAGCACCGGGGAGCCCAACCTCGCGTGTCTGCAGCCCAACAGCTGCGCTGTGGTGCCTCCTGCATAATCACTCCCATCCCTCTCCTCGTCCCAGAGGGGGCTGGCAACTGCTCCCTTGCCTCCATCTGGAGAAGCAGCTGGACATGACATGCCAAAGGAAAAAATTCCAATGGGGCAAAAATAAAAATCTCTCAACATGACAATTTTTATGCTAGGAAATGTTACCAACCCAAGTCCCATAGGATCTCACTAACTAGTAATTTAATCATTCAAATCCCTTTCCAAAGGTGCAGTATTTCCCCCTGAAGAAAAAAAGGGCTGGTGACTGGCAGCCCTGTAGGGAAAGGAATGTCTGTGCGGTTTTTCCTCCCTTCCCCTCCCAATTTAAACAATGTTCCTTTGCTCCATGGGCACTTATTTGGCCCCTCAGACCACCTTTCCTACCAGCTGTTCTCTCCATTTTAACCACATGTATCCCATGTGTGGTGGGGGCAGTGGGGACCCACGTGGCTGTGCCTGTCCAGGGCAAAGCGCCTGGACCTCGGCCTGGCTTTGCTCCCACCACCCATTTGCAGCCCCAGGGAATGGTGCAGGGGACCCCAACCCCAGGGGACCCCAGCCCTGGCTGCTGTGAGTCCAGGCAGTGCACCCCAACCTGCTTTTCCTGAGCCAGAGGGAAAGCCTGCCCCGTCCATGCTGTGCCACCTACGGCAAACTGCAGCAATTTGTCCTGAGTGGTAATATCTGAAAACACCCACACAATGGAAAGGAACCATCAGTCAGCAAAAATAACCAGGTCTTCAGCCACAAGGTTGACAAGACCCCTTCTTGTTTCAGGAGGCTGCACTTCCCTCCGCTTAAAAACCTGGAGTCACCTCACTGAAGTCAGGGCTCCTCTGGGGAGGTTATTCAGGCTTTTAAATACATGGCTTCACTCTCTAAGAAAATGAACAAACACACCAGCCCTATATTTCTCCTGGAAATATGCACTGTTATCTTTAGTAAAAAGATATTATTTGTATTTTCAGAAAGAAGCTCCAGGGAACAGTGCTTCAAACCAATAACTATGTTATTTCTCAAACAGCCAAGAATAGTTAGCCTTCATTGGGGCTGGTCTTAAATCTGGAATTTTCCCCCAAATGACCCAGTATCTTTAGAGAGGGATGGACAGAAGTGCCAAGAAAAGCCCTCTTAGGCATGGAAGTGAAGCAGGAACACTTGGCCAAATACAGAGCCCAGCAAGTGTGCAGGCTCCCACACTGCCCCCGTGGGAGCTGCCCACGTGCCCCCTGTGCGCCCTGCTGCCCCGTACCGTGTGGAGAGCCAGCTCCCTCTGCCACAGCCCTGCCCTGGGGAGCTGTGAGAGACCCCTGTGTCACTGACACGGCTCAGGGGTACGACTGGCTCCCAGTGCAGCACAGGCTTTAGTCACTGCAGAGACGGAAAGCGTGTGGCCAGGGCAAACCAACCAACCAACCAACCACACGTTCTGTGCGAGGAAGAGCTTTCCTCTGCTCCTCTTTCCAACTCCACAGGATACTCGAGCAAGAAAACTGGTTTTAAGCTGGAAGTTATTGTAGAAATGTGATGTTTAAAAATCAAACATTTTAAAAATACAACTTCTAAGCAGAAGCTTACGTTGTTAAACCCTTGTACTTCTCTGCAGAGGGAGAATGAATAAGTGAAACTCCTGTAAGCTCTTCCCATGGTGGACTGGCCCTCCCAGATGCAGGCTGCATGCTGGGCAGCATTTCCCTGTCTCTCTGACACATCTGTGCTCTTATCCCCACAGAACCAGCTTTCAATGAAAACAAGGCTAGCGAAGCACTCGGACTCGTCAGAACTCTCTCAGTATTTTACCTGCGTAGGCGCTGCTCAAGGAGCAGACTCAGTGCTATCTGTACACAGCATCTGGGACTAGACTTCTCATCTCTGATGCTCAGCCCTCTGTCTTCATACAATGTGCCTGGTTTTAGACAGACCCTTCTCTTCCCCAAGTCTTCCACTTCCTCCCTCAACAATCAAGTGCAGAGGAATCACAGACAGTCATCAGTGGTGCCACCTCAGCCATGCAGCCAAACAGGGTGCAGTGTGAATGGGGAACCCACTTGGTGACCGTGCCTGGCCTACTGCAGGAATACCCTTCTCCTTTCCAATTTGAAAACTGCCTCTGCAGTATAATTCTCCTTCCATCAAAGTGAGACTCAACACAGTGCAAGCTCTTGCAAATTGCTGTTCTCTGGACATGCTGCTTTTATTTGTGCAAACATCCCTGCTCCATCTGCTCAGCTTCAGGCGCATTATTAATGCTGTGGCAAGCTGAAAAGCCCCTGCTCGCTGCACAAACAGCAATGTGACTTCAATGATGAGGTTTTGGAAAGCAGCTGGTGCCAGTGGGAGAAATGAGGAGTTTGCCATCGGCTGCTCTCTGAGCTGATGAGTAGCCCTGGGGGTGAGGAGATGCCAAGGACTCACCAAAAGCTGAGAGGAAATGGGAGGCTTCCCAGAGCATAGGAGGCTTGGCAAAAGCAGTTGTTAGCACTGGGGGCGGTTTGCAACTTAAGTCCTGAAAGTGCAAATGACAGTAGGGCTACAGATAGAAAAGGGCACAGGGACACATGTCTTGATGAACTTGGGATCCTGGAACTACAGTTAAGGGCGAAGCATGTTTCCCAGACCAGGAGCTTATAATCCAATTGTTCATAACATGGCCATAAAAATTTAGGAGAAAAGAGAGAGTGTGTATGCCTATCTCAGCTAGTAGAGATAGGCATGCACAAGCCTGCTTTGGGCTTATCAAACTGCCAGGCAGCTGCCATGGCCAGCAAGCCCCAGCTTGCTTAAGACCACGCCAACATCAGTGGCCATGATGGGAATGGCCCCAGTTTTCCTTGGATCCTCTGAGAGACCAGCCACTGAGGATGGGCCCATGGGAGTGTGCACAGAGAGACACTGACCCTCTCTCCCTGCTGAGAAAATGGTATCTCTGTGAAAGGAGACCTCAGAGGGCTTCTTCCATGCCACTTCCCCAGCTTCTGTGCTTTCCCAGCAGCACAAGACACATGACTGTCCGCTCTGGGCAGCGGCACGAAGGCAGAAGGCACAGGCACAGCTTTTGCCAAGGGCAGCACAGGTTAATTCCCCTCTCTGAACATCCATGCAACAGCACAGGCTCTTCACAGGCCACGGCAGAGACAAAACAGAGTATGCCTGAGGTGCTTCTGGTTGACCAGGCCTTCCTGCCTTGCTTTATTTCTGCTTCATCATTCAACCCTCTCTGCTTTTGGGAAGTTGGAGCAAAATCAAAGCAGCTGGTATTCAGCTGGACAAGACCAAAAATATGCCTTCTCCCCATATGTGTGGAGCAGGAATTTTTGTAGCTGTATGGAACTGCTTAGATCAGAGGGCCAATCTTCAGCTTAGCTTTGCTGACGTCCAGTACCTTTGCCAACCTAAGCCAGCTAAAGAGT
Source organism: Struthidea cinerea (assembly GCA_013397865.1). Classification (NCBI taxonomy): domain Eukaryota; kingdom Metazoa; phylum Chordata; class Aves; order Passeriformes; family Corcoracidae; genus Struthidea; species Struthidea cinerea. Next base: position 898,915 of record VZTI01000139.1, on the reverse strand, counting down.
TGGTAGAAAACAAGTCAGACTGTTGAAAAACAGCAAATGTTCAATAACATCATATGAAATCAGAAGCAAACACACAAAAAACAAACAAATCTAATAAAACTATTATCTGTTGGTTGGCTTTCCCTTTCATGTGCATTAAAAGTAAACCAAATTTCTCCAGACGACTCTTGCACGAGTTTTGAAGAGGCTGCAATCAAGGACAATTGATTAAAAAGCCTGAATGCTGAATGTGCCCAAACACTTCTACAGTCTAGCAAGATGTGGTTTGGACAGAGAACTAATCTCCCTTACTAAACCAGCCTGATGATAAGATCAAAGCCTTCCTTTCTGTCGAAGTTCAAGCCTCTATATGGTCATGCTATTAAAAACCCCATCAAATTCCAGTATCAGAACAGGCACATCTGAACCAAATTACAGTCTCTTATAAATACAGAGATAAGCACAAGAATAAAGCATTTAGAAAACAGTCAATTTTAAAATTTTATGTATTTTTTCCACTCTCAGTTTTATAGTTAAATACTCATGTTTGACCTTTTTTTATTACTTTTCCTCCTGGATTCCAGATTGTGACACTGCCAGTAAGCCCATAACAACGGGGAATATGCATTTTCAGAAGCAGTAGATAAGGAAAGAGCTCAAAGTCCAAGTGACTGGACAGAATATAAACTCAGGAATACAAAACTCTAGCCTGGGTGCTGTATCCAAGAGTTTGAACACTGATAGAAGGGGATTACTGACAGCTGCCTCAGCCAGACATCACCGCAGAGAGATCAGGTAAAGTGGAATTGTATCATGGGTTTGGGTTGAAAGGATGGGGGGGAGGGAAAGAGTGACAAGCACTTAGAAGGCTTAGGAGAAGAGAAGAGATAAAGATGAGTAGGCCAGAAAGAAAACAAACTGGAGGGCAAGGAAAGCAGAAGTGCTGACAGCACTAATATAGAAGCAGATGACAGGAAAGACAAGGAAGACAGTTCGTGGTGAAAAGTAGGATTTATGTATCACAATTCTGGCACCATTCCTGAACATTTCTGAGGGCAAAACGTACAAAAAGAACTAAATTTAATGCAATGTATATTCAAAAAACCTTGTGCCCCTCTAGCTGCCTCAGCTGCTGACTCCAAGGTTTCCTCTTCCCCAGCTCACTCTCCTGCTCGTTTAGTTTGTGTGACCCCAGCTGGGCTCTCATCACACATTAACAGGCCTGCTCATTACCACACGAGGTGATGAACACACCGAACGCCTTCAGCCGGTGCAGGAGCTCTCATCTACTTGGAGAGAACAGTTCATTTTTTATGGGAGTCATTTAGAGCTAAATGCCAACCTTTCTGTTCCCACAGCTCCTCTGACACCAAAATGCATGGCAAATCTCTTCAGAGCTTTCAGAGGGGCTTGTGCAATAAATCTTAACAGCCTGCTAAAACACAGCCAGTTGCTGAGGTCCTAGCGGATTCATGTGAAATTTGGCCCCCCCTCTTATAGCCTCCACTAAACGAAAAATATAACACTCCCCCCCGAGGCATGAAGAGTACAGAGAGAGAAACCCTGTACAACAGCAGCCTGCACATCAGAGCAGCATTATTATGGTCTTCTGGGCTATTCCGATAGAACAGTGCTTCTTTGTTAAGGCAAATGTCAGCAGCAGACACTGAACACTTCCTCCAGACCTGAGCTTTTCACTGTACAACAGTCTCCAGTGACCAGCCTTGCCCAATTTATGTCACTGAAACATGAGCTCCAGGGCGTTTCAAATGCTGGAAGCAGCTGCCAGCCAAGCTTCAAGCATTAAACAAATGTTAGTTTAAAAAAAAAAAAAAGAAGAAATAATAATTTTGTTATCTACAGGTACCATTGAACCATCACTTCTGAAACCCTTCCCAGAAGCTCTGAGGATCCAATGTGCAAAACAGTCTGCAAGGGAAGAGCTTCGCAGGCTGGGGCACTGTCACTCATTCAGCAGCTTTGGCTTTCACCATTCCAACCATTTTCCTGCAAATATTGAATCAGTTGCTAAGGGATTTCACTGGACAATATGATATCACTCTGTTATTTCACCAGTGACTATATATCATCCCTCGAAAACAGAACAGCGTTGTTAAACCCAAACTTAATTTCTTGTCAATACAGCTGTGGTGGGAAAGGCTCAAGAATCCATCTGGTGAGCCAGCTCCCCTCAGCTGCTGAGGGTGCTGGGGGTGCTTTCCCCAGCATGAAATGCAGTACTCCCCATTGCAGTGGGAAATCCTGGAGCAGGTAGGACAGAGGTTAGGATAAACCATGTCTGGAACAGCAAATACAATCTCTCCGCTCTAAGCAAATATATAGAAGTTGATTGCAAAAGGTATGTTGTAGTAACACATCACTTGCCAAGAACAAAAACGTATTAATAAGAAAAGCTAAACAAGGGATTTTATTCCCTTAGAAAATCTGGTTTAAGTTAATAATTTGTGACATGGGACGGTTATGCATGATACAGGCAAGGAAACAGTAGTCATTTATTTAATTAATGATTCTTCTTAAGTACCAACCTTTTATTTGAAGGACCCTAATGATTTTCACAGGCTCTTTTCATTTTATGAGCTTTATCACTGACTGTTTGCAAGTAACAACTGTTGCTCTGTATCATAAGCTCCAAGGAATGCCAGTCTCTGCAGCACCAGGAGCGAGTTTTAGTTTCCTGAGCTGGATGAGAAGGTCTGAGAATGTTTTGGGGCTTTCCCGTAGCTCAGTGAAAGGTGGAGAAGCAGCACCACTAGGTAACTCCACTTCTGTCAGGGCAAGCCACACTGGCACAGGCACCTTTCCAAGGGAAAGGGGATGAGAGGTAAGAGCCACTGCTTGGATTTAGACTCTGTATTTCAGGATTCTATGTGATACCACGACCTGAGCTGCCAGAGTGTGGCAAACACTGGTCTCGTGCTGCTGGGAACCAGTGTCCCAACCCTTGCAAACAAGCACCACTGCCCTGTTCCCTTGTCACAGAGGACCAGGGGTGGTTCTGCCTACACATGGTACTGATGGGTTCTTCTCTCAGCCCCTGAACTGCCTGATGCCAGAGCTCCTCAGCAGGGCTTGTCAAGCAGAGTATCTCTTGATGCACAGGGAAATGCTAACGCTACTGCAAATGCTCAAATGAGCACATTTAAAATTCTCTTCTGCATCAACCTGTTGCAAATCCCTCTTTCTCAGCCATGCAAAGGACTCACAGAGAGAGAACAGCTGAAGTGTCATGATTTCAAACTCAGCCACTCTGGGAGTCACCTGGTGCTATTCACGGTGGGCTGAAGCACAAGGGGATTTACAGTGCCAAAGTATGTGAAAGTTTGCAAAAGGGTTTCTGGTTCAAATTGGAGCTTCCCCTAGTTCTCCCAGCAGAGCTGGATTCCTCTGGCAAACAGTCCCACTCCCACCCAGGGGCTGGGCTGCCCCAGCCACAGCCCTCTTCCTTCCTCCTCCTCCTCCTTGGCAGGGCTAGGCTGCCTTGCAGGACAGGCAGTCCACACATCTACAGGTAGGACTGGCCTTTTTAGAGCATCAGATTGGACAAGAGTATTTATAGCAAGGCACAGATGCAGGGTACATAATTAGTGATAAATAACTTCCTAACAGGACCAGCACATTTGTTCTTAATTAGCCTCTATTCACATTCAATGAATTTGCGTTACTGCTGTTATTAAAAATCTTTGCAGAGGACAATCAATATAAAGTTATGACAACAAAATGCTAACAGGCAGCGCGTTATACATGGATGCATTTGAAAATCTCCGTGCAGTGTGAAAATGACCTTCAAACCACAGGAAAACAATATCTGCATTTCTAATATTCGTTCTTCCTATCCAAATGGATTTCGCTGTAGTTTTGGACATAGTCCCCCCTCCCTCTGAATCATTTAATGTGATGAAGATGATTAGGATCACTGATCTGCTCAAGTAACCGAATTTTTCTGACATCATCCTCTAGTGGGGGAAAAAAAACCAAACCACCACCCCAAAAAACCACCACCCAACTCAAAAAGTGCCCTAAGTTCAGAGGGTGTGGGCTCACACCATGTGACACAGGCAGCAAGGGCAGAAGTGCAGCTGTTTGACTTTTGAAAAATGCAAGGTGTGACCCTATTATGATTAAAGCCTTTCTGCCTGGCTCTGTGCTGGAGCAAAGCAGGGAGTTTTGCTGGGTGTGGATGAAAAAAAGCGATCAGAAAGTTCTTGCTACTGAGTCATGACAAATGGATAAAATTAATTTAGCTATTTCACATGCTTGGGAAGAAAATAATTTCAGCCTGTGGAGACAAATAGGGATTATCTAAATCAAACACAGAGAAAAATCTGACTCCGTCTGGTATTTCTTGTGTTTAAGATTGCAATGCTGCGATGGGTCGCTCCTTCAAAATCTCCTAAACTTGATCCAGCTTCTGCGGGTCTGGATTTCAGCACCTCCTCAGCAAAATGTTTGTAACAGTAACAGTAATCTTTTTCCCCTTCCAAAAGCTTGACCACTGCTTACTTTAACAGTTATCTACAAAAATGGGAATTCTTTCTACTGAGCTGAAGGCTGGCCAGCATTTCAAATCCCTTCCTAGCATGGCCCAAACCTGACTGGAGGACACACAGCCAGAGGCTGCTCTGCCCCACGATCAGACAGCCCCGTGTCCTGTGCTGGTGCAGCACCACCCAGCCTGCAGCAAAGGGAAACGAACACCTGCTCTGGGCTGCACTTCAGAAAGTGGACAAGGAAAAAAACAGGCTACAATGTCTGCTCTGCAGATTAGCAGCATTGAATCCTGCTGTACAAAACACCATCTATTTTAGAGCCCAAATTAGCATACCTTCAAGGGTATTAAACAGCCATTAATAACTTCTCGAGAAACCAAGTAAATTAAATACATATCATCCTTTTTGACACGTCAAGGGCAGTACGGCAGAATATTGGTGGGCAATGAGGAGTAACATACATAAACTGACTGACTTAAAAAAAAAATCAATAAAAACTTAATCATAGAAGAATATAACCAACATATATCTAATCCACTGAGACGTTCGCAGGGGAATTTCAGTTTCAGCAATAAACCAAATTCATTTCAGGTTAAACTAATATGGACATCTTGAATTTATTAGTGAAAAATGAAAGTAGCGTGAACTTTAAGTTTTCAAAAGCAAAAGGACATTTAATAAAATCTCTCTCTTTTTGCCATGGGACTAAGGGAAAAAATCCAATAACATATTAGCCATGCAATTCTGGTAAGTTATGGATTCTTATTTACAACACGTTTTAGCTTGATTTTATCTTAATATACTCTAATGATTTGCTGTCATAATTGAAATTTGTTGTATTGTTAATCATTATAACAAAGAAAAATTATTTCATTTATAACTAAGAGAACACAACTAAATATTGCCATTAAAGACAATCTGTGGGGTATGTTGCCTAGGGCTGGTGTGACCATTACCTTCTATTAAATAACAAGTATGGATTACTTTAATTGGCAAATTGCTCTGAAATAGGAAAGGATGATAAGCATTTTCTATGGAAACTTGTATGTCTGGGAAAAGCATTTTGCCAAAAGTGTCATTTTCCAAGGAGGGACTGAACCTGAGATATTTCAGTCTGGGCAGCCTGTGAGAGGGACCCCACAGTTCAGTTCCCTAATGCACATTCCTGAGGATGCTCCCAGCTCCTGAGACACAGCAGCCTTGCAGCCCCGGCAGGCAGCCCAGCCAGCAAGGATGGAAACAACCCACAGCTCCTAGCACCGCTTCCAAATAACAACACTGGGTTTTGGCCCAAATGTTTAATTTGCAATTAAATCTGTAATGTTGAATTTGCAGCTGAAAAGATAAATATGTTTACAGACAACTGATGCAGGGTTTTCCCTGCGTTCACCGTAATATTCCATAAATTCATGCCTGTTGTCAAGTGACCACCAAAAAGCGGTGTTTACAGGCTTCAAGGTGCTTACTTCCCAAGAGAGCAGCTGAAGGGAACAAACACTTCTGACAAAGCAGGCCTGTGCTGTACCTGCTGGGCACCCTCGGAACGCCGAGGGGCTGCAGGCTGCCTGCACCAGGCTGCACCAGGCTTGTCACATCTAGCGTCATGTCAGCAAGGTTCCTCAGACATACTTGTCTGATGTCTCACAGGACTAGAAATTGAAATCAGCATTGTATTTTCAGCTACCAGTAATTTTTCTTAACTCTGAAAGTGCATGTAATATTGGGATTTCTTCTTCAGGAGACAGCGTGATGAAGGGCATGAACAGGAAACACAATCAGAGCAGTGAATAAAGATTGAAAATCCATCTGACAATGAAAGGCTGCTATGGAACACTAATGCTCAGTGATAGCAAATGCTTCCCAGACCATGGAGTACTGAAAAACGCTGACACAGCTGAAGGGAATACTGCCTACATCTAAATTTTCTTCTTTTTCAATTCTTTCTGATAAGTAGCTCTAAATTTTAGGGTATATTTATAGTACATGCCTCTCTCTAGAAGTCGTACGCACTGCTGGAGCACTTGCACAGGACACCTGTGCCTGGCACACAGTGAGCTCCTCCAAACACACCACCACACACGGATCGAGTCCCTGCTCTGAAATACTGCAATAAGAAACTATTCCAACTTCCACAGCCCACCAGTTGCATCATGTCTGTTTGCTTCAAGACACAGCACAGCCCCAGGATGGGGCCAGGACAGTGCACACAGGCAGCTGGTGATCCTGGAAACACCCCTGTAGGGTACCTACCCGCTGTAGGGCTCAGAGCTGTACTCCACAATGGCTCACTGCATGGGCAGGATGCCACTGGCTATCCCAGCCTCTCCACACAGACACAGGGCTGCCTGCAGCACCCACAGCTCCTTCCTGCTTCAGGGCTGGTCTGCACTGCTCTCAGAAACCCTGTGCTGCTGTAAGAACCATCTGCCATCCCGGAGACCTAGCCCTTCCAGGCCTACGCTCCCAAGTCATTTGCTCAGCCCTACTCAGATTGCACATTTATCCTTTCTGTGAAAATAACAAGAAACCTCAGAAAGAAGCCATGAAAAAAGCCTTTTCCGTGGCTGCAAGGAGAGCCCTGCGTGAACAGACCCACCAGGCGTGTAAACAGCAGGTTGTGCACCCAGTGTTTGTTTTTCATCTCCAACAAGGAGAGTGTGCTTAGTGATGAAGGAGGCTGAGCAGACTTTTATCCAACCACTTCTGATCTCCCGATTTCTCTTGCACATCCTGAACTGCCTGAAGGCAATGTAGAAAAACCCGCAAAAGGCATAAAGCACAAATCCTCAAAGCAATGTTTGTTCCTCTCGCAGTTGTCTCGTGCTTTCTTCCCCCACCGCTCCCTTCCTCCGCCCTCTTCTCTTCCCTCTCCCATTGCTCTGCCAATTCATTTTATTTCTTCAAAAACATACTCCCTATGGTGTACATGCCTGTGTGGAGCTCCAGTGAGCTACCAGGTTATCTGACAGACACTCACTGTCTCTCTTGCATCCAGCCTGTTTTCCTGTACTGTTGCAGCATGTTCTTCCAGGTAAGGCAGCACAGCATCACCTCCACGCTGTGCAACGTCTGGCATATGTCTGGGTACTGTAAGAAATAAGGAGTTTTAAACACTCCATAGCTGCAAGACAAGCCTATACGTCACATCTTTTCAGACACTTCTCGTATTTTCATTCCAAATGTCCCACTTCTTCAAGATAAAGACTTGGCAAGGACCACAGGGTCTTGCAGCATCTCCCCACCCAGCTCCTCCCATGAAGCAGTGCTGAGTTTCAACACAGAGCTGGTATTTATAGCCATACGTCTCCCGAGTTCTGTGGTCATGCAGTCCTGGAGGCTTTGGCTAGGGCTTGTCTCAACTTCTGACACCACGAGAGCAGTAAAACCTTGTGTAATATTTCATGCATGCCTTAAAAGTGGAGGGGCACCTCCCTTCTTCCTGCTCAAGTACCAGGGGCCTTCCGCAGGGCACAGCAGCCTCTCCCTCCTGTCAGGCGGGAGGGCTCGCTCAGGGACGTCGCCTTTCGGAGGCGTTTCCAAGGAGTGTCACGCACAGCCAGTGCTGCAGCCTGTCAGCATCACATCTCTGCGCTCCAGAGCCGAAAACCTCTGACAGCACAGGCTTCAAAGTTAGGGTCAAAATGCAGCACCGCCTCGGGGTAGGAGAGAGACCTTAGAAAATCTTAGAGCATCTTCTCTGCTCCTCCTCGAAGTTGATAGTGAGAAATCTCCTTTCTTGTCTGTTCTGTGTGGTTGCTTATTAAAAATACTAATTACCATGGACTTCCTGTAGAAGGAGAAGAACGTAACCTGGAAAGAACGCCTGTGCCAAAGAGGTCTTTCTGCAGAGCCTCTGAATTATTACTCCATAGCCCAGACAGACCCACGCTCCAGCGCAGAATAGAGCAAGGAAGGGGCTCTAGAGCCAGAAGCAAAATGGACAAGGGGAAGGATATTAAGAAAAAAATTAAGGATACTGCAAAGAGCTTTTACAATTACATAGAGCTGCTTCTCTGCAGAACTAGCAGACTTGCCAAAGATAACACAAGGGGGAGAATAATTATATTTCCTCACTATTTAGAAAAATTTCACATGAATGCAGTGTTATCACAGGGTGATGACCAAATTTCTCATTCCAGCAGTAAAGCAGTAACAACTGAAATAGCACATTTAAAAAATCCAAAACCTTCAGCTACTCAGTATCTGCAAGTGCTAAAACGGCTGTAACTTTTATAGTTACTTTTAGTAACCCATAAAACACTGGACAAATTTCAGATGAAGAAAACTGTGAATGTTGTACAAGTTCTGAAGAAGGTAAATGAGCAGCTGCAGCTCTGCCAGCCTGATGCCAGTGCCCTGCCTGACCTGAGGTTTGACTTGTAAAGAAGTATAGGAAGATGGTAACTTACAGCCTATCAACCAACACAGAGCATTGTCTCCAAACAGCTCTTCTGACAGAAAAAAAGTGGTGCCAATAATCAGTAACTAGAAGGTAGAGAGGATTAAGCCACACTTATTAATTGTGAGGGTAAAACCAGCCTGCTGTACAAGCTACAACTGAAATCCCCACCACAGGAAGGGTGAGTCCAGCCCAACCATACAAACAAAAATCTCTCCCTTGCCTCTTAGTCTGCTCATCAGTCATGCTGGAGCGATGGGGTCTGGATCTCATCTTAAAAACTCCTCATGCCCTGCTGCAGAAAAGAGCCAAGAGCATAGAAACACTTGAGGGCCAGGAGGATGCTGGGGGGAGGAACCTTTGGCCTCTTTACACCCTCTTTAGTTTTCGAAGCTTCTTCTTCAACGCCATTTCTTTGTCCTGATGCTCTTATCCATTTACATTCTCTTCCTTATTCTTCACAGTTTAAATTTACCACCCTCTTTTGTTTTTCATGTAGATCTACTTAGAAATTGGCTGCGATCCTCTCAAAATACTGCACAGTGCTGAGCTAAATCTCACTCTACACTCTGCAGTCCTTACTACACCTAGATTTGATCCTAGAAAATCACTCCTATTCTTCTGCAGACCACAGTCAGCCAGGTTCTCACTATTGCCAGAGGTGGATGCCATTGGTAATGTGTATGTATTACATACAAGCAGAAATCAATGCTGTGTGCTGTACATCTGGATCAATATCACGGAAATAAAAATGGATTCTGGACATATGAATAAAAAAAAAATATATATATGACAAAGAGGAAACCAGAAAATCTTTAAAGAAACTCATAAAATGAAAGGCAGGAAAAAGCAGCAACCGCACCACATAAAGGCCTAAATTCATCTGCAGTGTGACTTGACTATTTTTAGATACCCCATTTCAGTTACTAACCTGCATTTATTCTAACGTGGGGTTTGGTGGTTTTTCTTTTAACTGTCTGTGCAAGCTTTTTGGTCAGATATAGTAACGAGCACTTACCACAGTAATTTTAATTAACAAGCTCTAATAAATTTGCACATGTTGCAATATAAGCTCTAAAAATACCCATGTGCATCCCCAAACCGTGGCCAGATTGCTCTGCAGCGAGGTTCCCCAGGAGTTCTTTGAACATCAGACACAACCCCAGCACCACTGCCTGTGGCACTCGGGCGATGCCCTCCCACCCAAAAGCTGCCCCGGCTGCTGCCCAGCCATGGCACTTCCACCCACCATGGCCAGAGGCTCCTGCAGACCTCCTGCTGCAGAGATGAGAAGTTCTGCTCCCTTTTTTGGGTCAGTCTGAGCCATTTCAGCTGGAGCCAACCTGTTAGAGGCCACATTTGGCACAGTCACAGTTAGGCAGCTGTGCCAAAGAGGGGAACAAATAAATCACACTCTTGTCAAAACTTTCCAGTTTTCACTGAAACCTTCTTCCAGTGCACTGATGTTTGCCCCCATGTTTTTTTAACCTGTAAAAGGCCATTCACTGTCAGTGTGGGACACTGAGCAATGGAGGGAACAGTTCTTTTTTTCACCAACTCCTATAGTTCCCACACCTGACTCCCTTTCCTATGGGAACATTGCACACTCCAATCAAGGGCATCAATCCCAGTATAGAAACAACTCCCATACACCCCCTCCCATCCCATGCCCTGTTCCCAGGCATGGTCCTGATCTCCTGGGGCTGAACTGGTCCCACTAACATCAGAAACTGGTGCCAGGAACAGGAGCTTAATCAGTTTAGTGTTGTATTTCCAAGCAAACCACGTCACAAAGACACAAAGCTATGCAGGGAGCAGCTTTCCTGGGGACAGCCTTTCCAGCCAGGCTTTCTGCAGCTGCCTGGTGGATGCCCAGGCCCTGCCAGCACAGCCACTTCTTACTGTGTGTTCCCAGTTCCCACAGCAAGTGTAGGGGTTGGAACCATCTGCACAAAGGCAGCGATCCCGAGAAATGCTGCAGTGCCAGAGCTGGGACAGGGTGGGGACAGGGGAGCAAATCCCGCAGCGGCGCAGAATCCCGCAGTGGAGCGTGGGTGCAGCCCAGGGAACAGATGTCTCTTACGTAGACCAAAATTCTTTAGAAGCACCTGTGCACAATAAAATGGCCTGGGATACACAGATGGTCAGTGGGGATTGGGTGAGGGAAGTGTGGGTGATCTCTGCTGCATGTGCTGTGCACAGAGCTGGTCAGTGCATTCCCCACTGGGACTTGCCTTTCTCAAAGGACAGAAAAAATGGTTTCAGGATAGGTATTATTGCTCACATCTTTCCCATCACAGGCATTTGAGAGGTGCTGTTGGTCACTGTTCTTTCCTCCTAACAGTAAATTCTTTCTCATCCAAGGGAAACACGCAGAAAAGGGTGCAAATTATTTAACACATACCAGAAATATCCAGCCATATCATCATGTTTAAGTGTCTGGAAGAACTAAACTATAAATGAGAGAGGATCAACATGTGCTGGACAGAAGCAGGAGAGCTGCTGCTAGGTTTTGTGAACCTTTCCACAGTTTGGAGAACTTCAGAGAATTATACCCTGAGCAGAGACAGCAACAAGCTCATGAAAGCTTTTTCTGTGCTGTGCATTGTGGTGGCATATGGGAATGTCATACCAGTGCTATTAGCCAGGGCTCTTTTGCCATGATGTAAAGCATCTAATAATTATACAGCAAATATGACGAGATGGAATTGAACCTGAGCTCAATTAGCAACCAGAAGTATCCTTCCCACTGAGATTAATATTGATTAAACCATAACAAGACTAGTACTTGCCAATAAGAGCTCTATAAAATCAAGGAAAGGTGAGGCCAACCTCTAAGTTGGGAGCACTTTGTCATGAGCTGTAAAGACAAGTGATTGTCCTATGGCCCAATTTGTCCTTTTCAAAAATGGAAGTTTGGCTCTGTATAATTCAGGAAATTACAGCCATTTCAGCGGACAGCTAGTCTGGCCAGGAGCCCAGAGCAGAGATCAACAGCCTTCGGGAGACAGCTCTGTCTTCCTTTCAGCTTTCCCCATCCCTGGTACAGTATTAATCACATCAAATCCCACTCCTCTCGGCCTTCCCCACTCTCAGAAATGCAAGACATGGTTCCCATGACTGTTGTACTTCAAAATATAGACTTATGCTTTTTAATTTCCCCCCTTGCACCAAATTAAGGGGGATATTTTGGAGTTGAACAAATATATTGGATTTATTGGCTCTTCCCCTGAGTGAGGTATAATAGCTCCACCAGTCCAATCCTGCGTTTCCTTTACATGGAAATGATTGGATTTATTGCTAGCCATTTTTAGATTACATTAAGTCAAACCATAACAACTAAGCATCCTTTAGGGCTTAGTGCAGATTATAAAGTGATGCTTGAAAAACAGACATGCAAGGGTATGAGAGGCAACAATAGAAAGCTTACAACAAATCTTATTTTCAAGATTCTTGATCCTATTTAAGTTATGTTTTAAAATGTTCAGGCCAACTTCAGAGAGATGCTGTGCAGCTCAAGAAACACTGAGTGCTAATATTCTTCAAATGTAAAAATACATACATACAGAACATTAATTGGCAAGTACCTGATAAAGCAAACTCCTTTTACTAAGTTTTTGTTAATACTTTTCTGATAAAGAGCTATTTGCAAAGAACAAAGACCAATGGTGACAATTATTAATTTTCTTAAAATGAGGGTAGGAGGCAAATGAAGTCTGGAAAAAAAATCATTCTTTGGAATGCTTAATGGGAAACCTATTTCAGATCCTCTGAAACCTCTACACCCTAACAAATACCGGATTGGGAAACAATTAATGTCCATGTGCCAAACCCAGAAATGTGCCCCCGAAAAGTGGCTTGTGTGCTTTCTGACACAGTAGCCACATGGCCCTGGCCAGGCAGCACTGCCACAGCATTTCAGTAACATAGGCTGCTCCAAGGCATGTCCTGAAAGACAGACCTTGCCTGTCCTGGTGATTTGTCAGTAGTCCGGCACTGGAACAGAAAGAGGCACTGAGAGTCCAGGAGAAAGAGGCCACAACCTTTCCCAGTGAATACTGGAGAGACCAGCTCTAAATGTAATGCAAGAAATATTATTGCAGGGATACAGCAGGCCCGTGACTACAGGCACTGCCAAGAAATGTCACCTTGTCCAGGAACTTTTCTAGCCTTTTGAAATTTCACCTACGCGCAAAATTACAATCCTTCACATTCAACAGCAGGCAAATATCAGCCTAACATGGTGAGGATAATAAAATGTAACACTTGTTTATTAGGAAATAAACAAGTCTGGCTCCAGCAGCCACAACAAGAGAGCATCGGGAAGGCAGGAGCCCCAAGATGATTTTTTACTGGGCGCAACCACTGGGGCTTCGGCAGGTTCCTTGGGACAATGGCATTATACCAGCACACTGACATTCAAGCGCAACAGAGTTGTAAGAGAGCAGCAGCTGCCCAAGGATGTGCTCATGCTTGCTAAGCCTCTAATCCCAGCTTTGATTCCTTCTCCATCCATAATCAGTTCAAATACAGCTAGAATTAATCACTGTTTGCAAATTTAAAGGCTGCTTTTCTTCTCTCTGCTTAGAATCAGCCTCAGGTGACACACAGAGCCAGCATGGGTGAAGACATGGGCCAGACCCCCTCCAGAGTCTGGCATTCCCCTCTTGCCCAGAACACAATCCAGCGTGTTACTGCACAGCAGTGCTCAGAGCAATAAATAGTAATAATAACAACAGCAACAACAACAGCAGCAACTATAATAATAATAATAATAATAATAATAATAATAATAATAATAATAATAATAATAATAATAATAATGCAATAGTGATAAACCCTGCAGTACCTGCTTATTTGGCAGTGGCTGTGACTCTGGAGTCACTCTTGCTCATTTCCTGGATCCATCTCTGAACAGATTCTTATACCCCCATCTACAACATCTCTGCCCACCCTGACTCTGGTCTAGACAGGCTCCAGAGTCTGTTCTCCCTGACCTCCTCCCTCTTTGGTAAACTGTTCCTCCACCCAGGCTGTTCTTCCCTTGATACCACTTGGGCCGAGGAGAGGCAGCTGTGGGCTGAACAGGACAGTACCTTCTCTTGAAGGCTGGCCAAGCTGATCCTCTTTCACACTATGGTCCTTGTACCTTGCTCTGGAGCTCCAACGAGCATTTTGGCCAGCACAACTGCAACTGATTTCCAGCTCAGGTCACCTTCACATCACAGTGACCATCAGCCTTCAGTCATTAGGTCCCCCAGCTTTAATGATCCCTCTGTAGCTCCTCTAGATGTTATTAGATGGCACACAGGTTTTTTTAGATTATCTCAAAGCATCCCATTTCTTGTTATTATAGAAAGTCAAGAAACATAACATGAGCAGTGCTCCTAAAAATGAGATTTATGCCCAGCTCACTGTGCAAGCAGAGTTACGGTGCAGAGAAAATTACAGGCAATAAATAAATGTGTATATAGATAGAAGATGTCTTTTAATACATACCTGAAAAACATTCTTTGGAATGCTTAATGAGAAACCTATTTCAGATCCTCTAAAACCATTTTCTTAAGACTTAGTGATTTCTGTACTTAAAAAAAGGTTAGTGGACCAGCAACCAGAGTGTTTTTCATTTCCACTTCAAAGGATTCCAGCAGAAGCCTTGATATTTTCAAACGTTGTACTTGCAAAATACTGATGCTCTTAAACCTGTAAGACAAACTAATTTCATCACCCACCATAGAAAATGTCAAATTTCATTTGGAATGCCACTGGAAGTGCAGAGGGACAGCGGGCATCCCTCCAAAGTACAGGTTGCATCCACGGATTTTCCTTCACTTACCCCATGAGGTTCTTTGATTCTCTGGGATCATGTTACACTTCTTGGAGCTGACTTTCAAAAAAATGGACATTGCTGAAGTCTACAATACTGAAGTTTTATCATCCTTGCCTTTTGTGGTCTTACAAAAATCCACATCTTATGTGGATAGACTAGACTTATTTGATAGATTTACCTGCTAAAATAACACCTGATACTCAAAGATGAGCTGAAGAATACTATCCAGCAAGGTTCATTCCCCACTGCTGCCTCCTCTTGCCCAGAAACTGCCCAGGATTAGTGAGCATCTCTTCCTCTCACCGCTCTCTGCTCAGGTACATCCCCAGTCCCACTTGCTCACCTCCTGGCTCCGGAGCAGGTTGCTATTCCTTTGGCAGCCCTAGCACCCAAGATGGACAAAGACCAGAATAAAACAGCAAGAAAAGCACTTCTACCTCTGCAGCAGCACATCTGTCACACAGGAACATCACAGCCTGTTTCTCAGTTGGCAGATGTCTAAACACACTCGCCCAAGTCAATACCTAGGTCAGAAGAGCACCCTGCGGTCAGGGAACACGGCGAACATGGACAAAGACCACAGATGGAGCACAAGGAAGAGTAAAGGCTGAGGATACAACATCACACTAATTTCACAACAAAGAAGAGGTGGGGTTTGAGAGCTAAACCAGGGAGCTAATAAAGCCTGACATATTTAAGTTGAAGGTATGATGATGAAAAACCTAAAGACTCCCCATGCACCAAGAAAATGAGCTTGAAAAAGCAATGACCGCCTGCACTAGCAATTTATAATCTCTCAGCTGCTGAGATTGTGAACAGTGGCACTTTGTAATCTTATAGGAAAAGCAGCTCTAATGCCATCTGGTCATATATTTCTGGCCAAGATCATTTAGTGGAGCCTGTAATGAAAAAAGTTGCACATCCTTCTAAAAATCTGAATTATGCCAGCTGTGCCACAGTGTCACTTGTGCTTTCAAGGAGAAGGACAGCTGTCATTCCTTTTCTCTGAAGATAGGAAGCACACTGCCTTGCTTAAGAGAACTAATTTTTCTTGGATCACTCTAAATTATCCTACATGTCACTAGGAAAAGAAAGGGTGAAGTCCCTATTAACATTTTTTGCTTGATTTTTGCTGACATA
This sequence comes from Struthidea cinerea, assembly GCA_013397865.1. Classification (NCBI taxonomy): domain Eukaryota; kingdom Metazoa; phylum Chordata; class Aves; order Passeriformes; family Corcoracidae; genus Struthidea; species Struthidea cinerea. The sequence goes on along the minus strand of VZTI01000139.1, from coordinate 883,059 downwards.
TATACAGCACTTGGTTCCATACCCACCTTGCTGAGCTACTGTGAAGAAGGTGATATTTGGACCTTGACTCTAATCTGAACTGAAGCCAGCTCTACAGCCTTGGCATAAAACCAGTCTGAGGGAGGGTGCAGTTAAGCTCATCATCTTCACCTCTCCTAACGAATGAGACATTTCATATTTTAGATATTACCTCAGCAACTTCCTGCCAGCTTTAAATTGCTCTGTCATCTCAGATTAGCACTCATCATTCATGCTAATGTAAACTAAATGGTACCTCTCCTGAAATATGTGAAAGAATAAATGGGATTACAATGAGGGCTGCAGAGCATAAAATTTCTAATCCGTGAGCAACTAATTGCTGCAGGTCCTTCTCGGTACTTCCATCCAGCAAGCCATCAATTTGAACCCGTATATTTGCTATTATGTTATTTTAAGGTCAAATCTTGTTTGCCTCAAGCACACAACTGTTCTCATTGGCTCCAAGGGCCTATTTGCAAGAGCAAAGATATGTAACCTCAGATGAGCAGGAAAAGAGATACCAGCACCAAGCTGCCTGTAGCAAACCCATGCACTCCCAGGACAGCGGGGCTAAGGGCACGCCTTCAAAACCACGTCCCGTCTAGACTCCTCCACCCGCTCACAAAGCAAAGCAGCAGCAGCAGGGAGAATTATAGCCCAATACTCACTGTGACAGGAAGGAAATAGCATTGGGAAATGCTTATTTTAATGACGGAAAAATATTTGCCAGGCTTGGGCTTAGCAGCAGTAGAAATGTTATTACTTTCAAAGCTGGAAGAGGAAATATTTCAAGGGCTATTTCTTGACACCTTCACTGTGGCTTGATTTCTGCATCTATTAAGAAAAAGTCTATAGAGCCTGTGCTGTGGGAGCTTTGCAAATCTTTGCATAAAACTCCATTTTATAAGGCAATAGTGTGATAGAAGTGTATAGAATTTACATCAGTCTGAAGAGCCACAAAAAGTAAATGTACATGAAAATACTGAAGTGCCCTTGCTTTGTTTCCAGAATTAATGCTAAATTCCACGTTTTCTTCATTTTATTATTTCTCAGAGTACATGGAAACAAGACAGAGAAGTGTCCCATGAAGCACCGCTATGTAAACAGGCCTGGCTGTGTACAGCTTCCTCCCTAACGTGTAAATTTGTCGTCCTTTTAACCCAAAATAACTTTAAAATGTTAGGCACATAGAAAGCTGTATTTCCTAGCAATTTGCAGTTTCATCTTCCCAGCATGCTTATGTCAAGTGAAATCCATTTAGGAATACCATCACTGCAAGCACTTCAAAGCCTAGGAAACATCTTTTAATGGTCATTACTGCGCCTACCTTGGGCCATCCTGAGCCTCCTTCAAATGTCCATTGATTTTGGTGGGGGTGCAGAGCACTGAGCAATGACACTGGCGAGTACATCAGCTCCGTTACGCTGCCCTGAAATTAGGCAGAGTAGAACCAATTTCTGTGCTGTAAAGTTCCAGTAACCCAGAAGATCCTGGGAATTGCAGAAAGTGAACGGCTTTGACGGATGAACATTTGCAAATGTGGGGCCATATAGCTCTGGAAATTACCTCTCAGAGTTATGATGATGTACTTTGGCGTCTCCCTCATTATGTGCAGCAAGTTTTTAGTCTAATTTCTGGGTTCAGGGCTTTCTGAAAAGGAAGTCACTTACTACTTCATTTTGGAATAAAGAGGAATGAGAGTAAAGAAAGACATGGTAAAGATTTGTCTACAAAAATGCTTCTTAACATGGATTTCTCCTGGGTATGGCTTAATTCTCAACTGCTCCTCTTTAATAGAGCCAAACTCTGTTTTTAACACATAATGTTATCTTTCCTGTATCCTACTCCTTCCATGCATAATAAAATGCATTCAAGGTACTTACATGGCTGTTGTTACTCGAGGATGTGAGCACCTCCTTAGTCTATCTATCTCTGTAATACCTCTGGGAGCCGGGAAAGTCCTATCACAGTCTCAGGCTCAGAACATCAGAGATATTTAGGGACCTGCCACTGAGATAAATGGGATTAGCTGCCCCATGGCTTTTCTGGCTTCGAGGCTCCACTGTGTCCCTAAAATCACAAAGGACATCTTAAATGAAGCAGGGAACCACTCCTAACAGTCTCACTACCTAGGCTGGGGGGCTCATTTCTGGACCAGTTTTCCTGTTTTGATTTAGTCTTATGTTGCTCAAGAAAAAATCCTGTCCCCGTTCTCCTCTGTCTACGCATAACTGAAAAGCTTTCAGTACTGCTGGCACACACAGGCTGCAAAGCACTTTGGTGTATTCTGCTTTACTCCACCTCAGTTTTCCCTCACAAGGCTCTACGTAAAACTACCAAAGTAACTACCAAATCTCCTATTTAGCTCAGCACTCCTGGATTCTTTCCTTATAGAGCAACAAACAGACTTTTATTGCCCTCTGCACCTGACTTTGTTCTGCAGAAGCACCGGTTCTTCTGCATTTGCTCCACGAAAGCAGAGCGTGTTGAGGCGAGGGCTGGGCAGGCGTGCAGTGTCTGCACACCCCCCTCCTCACTGGCATGGACACTTACAAAGGAAATTTCCATCATTCCTGGGGGACTCCACCAGTTCCCCACCCAATTCTGAGCAACAGACATACAAAACACACCAGTCCCTTACCCACATGGCACAACAGGAGCAGTGTAGTTCCTGTCCTCCACGCCTGGGAATTTGTCTAAACATAGTCTGCTTCCAAACATGGGTATCTATTTCCAGCATCAAACTTCCCAAAAGCAAACAGCAAACCAGTCTAATACACGGGAATAGTACTCAATTTTCATAATGAAACAAAGACTCACTGTGCAAAGCTAGGCTTCATATGGGCACCTTTGGGGGGTCACACATATAGCTCCCCTGAACTTCTTGCCTTGGGAGTGTTACCATGAGCACCTTGGCCTCCTGATACAATGGCACCGTGACCTTTAGTGGCCAAATATTCATCAGGACAGCACAAGTGGGTATTTTTTTCTAACTGCGACCACAGCAAGATGTGATTTTTTCCTCCATGGTCACTCAGCAGTCCACAGTAAGCCCAAAATAATGTTCCATCCTAATTGCCACAGACACACTCCTTTGAATAAAGAAGAGACGGTATTTTCCACTTGCTCAAAGCAATTACCTCTTAAGATACGCATTAGTTCAATCTTTCCAGGATTTAAATTAAGCCAAGTATTAAATCATCCAAAGCTAACTACCTGAACGTTTTCAATGTCTTTCAGCATTTTAGAAACAGTCTTTGATGCTTGTTACTTTAAAGGCACAGAATTTTGTCTGGAAATTGACCACTTAAATTCCCTAAAGTGGAAGCTGAGAAAAAATATACTATTTCCAGTCTCAAATTAATATTTTAGGTGGATTTTTGTATTAACTTAAAGTACTCTAGAATGTAAGAAATAGGGGATTCTGTATAAGGCTAAGAAACACAACAACCATGTGCATTGAGGGGGGAAGTGATGAAGCTGAGAACTCCTTTAGGGATAAAGATGAGAACTGCCTCCACAAAGGATTAGATTGTGTTTTGGGGCTTGCACTGTTCATTTTGCCTTAGATGTTAACATGCTAGCATGGCCACGACTGCAGTCCCTCAGAGTATGAACGCAGGTCTCGTTCATCAGATCAGCAATTGCTCTAAATAAGAAATTACAAATTGGTCCTTAGATACTGGTTTTGCTACTCTGACTGTGCTGAAAACTAATTCTATTCCTAATAAGAGTTCAAAGTACAACTGCTTCCTTGCCCAAATTGCCTGTTTGCAGCAATCTGAAATGGAAGTATTTTATCAGCTTAGCTTGACACAGTGAATTTCTATTATCAGAAGAAAAAGAACTCACAGTACCTGACTTCAGGTTTCAAATTGTTTCAATTCATTGTGACTCTCTGGAATTATGGAGAATAGGTACTCTATTTTCAGTTTAACACCACTACAAAATACCCTAAGTGTGCAACTCTACAGATAAATGTCTGGGCTTACATACAAAGAGGACAAAACCCCAGTGAAATAATTAGCAAGATTTACTGCAGTGCTATGAGTGCAGAAGAGACCTGAGAAGATTTAACTGTGCTGTTGGTGGCTGCTTCCTTCCTGGGTTGCTTGGGAAGCTTCTGGTACAGAACACAACAAATATCAAACAGTCCAATTCCGGAGGTGGAAGTGCTCAGTCAAGGCGCTGTGTCCTATCACTCAGGTATGACTGGGAAGTATTTTATCCCTACTGTGGTCTGTGGTTTGTGCAGGTATCACCTGCTCTGTCAAGTGCCTGCCTTTTTAAAATATATTGCACTACAGAGACCTGTAAGTTTTACGACAGCGGAGATTCCAATTTTTATAGTCCTTTTAAAGAAAATTAACCATCATACTTTTTTTAATGGAAAAAGACTAAACCTAAACTGTGTCTGCTGACAGTGCTCGCTCCTAGTTCCTTCAAATGTGTTTTTCATGTTGTAAGAAATATCCCTGTTCCCTCTTTGCCTTTATATCCCAATGTATCCCCTAGATGCTCAAACATGACCGCTGCTGATCAGGCTGTTTTCTCTTGACCGCTGTCTGCCCAAATCTCCCTCCTCTGTGCTCAGGAATATGCCTGAATGGAGCGTATGCAAGTTACTGCTTACCCATTCATTACATATTCTCCTGGTGATAAGCTACCCGCATCTTCGAAGCCGGGTCACCTTCCAGAGAGATTCTTTCTGTTCTGCAAACGTGAATCGTGCACAGCAGCAACATTCTCAGCCCTTACACTCAGGAGGGACAGCCTGTTAAAACTCAGCCTCTCCAGCTTCCTCACACCTATGTCTCAAGGTGGTTTTTCACCATATCCACACGATGTGGATGGAAGTGGCCATGGAAGTGCCCCTCCAGCAACTTCAGCAATCTCTGTGTCAGATCCTTGCCATGTGTATGTTTATTTAAACAGAAGGGAGGCTTTACACTCTGTAAGAAGGGCCATGGGACTAGGAACATGTCTATTCATTTTGCAGTGAAGAGCAGAGATACCAGGGAAAAAGCTGCTGTGACGACAGCCCAGTTTGTATCACTGGCCTTTTTTTGGTAATGTCAATCTTTGCGTGTTGCAGAGAGAAGTCAGAGATCCCCCAATGTATGGTCATGCCCTTCAGTGCAGGATGAAGTATGTGCCTCCTCCTCATCCCTGTGCCCCACCAGCTCCCATGTGGAACCCAGAGCAGCGGTGACCGGGATCACTGCCCCCCAGCACTGCAGGCACTCAGAGGCTGTACACATACCCGTTCTTTAGGAAGTCTTGCCACAAGGCTTACTTCTGCTCTAATAAAGACATCTATTCCCACAGCTGTACTTCTGCTACTGCTGTTCACTCAGCAGTTGGGTTTGATGAGCTGATTTCTCAGGGTGACTCATTCCACCTTCACTTCACCGGGGCACACTGCCTGAGGCAGCTGTTATCTGGGCGGTGAGGGCAGGCTTACAGCAAGCTTTTCACATTTCATGCTGCTAACCTCCTCCCTTCCCTTTGAAGATGCCTGAAGCAGGTGCCTAATGACAGTCTACTGTGGGCACCTCCAGCAAAAGTGTCCCAAACTGCTGCCGCAGACCCTGCCAGCTCCTCCAGGAGCATTACTGATTGCAGCATCGCTGACCAAAGGGCTCCCAGCTCTGGGCCTGCACCACCAGCACTCAGGATGAGCCAAGAGAATGATCCCATGAAGCTCAGGAGACTGTGGTGTGCAGCTATGGCACTGCAGGGCTGAGGCCAACAGGCTCGCTCTGAGCTCAGTGACTACAGACTCAAATAACAGATAACTGGACCCTGCAAACTCCTTTCCCTTAGCTCGACAGCCACTGGCTTCTTCCTCTGTTTCACACACGGCAGACAAGGGCTTGTTCTATTTTATTTGGCCCCAAGAGATAAAATTTATATTTGTTACTGTGTATTTAATTTTCTGGCTTTCTTTCAGAATGATAGTCTGTCGCAGCTATATTCCCCAGTGCAAACCTGAAAATCATTAGGCCATGTCCTAACCCAGTTACATCAACTTATTCAGTGTCAAAACTTGGCTCAGTTTTACACAGAAGTCTCTTTGGTGAGTCAGCTTCTCAGTAAATCTTCAGGGATGTTAATCCACAGGCAGATCCTACTCTGGTATGATACATACATGGTGTTTCCCTTGGCTAGGAATAAAACAGAACTGCTTCAGACACGCTGTGCTTCAGTTGTATGAAATGTCTTCATCAGCATTTCTTGTTTTGTTTTCAGAAATAAAAGGAAATAACAATAGACTCCAAATCTCGTTCTCATTCATAGCCAAAGCTGGTCTGCATAATTAAAGGTAATTGTTAGCTTCTCAATAGCTTGGCATTTTTCACTGCACCTTCCAGAGAAGAGAAAAATCCAGACAGAAGAACTACTGAATTGTGAATGTTCATTCAACATTCTCAGCAGGCATCTGAATCTTATATTTAAGCCAAAACAGTAAGTAATGCAGGCAAGAAGCACAGAGAGCAATTGCTTACTGGTGACCAAAGGTAAGAAAGGTCAAACGTTTATTTCCTATGTTGCTCCTGTGCGTGCAGTGCCCAGAATCTTTTAATTATATTTCATGGTCCTCTGAACTTGTACAAGGGCATAAAATATATTTATAGCTCACTTAAACTCTTAGTAATGAAACAGCCATCCTACGCAGGACCTCTGCTAATCAACTGAAGACTTTCTGTGCATTAACTTTAAAAATGTAAAAAAGTACTTGTTCCTTCTCCAGCTGAAACGCTTATCACAGTCTAAAGGCAACAACAAAGAAAAGCTATTTTCTTCTTAGGTAACAGTTTGAGTCTGTATCAGTTCACCTGTGATGTTTGAAGCACAATTGCACTGGCAATGCACATTCATTATAACTGTTATTACAGCACTGGAAGCTCTCAACCACACTGTGCCAAACACCAAAGAAACATATAATAAAGAGATCACCCCTCTCTAAAGCTTTTCCTGCCTAACTATGTCATTTTCTCTTTTAGACAACAACAAAAAAGGGGTAATCAAATAAGGAGGTCTCCACTTAACTAATCATATTTGATGCAAATGCCTGATGAGCAGACTGAAAAGCTCCCAGTGTAATTATACACCTCACAACAAACTTACCTGGCACATCTTACACCAACCTTCCATGCTGGGAATCTGCTTTGAGATGAATTTTAGGGAAGAAGATCAGCCAAACACGTTGTGTGTGAGGCTGAGATTAAGGAAAGGAGTTGGTGCTTTACAACAGGATCAGCTGCCCTTGTTTTGCTTTTCCCCCAGAAGCTGCTGGGCCCTGGCACGCTGGAGTGGGCAATGATGGCAGGGAGGGAGCCAGGCTGGCACCTCATGGTGCGAATGGGGCCTTACGTTAGATTTTAAAGACTCCAGTCAAGGCTGTCTTATAACTGCAAAGCCAAACACCCCCATACTTAGGGATCTGAGAAAATTCAAGCTGCTGGTGAAACCTTAATTCAGCTCCCTGATGCACGTGCTTTATGATATAATCTTTAATTAGCCTATGAGGAAATTAGTAATTATTTCTGAGGGCAGGATTTGGCTGCGGTACAGTAAATAACGCACCATGCTACCCAAAAAATGGTGATGATTCAGCAGACATCATCTCTCATGCGTCCTGCAAGAGGCAAGGGCCTGTGAGGAAAAAAAATAGTGTAGGATCACATCAATGAAGACTAAATATCAATAGTTTATTTATGCCAGAGAGGGAGGCACAAATTAAAACTGCAAAAAAATATCTCAGTTCTAGTCTTTTGCCTTCTGGCTTTTTCAATATGGACTATGGAAGCATAAAAATATTTAGTGTTTCTTATCTGTTTCACACATGATCAAACAGAAGCTGAACTGTGCACCAGTTCAGGGACCTGGTGGGGACAGGTAAGGCACCACCAGGAAGGCAAATGCTCTACTGGGATGGGCTTCACCATGACCTGCAGCGGGCTCGACACAGCGAGGGGATGAGAGGAAAGCTGGGCTGGCTTAGCTCAGCTGTGTCATCTCCAACCTGACAGAAAACTGTATGGCAGACGCCAGAGGCAGAGGATGCCCAATCCTGCAGAAACAAGAACAATTATGTTCCTTTCAAAGAGCTCCTCAAGCTGGACAAAACTCAGCTTTGAAATAGCCGTGGCTGTTCAGAGCTGCGGCAAACGCACACTGACATGTAAAATACTGGCTGTATTTGTCATGGGTACGGCCAACTGCACAGCCTTCCTGTTTACCTGCAGGTGTGAAGGAGGAGGATCAGTCTGTGCTCCAGCCAAAGCAGTCAGCACTAGAGAAGAAGAAGCCTACCTCTCTCGTTATAACCTGTGAGCCAGAACTGGGGAGCAGACACAGACAAGTCCTTATTTACAGTGAACCAAGACAAACAGGATGCTCCACTTTGCCCTCAGATGTCACAAAATAAAGCACAAAGCCAGCAAATTGAGGCTATACATTGTTCTTGGCTATTTCCACCTAAGCCCTTGCCTTTCTTAATGACCCGCAGGGCAGGAGCAGAGCCACAGGCGTGGATGGATGCATCAGAAGAGAGCCGAAATCCTGCTCTCAGAAAAGTCAATTCCAGCCATTTCCTCCACAAGAAGTTTACTACATGCTGCCACACAATACTTTTATTGGCATTCATTACTCCTTGAGGACTAATTTATTCATTTTTAGCAGCATTAAAACAAGGCTGCATTTTACAAGGGAATCACTCTACTGCTGGGGCTGTAGGAAGCCGCTCAATTATCTCCAGAGCACTAAAAGCAGAATCCAGACTCAGTACTCAAATTGTAACAAACATCATTTCCCCCAGCCTTGATTAACTCACTGGCTGATCTCCAGCTCATAGCTGTCTCAGGTTTTGGGAGGGAGGTTGGGAGTGCTGGGGTTTGTTTATTTTATCATTGCCACACAGCTTGGGAACCTGCAGAGCAGAGACAGTCACCACTGGGTACATTTCTTGCCAAACACTACTGGAAATGAAAACCAAAAGACTGAATCCCCCCTGTACTCACAGTAAGGTTGCTCCTCTTTTTCGTATCTGATGTCTCCTTCGTTTGGAGCTTCCTTTCTGTTTAAGAATAGCTGCAGACCCACAATTCAGCAGTCACATTTAACTAGATATTTGTGGCATTCCAAAGTCAAATTAACAAGCTCGTTACCTCTCGACATGTAAAAATACTATAATATTCATTCCCAGCAACACCTATGAAAGAACACAGCAATTTCTGAAATTTGGGCTTGCCACCTTTCAACTGAAATACACACACCTATCTACATACACACATACATATATATATATATATATTCCTTTATAGATATGACCCTCTGCCTTTATCAGCATCTCCAAATCACTGAATTTAAATGAATTCACAATCTTAACTGTACTGCTTTGAAAAATACGTGGCAGGTATAGTGAACGATGTGGAAACGTACAGCTTGGAGATGCAGCTATGACAGTACATGTAAAAACAAAGCTGGGTAATCAATAACAAGGTGCTTCAGAGGGAAAAAATGAATCCTTTTTCTTTCCTCTGCTAATGAACGGCCTCACTGTTTCTCTGCTGGGGCTGCTGCACGAGCTGCCCTCGTGCTGGCCTCGGGGTGAAGAGTGTTCTGAGGTTACCCCCTTGGTCAGCAGGAATCACTGCTGAGCGATGTCAAACAACTTCCTGCAAAGGGTAGGTCCTGCTGGGAAAGCACTGGATTAGAAGGAGTATTACTAAAGACAAATCTTTAAAACCTCTCAATCTTTTTTCCACATAATCTCCTGAAGATCCTGACCCAGCTGAAGTAAAATCCATTGTGTATCCTGCCTGGTTCACTACCTCAGAGCACCTGATGCTGCACTCACATTCTGTAATATCAGGCCTGATGGAAGCTGGGTTTTCTGATTTCTGTTTTTCTTTACAGTGAAACAAATTCAGCTCATCGCTGTCTTGGCCAAATCTACAAGTTTAATGCGAATGACTCAACACTACCTGGTTTCTTCAGAAGTAGCTATGGACTGCTGGGTAAAATGTGAGTCTTCTTTCCCTCTATAGTGGTTAATTTCAGAAAATACAAGAAATAGAATCATGATACCCCAACATTGCCTAGACAGGAAGTAAAGCACTGGAAAAAGCTCTGCACACATTACACCATTGTAACTGTGCTTTTAAATGCAAGCTGTGTTGGCCTGAAGGGAGAAAATAAAATGAGAATAGGAAGGGGTGGGTGTGGGGGGGGAGGGAAGTGAAACATCCTTAAGCAGCTACAGAAAATACAGAGGTGAAATGTTCATCAACAAAGGTATTCAGCCTCCTTCTACCACAAAAAGGGATTATCTTTGAGTCTCCCTGCAGTCAATCAGTTCTCAGCTTGTTTTTCACAGGCAGAGATCACCTTCAAGCTCTTATTGGCACTACTGGTACCCATATTACACTCTAAAAATCAGACCAACTCCTTTAATCACAACAGGTTACCCAACACCAAAAAACTCCTATACACTTGCTCCCATTTACACAAGTTGTTTGCAAACCTCCCTCATGATTTTGATTATTACTTCCACTTCAGAAGGGGCCTTGCACAGAAAAACCACAAGTACCAGTGACCAAAGAGCATTTAGAGCCAGTGCCTATTCCCTCTTAGGCTGGGTTGCTGAGAACAGATGTCTGGATAGATCGTGGTTGATAAACCCCTGTAAGACAGGGCGTTACATGATGTCTTTTGCTGTCTTACCAGAAGAGGATCACTGTTTTATGAACTGGAGGGAGTTGTGGTACTCCTGCACCTCACTCAACACCCAGGGACTTGAGCTCTGTTCCCATCTCTAGCACAAACCTATGGTATAACCTTCCAGTCATCTCTTCCCTCCATAATCCACTTCTCCAAACCAGATATTTGTTTGTTTGTTTATTTCTGTTTTCAAACAAGTCCTCAGACCATAGGTTGAGGCTCAGACAGGCAGGATGCCCTGCAGTGCATTACTGCACTTCTTGGCTCCATGGATGTGCTACTTCAATGGCAATAATTAATAAAGCAGAATCAACGATTTGCTGCAAGCATTTCTGGTGAGAAAGAACAAAGTACTTTTATCATCTCAAATGAGAAGAGATACCTTGAAGTACTCAAAATAACCCGAACTCCTATGTCAGGACATGCCACATAGTTCAGTAGCATATTTTCCAGCTCATTGTGTTTGCCGATCTGTAAGCAGGGACAGCACCTTGCCGCTGGAGCCCTCCATGCTCCTGAATACCCACAGCACCTGGCTTGGAACAGAGACTGGATTCTTGGCAAACATCAAGTCGGAGCAAAAATATCCCCTCAAGAGCTGATTCAGAGCACCTACACTTCTTTGCAATAAGAGCAACCCAGGAAATCCTATTATTTTCCTCTTAGGAGAAACACTGGGCATCAGAGAGATGAAGGGTGACAACTGCTTCATGTAAAGGGCAGTAAACCAGGTAGAAAATGGCCGAGCATAAAGTGGTTAAAGACACAGGCTCTTCTGCAGAAAAACCTCAGCTGTTCATCTCCCATTCCTTGCCCTGACTTCCATCCAGCCATTTGGGAGTAAGGCTCTGCAGCCACTAAAGGCAACACCCAGCACCTGTGATAAAAGTTAGGCTGGCTTGGCTGCTTATTCTGTGATATCAGAGGCTTTCAAAGAGATTCATGCACTGTGTCCTGAATGTTAAAATTAAGTCTGCCAACACTTTCTTCTGAAATTACTATCTGGGCATCACTAATTTCTTGCAAAATACGCCTGTGTTATCCCGTATCTCGGAAGAGCAGGTGCTTTCTTTTATGTCCCCAAGCAGATGCACATTTCACTGTTCTCTGAGCACTCAGAGGCAGCTTTTTTTGAGTGTGTGACAAAACATGGTGACAGCTGCTGAAACTGAGATGCCTGATGTACCTTTTCCACCTTACCTGACTTCTGTAGGGATGAAGCAGCTCATCTCTTGGGGTGTGCAGGCCCTTGCAGGAGGCACCCCAGTGCAGCGCTCTCATCCCAGCCATGCCAGCGTTTTGCTCTCTTTTCTTTCAATAAAAGAGAGAATCATGCCTATGCCATCTGTTAAGCAAAGTGCTGCACGTACAGTGCAGTATACCCTGCAGCACACAACAGAGCCTTGCAGATTAAATGTGAAGAGAAGTGGCTGTAAGGGGAGAGAAAACTCCAGGTGCTGGAGCTGTTACAGGTGAGCCTAAGCGTTTGCTTCCCCGAGGCAGCTACCTGTCAGGATTAATCTTGTCAGCCCAGGAATGCGCCTCGGTAGACACCGCACCCCATTCCAGGAACCCATAAATACCAAACGAGATGCTCAGCACAACACATGAAAGCATCTCCTTTCTTCGGACCCTGACTGCGGGGGAGTGACAGCCCCACCAGCATCAATCCTGTCTTGTGCTGGGCTTTTTTTAAGGTGGTTCCTTGGGGGAAACAAGATATGAAGTGAGCATGGGTGTTTGCTGCCTTCCTCCTATGAATGCCTCCAAGGGAACCTCCTTACTTGTTTCTCTGTCCTGGATCCACCTGAGACTCTGCTTTTTTATTTCAGCTTAAAGGAGGTGCTCTCTCTGTCTGCACTGTCCCCAAACCAACCCTACGGGAAGGAAGTCCATGGGAGCCAAAGGAATCATCTTTGATGACCTTTAAGTCCTTTTGATAATGCATCCCAGAGGTAAAGCTATGGGACAGATGGGCTTCTTCTGAATGATGCTGCCCAAGCACTGTGTAGAAAGAGGCACAAAACAATGGTGTTTTGAGTAGTGCAGTTTTACCAAAAAGGCTGCCCCTGGCCTGTCAGGAAAACGCAGTGCAGGTGATGAACACTTAGCGAAAGAGATTCACTCCCGGGTTTCTTTTCCTCCTATTCCTTTGTCACGTCACTAGAAAAAATGATCAGACATCTTCCTGCCCTTAAGTCCCCCCTCTCACTCAGTCTCCCTGACTCTACTAGCTTTTTGTTCAGGAGCTGAAATGTTCTAGGCCCACACATTCTTTTCCATTTGGAAAAAATGCCCATGCTCAGGCCCTGTTTCATAGTAGATGTTCAGTTGGGAGACAGTAAGCAGCCAATGCAAGAGTGATGTTAGGAAAAACAAACCTCAGGTGAGCTATGGAAGCCATCCCATGTCCCCAGCACATATCCAGAGGGACAGCTGAGCCTGCTGTCCCATGGGGTGCTGGGAGTCCTGCTGCCTTCCATCTGCCCAAGGAGGCCCCAGAGGTCAGTGCTCTCCCACAGTGCTGAGCCGATGGCCAAGGCCACCAGCTGAACCACACACCACAATTTCAGGGCAGAGCCCTGGCCTGGGGAGTCACCACAAGAAAGAGTGCTCCTGGGCAATTAGGGGTTTCTGGATCAAAAGCAATACATTTGAAGTCCTAACTCAAATTCCTGGCCCTAGGGAGCAGCCAGTGCTGATGCCAGGGGCAGTGGGAGGCAGCCAGCTCACAGAGTGCAGCCTGCGACTGCTGGAGCAACGCTCACTCCACAGGTGCTCCCTTCCACAACCTCCGAAACAAAGGAAATTATTTCTAAACAGCAGCATTTCCACATTTTAAGGCATAACCAGTCCCTTCTTCCCTGTATCTACATCAACAGTATCTTTTAGACAGCACCTCACCAAACCCGAACCATGCGATGCCTCCAAGAAACAGCCACAGCCGAGAGCAGTGGCGGCAGGACACCGTAAGTGTGGAGCAGTGCTTTTGGGACAACACCTCTGGGGACACAGGCACTGCAGCCCTTGTGACCCAGATAACCCGTGCTCGGTTCTTGTGTCAATCATTTTCTGCACGGAGAATTCCTGCATCTCTCAGAGTACATCTTTTGGTGCATGGGCCACCAAATTCAGATACTTTAAAATTTCAGGTCATCAGGGCTTGGTTCATGTTCTCATCAACTGAGACAATGCCTGCAAAATTCAGATTCAGGTCTGGATTTTGTAGTCCAGGTTTAAAGACATCAAGGTAGAACAGAGCTTTGCCTGCTGGGCTTACTCCAAAACCTCCGGATCAGCTTCCTTAAGCAGTCACAGTATATATGAATGTAAATAAAAACATTTATATATGCCTCTCTCCAACAGTGCTTTTAGGGGCTGCAACTCTAGGTAGTGAGGGTTATATAACTCAGTTCCTCTGACAAAGACACATTTGGTTGAACTTTAAACAAGGGACCTTTAGAAATCTGTAAAATTTTAACCATCAGTGTGTAACAGCTTCTAGGATGTTTTCCACCTTGTAACATTTAAAACAATGATTCATCTTCATAAGAAATATGTAGCTGTCTGAAACTAACTATCAAATTATGTTAATTATCTGCGTGGTCTGTGTTTCTGCATATGCAGTTTCCAGCTACCAACACTGGACATTATGAAAGCTTTTTCATGACACCAGCTTTCCAATGACCTGACAGTTCTAAACCACAAAATTTTTAATCTGCATTTTATTGTCACAGCTTAAAAATCACAGAATTTATGAGAGCTACAAATCGTTTTTAGACTGTGCAGTGTGGACTAAAAGCCAAGGTTTTTTGTTTTGGCTTGTTGATATTTCCTGAAAACATGAAACAATTCTGAAAGGACAGATTTCCTGGCTCACAGCTAAAGGTCAGCAGTCACACAGGACTGCTTGCTTAGTGTACCAAAAGGAAAGACTGGTGCAACATTGCAGTATTATTAAAAAGTGATTTAAGTGGGGGAAAAGGGAGAAAACAGAGAGACAGACAAGGATTAGACCCTCAACAATTGAGCTTTCACCAAGATTAGAAAAACAGCCTTGTTCCTTGCTGCTTGCAGCCCCTCACTGTCACTCCAAGCACCACTTGCTCTTGCTCCCTCTTTCCAGCCCTCTGCAGCCATCCCCGGCTGCACGGGCTTGGAACGGGACTGCTCTGACCAGGCACCACAAATCACTTCTAGAGCTTTCCTGCACAGCCCAGAAGTTTTTCCAGGCTCATTGCTGCAACAAATTATGGAAGCACAAGTCTCACTTGTACTGGGAAGGACAGGAGTTCAGAAGTCCCATGACTGTGAGCAACACTGACATGCAGTTGCGTGATATTCAAAAAACCCCTCATTTTCCGCAGCAATCTCCCCCAGACCTGAGCAATGTTTGTAATTCATTCTCAGCACAACTGAAGAGCCAAAGTCCTGTTCTGCAGCTGTCAGAGGGGGCACAGCCAGCTCACATCTGTATCCTGAACCACTGGGTGCTCAAAGCTCCTTGTCAATGCATTTAATTTTGTAGTAACAGACACCCAAACTTTCCCGTTCACTGACAAGATACCAGTTTGAAAACAGGCACATTCTGCAAGCAACGTTGGAAGCACCTTTAAAATAGTATTTAGTACCAGTCCCAACAGAGACTGTACCCCAGCTCCCTTTAAGACCCCCAGCTGGTTCTTATTTTTATTATTCATGTTTTTCTTTCTAAGTATAGGGTATATGCAATTTTCCAGGCAAATAAATGCCAACCAAAACCAACCTAGCAGCCTCTAGTAGGTCTCTGCTACAGGCTGTGCTCCCAGGTAACTACATTTCCCTCTCTGTCCAACCAAGAACCCTGGGACATCAGAATTAACAAAGAATTTGTGCCTATAATCCTGCTAACGTAATACCTCTACTCTGACCACAACATCCTCCCTTGCACTGAGTTATCAAAAGCATATGCTCCCATCACTCATGGTCTGTGCTTCTGGCTCTTTTTCTTTTTTTAAATTAAAACCAATTGGTCATAGAGCAAAATGCTACCTTTTCAGTTAAAAGGTTAACACAGCAAGCCTGTGACCACATGTATTGCTTGAAACTGATGTCCCCAAATTCTGCTAACTACAGTAACATAAAGCAAAACAACAAATGTGCTAGTAAGCAGCTAAGCAATACCATAGGCTGTTTAAATTTAGCCCTGGCAGGTCCTGGAGGAAGGGCATCTCAGAAGCCATGTGTCCTCTGCTATGCAGAGAGAGCACTCAGCCCGTAGGATCCTATTCCACATACCTCACTTTTGAATATGTGGCTATACCTATTGCATGCCATCTGTATCTCACACGTGTATTTTCTCTACAAGTACTTTGTATGACATAAAAGACACTCTGCTCTTGGCCACAAAATGTTCGCCCCAAAAGCAGCCAGGGAGACAGAAACAACAGACTCTGCAATTCCTTGCAACAGGACAAAGCTGCAGCTCAGAGCAGAGGCATACTGACAATTTAGGGCTTTACAGACCACAACTTGCAAGGATGAATTATTCTCCAAAGCAAAATGTTGACCACAAGCATGGAGAACACTGCTCCAGAGGCAGATTGTTGTAGCCTTGCTATTTTCTGTCTGGAGCTTGGGGAATTTACAAGTAGAGACTATTGCCATGATCAGCAGTGAGATTACAGGCACAAGATTTGCTGTGATGAATCCAAAAATAAGACAGCTCAAGGCCTAAAGTTCAATGTGCCACACCTGCTAGCAGAGAATATATGAATAATCTGATCTCCAGGCTACAAATACTTTGAGAAAGGGTTGGACATCCCCATCCAGTGGAGCCTCTCCCTCCTAAGGCCAAATGAAATCACTAATGTGAAGACAAGCTGTGCATCGATACCTCTGCAACCCCAAAAGCTGCACTCCAAGCTGCTGCTAAGGAAATCCAGCAAACCCAGGCATCCGGTGCCAGCAAGACTAGGACTCATCAATTTGACATAAAAAAGCTGCTTTATTGAACAGCTCTAAGCAGCACTACCTGCAAAAAGTCTTGTTAACTGTGAGATTAATAACATTTACTGGAAGCCAGGGCAGTTTTTGTGGCATTGTTTCAGGAGCTGAGGTGATCCCATTGCCCCATCACCAGAACTCCCTCTATTTTAAACAATTTATGCAGTAGCTAAAGAAAAAATAATAGTACTACTAAAAGGTAAAGTCATGCTTGAAACTGAGACACAAGATGCTGACTTTTTTTAATCATGTCTTGCATAAATTATAAACTCTATATTGATTGCAAGGGTAGTTAAGCAAACTAAAAGGGTATAATGGGAGCAGGAGACATCTTCCTGGCCTGTGGGCTCAAGTGAGGTTGTTCCCACTGCAGAACACCAATGATCTGTGCATTATCATCTGTTAAAGTAATACCTGGCTTATTGAACACTTACTTTGTTTGATACTTGAAAGAAACTTGGGTATGCACCACAGAAACAAAGCTCTATCTTTGTAAAATACTGGGAAATAAAACCAAAATAAAATAAAATAGTTGGGAATAAAACCAAATGGCTCTAACTGACATCTCAACACAAGCATCTCCCTTTCATATGCTTGGTTTTGCTTACTATTACTCTTATTGCTGTTACTATTATTAATCCACCAAAACATCACACTCAGATTAAACCAGTTCTTCACTAGGCAATTTCTGCTTGTTAATGTAATCCTCAAAGCTTCCATCAAATTTTGCACTCTCTTACATGACAGATGCAGAACTCTGCTCTTTTGAGTGTCGATGGCAAAAATAAAGAGCAGATATACCAGCCAGTGCTGTGACAGGGAGTGGACAGTGAGGGTGCCAAGCACTAACCCCTGCAAAGGGCTGGATTTCAGAGGTCAGGGAGTGTGCTCAGCACCAGCTACATTCAGACATCAGTCTGAGCAACCAGCATTGTCAGGCTCTTTTGAAAATCCTGATTGCCACCTTTTAAGGCGGGTGAAAATCAATTAATTTTGAGCTTATAAAGGAATGTCTTTTCTGTGGCCAACCTTGGCCACACAGTCACAATGCCTTTTGCAGAGATACGCTGCCTTTTCTTCCTATTTAGTGTAAAAGCACTTCATCTTGGTTATCAGCTCCCTGAAGGTCAGGCTTATTTCTTTAGATCTATTATTTACTACTTGAATTTCCAGTTCCACCTTTCTGGCTATTACAGCTTCTTTCCCCGACTCCTTTTCACAGTAACTCCATATGATGACTGTTGATAAAGTTAGGAGGGCCATGATTCTAAATGTCTGACCTTCCTCAAAATCTGATAATGGATACAGTTTCTGAATCACAGGTCATCTCAATATTGCCAGTAAACCATTTATTTCCAGTGGCCTTCAGACCTCGAGGCTTATTGTGCACTGCAAAATGGATTTTTCAGGGAACAATAAAAGTAAGAGAGCCATCCTTAGCCTTTGCTTAGCATGTTAGGAGGGATACCGTACTTTGGAGAGGATGTTTGTCCACAACATCTTATGCACCACAGTCTCTCAGACCTTCCCTGCTCTGTAACATTTCCTGGTATCTGTATGAAGCTGACAGCTATAAGCATCCAATACTAACCAACCTCCTTTTCACTTGCAATCTACATGGAAAGGGCAAGAAAAATCCATGTCTCCTTAAACTCTCCCCACCTCTTGAGGGCTATCCAGTCACCTTTACTATATTGTTTAACTTACAGTTCAAGGCACAGTGCCAGGTTTTGCATCACTGCCTCAAATGTTACTCTGCTGCGGTAGGACCTGATTACAGCACGCCTGTCAAAGCTGTGTCGCTGCCAAGGCACACCAGTGTCTGCCAGCCTCCTCCAGTGGCTGCTCTGAAACAGTGCTCTCAAAATGCCTTGGTCTCACAGAAACACTGCCAGAGGTACAATTCCTACTGAAGGCCAACGCTCCACACAAACTGTTGAGTGAGATGCAGAGAAAAGCGTGTAAAACACAAACTGCTGGCTGCAACAGTGCTTGGAAAACTGAGCAGTGACCGGATCCTGAGCAGAGGGAATCAGGCAGGTTTTACTTACTGTCAAAGCTTCTGTGCTGTGCTGTTAGGGTCGCCTGCACAGAGCGACCAGACTCTTTCATCATGGCTTCAAATTCACTTTGGCTTTTGTTTGCAAAGTTCTCCTCCATCTCGCTGGTGCAGCAGGTGTAGCCTTGTGGGCAGATTCGCAGGTGCTCCCCTAAAATGAGAGAAAATGCAGTTTAATGGCCAGGTCTGGGAAAGGGAGGATTTCACCCCAGACAACCTCATCTTAAAAATATCCCAGCTCCCTGGTAACCTAGATCTGCATGAGGTCTTTCTGTCAAATTTACCACCTAATTTGAGTTCTCCCGCTTTAATGCAGTGGTTGGTGTCAATGCAGGCACAAATTTTCTCACTGCGACTGTGAGGGAAGGAAAAGCAAAGGAGAAAAAATTCATATATGGAGCAAGGAGAAGGGAAATACAAGTGTCTCCTGCTTCACATCTATCCTAGAACCCATCTCTGCCTAGAATCCCAGAAGACATGGAAGTCTGATTAAATGACAGCTGTACTCATTAGACCTAATATGTATATTAGCACAGCTGTTTGAAACTGCTTTGTCAAGAAAAAAATAAACAACTCCAAAGTGCTCCCCGCCCTACCAAATCTATCCTGAGAAGGCATTTCCTTAACCAGAGAGGCGAGGCCAGTGAGTAGTTTTCAAGAGACAGAGATGTGCCTAATGTCAGTGGAATTTGGGTGACTGATTCCCCTCCACACGTATTGAAATTTTCAGTGAAAAATTTATCTCCCAGAAAGAGACAAGACCACCCCAAAAAAGGTTGCTATGACAATCACTGATTGAATATAGCCTTTGCTATAAGGAAGAACAGGAAAAATAAGAGAACTCATCAGTCAAATTGAAAAATTCTCCAGTATGGAGCTTCTCCTGCCCTCTGCAATTTCTTTACTGTGAAGAAGCAAGTGCTCACATAGGCAGAGTCAGCAAAAAATATTATTATATATTATTTTAAAAATAATTGCTCAAGTTCTTATGAGTCCTTACAAAGACCCATCCACCTGCAAACACACCCTATGTTTCTCCTCACCCAAGCAATAAGAATTCATTTGAATGAAATCAAAAATTTATTAAAAAAAAAAATACCCCTCTTGTTCCAAGCATATTCTGAGATAAATCAATTACCAAGCAGTTACCATGTTTAAGGTAATTTGATTGGGATTGCCAATGATTTTGCTGGCACTTTTACAGGACTGCTGACTTAATGTCATAGCTGAGCATAAACATCTTTAAAATGGTGTTTTATCTTGTGTGTCTCAACAGCTTCAAGTCCTGAACCTACACTGTCTCCAGAGTTTCCCATTAAAGTCCTTAGCTATTTTCAGTGTAAAGCTCTTAGCAAATGGATGGTGAAGGGTCTCTGAAACTGGGCACGTGTCCTACCCTTGTGAAAGGTATCTCATTAGCAGCCTAAGAGCAACTGCTGTTGTTGATGTATTTTAGGCAGAAGGCACTCAGGTTGAGTTTGCGTTTTACTTGTCCTTGGATTCCTGCTCACAGATGACCCTTGAGCAACCTCTGCAAGGTGTGGGGCGAGCCTGCCCTTGGAAAACAGGTTACCATGGGCATCTGTACTGCCAGTCTTCCTGCCTGTGTGATGGGAATTGCTGCTCACCAGCTTCTGTAGGAGAGTAACTCCCATCACCAGCCTTGTGTTGTGCTCCCAGCTGAGAGGAGTGTCAGGGTGGTGTGTCCTGGGGGCTGCCCATCTCCCA
The DNA here is from genome assembly GCA_013397865.1 of Struthidea cinerea. Taxonomy (NCBI): domain Eukaryota; kingdom Metazoa; phylum Chordata; class Aves; order Passeriformes; family Corcoracidae; genus Struthidea; species Struthidea cinerea. Next base: position 862,541 of record VZTI01000139.1, on the reverse strand, counting down.
TGAGACCCACTCCCTGTCCCCGCGAGTGCCCAGGCACCACTGCCAAAGCAGCAGGAAAAGCAGCAGCTTGCTTCAATATAAAAACTCAGTCAAATATAAATACCATGTGGCTCAATGCCTGCCATACCAAATGCAAGCTCAGTTCCAGGGCTTGCCTGAGCCTCTCCTTCCCTCACAAACTAGATTGTTCCAAGTCATTCCCTGGGCTCCTTTCTGGAGAGCTGCATTTATCTGTACAGCGTCAGGGCTGCTGACATGTGACAGACAGGCAGGAAAAGGGGGCTGTAATTTTTTGACAAGACACGGCTTTGATTCCTGTCACGGCAAATTAAAACCCTTTTTCTTGTCCAGCCTTTTCCATCCAATTTCTGCTGCCACAGGATTTCTGGCAAGGCCGGAAGTTTTGTGGACAGCAGTTTTACTGTGGGATGCATCCTTCCATGAGGCCCCCAGTGCCCTCGGGACAAAGCGAGGCCTTTACAGGGCCTGGCCTCTCTGAAAGGCCAGTCAACAAAGAAATGGGTCCCACGGGATCCCAGTGGTTTCCAGAAGTGCCTTTACCACCTCAGCTGATGGTGGATTTTGCTGGTGAGGTCCTGGTCCTGCTCAGAGGCCTCGCACTCGACAACATGAGCACTCCTGCCATTCCTCTGGGTGCCATTACCCACCGGGACTGGCAGGCTCAGGAGAAGCCTCCAACAGCCCTTTACAAACGTCCCGTTTTGGGAAACCGAGTCAAATCAGTGGGAACCCTGGGGATCTCTGATCTCCTGGCCTGATGCCAGCAGGATTCAGGCAGGAGACCTGCCTGAAACTGGGAGAGCAAACATGGACATCCCTGCAAGGAGACACCAACGTGTTCACCAAAGCTGCCCATCACGCAGGTTCTCTACACAGGCTTTAGAAATGAAGGGGGAAAGTGTGGGGATTGCCCCCAGGAGGAGAGGAGGGGAGGAAGAACGCCGTGCCTGAGTTCCCTGATGGACACTGAAGGGCAGCAGCAGTGAGAGGTGTGCTAAATAAAATGTGACATGTCCAGACAAACCCTCCGTGCTCCCAGCCCGGGCAAGGCACAGCGTGTTTGGGCAGGATGGCTCCAACCCAGCTGCGATAGCACAGCCTCCACACAACCGAGGGGAAGGGGACAGGATAAAAACAGGCAGAAAGCAGGGGGAAAGTCACACCCATAGCTAAAATTGCTTAATTTTACTCAACGTTGTTAACTGAATATAGAAGTTTTTCCATTCTTGGACTCAGAGCAGTTTCATCCCTTTTGAAGTAGCATTTATCTTAGCTTTCTGCAGGTGTTCATAAGGTACTCAGCAGCTGTTTGTGTGGTGCTCAGCACCACCACACTCTCTCAGTGGGAAGCAAAGTTCTTATCATTTATCTCTGTAACTCAAACTCAGCACACACAGAACAGTCTTACAGCACTGTGAACATGGTTTGCTTTCTTTGCTTTTTAACCTGACCCACCCTGGAAACATTCATTATTATTATTTAACCTTTTTCTATTGATTCCAAAATAAATGTGCTCCAGACCATATTTTGGTTCTCCTTATATTTCAAAGTCCCTTTGTTTGCCAACTTGCCTTTGTCCCATTGCTGAAGCTTGCACTATAAATATCTCTGGGTTCACTTGGCAGGAGACATCTGCAGATACCGACGGAGAGCCAGAGGTGTTTTACGAGAAGTAAATCTCCACGATCGAGCGTGTGTTCTCTCCCCGCTGCTGTGCTGCACAAGTTCTCCCTGTATACAGCTGACCTGCTGCTCACCACTTGCTGGACAGCACATGCTCCCAGCCCCTGGAAAAGCTTTGCAGAAAGCAGACAGGCATGGCAGAAGCCAAACTGGCAGCAAAGGGAAGGCTGCTCAAATCTTGAAGATGACGGATACACTTCCAGCCACGAAGGCCAGCTCTGGGTCCTACCCAAAGAAAACTGCATTATCCCAGGTCTGTAGTTGAAACCCAGCCCATCTCTCCTCAGCCTTAGACTTGCAACCCCACAGCTGAGCAGGTCTGGCAGTGCAGCACAGAGGTGCCCAGGCTGCACCCAATGGCTGAGCTAACACCAGCTCTGTGCTGCCCTAAGAACCCTGGATTTAAGACACATTTGTAAGTAAGAGAAGATGCACTTTTCGATACTCTGAAAACAAGCAGCTTGGCCAAGTCTTCCACAGTCACAATGTGAGGTTCAATCTGGGTCTCTCTGGAAGAGCCAGCTCTCCTGCAAAAGCTGCTGAAGCTGGGGTGGGATGTAACCCACCAACTGCACAGTCCCTTGGAAACGGAAACAGGATAGAGCATGCATGAAAACAGCATCAAGCAAATATCTAATTTATGATTAACTGCCCTGGAACTGAAAGGAATAGGCAGGAGGCTAATGACAAGAGAATATCACACTGCACACCTACAGGCTTGGATTGTCCTTGAAATACCCTTTTGAGCTGGCTGGGTTAGCAGATCATTTTGGCTATCAAATTCATTACCGCACTTCAGAGTGCCGAATATTAAATCACTTTCCAGTCAGAGATGGAGTTAGGCCCAGGGTCCCTGCAGGGGGAATAGCCCTGCCCACAGCCACCACTTCCAGGAGCTGAGACAGGGCTCAGCTCCCTGCTTCTCCCACCGTGTTCTCGGGCCTCACTGCCCTGGCCCACATGGGCTCCCGGGGCTGCCTGCCACAGGCTGCATGCTGTAACACACAGGAGCTCAGCTAACTATGCCCAGGAAAGCTCTCCAGCTGTTCACTGCTCCTGCCTTTCACCCCACCAGGAGGCTCTGAAAACAAGACAGAAGGGCAGTCCCAGGGGTGTAAAATGCAATATTGAGAGAAGAGTCCTTGGCTCCTTTAACCATGTAAATAGTGCTATTTCTATCCCTCTCACAGGATGTTGGAGATTGAATTAATTACAATGTTTGCAGAAGGTTTGGGGTTATGTGGCTGTGTCAGAGTATCTAAATGCAAATTATTACAAAATCATTCCTCCCAGAGGTTAATTTATTTCAGGCTGTAATAAATCCATCATAATTCTTCCCTCATATTTGTAACCCTCCTCCCACTTGCTCTCCAAACTGTTCCAACAGCTCATTTCATGCTCTTAGCCTCAGTTCAGCCCCCCACGCCAGGACAACTCCAGCCCAAGCTCCCTTTTAGGGAGTTTCTGGATGGACATGTCTCAAGCAATCAGTCTTGCTGAAGTGCAAGGCATGCCAGGCATGGCAGGGATGCCAGGACACAGCCCCTGGCCAGGTGCAGCCAGAGAGCCTGAGAGCACCTGGCAGCTGAGGAGCTCCAGTCCTCTCCTACTGCCCCTGGTAGGCATTCCTGTCTGTTGGCCTCTCCCTCTTCACACCTAAATCCCATCCAGGCTAATGAGCATCACAGCCAGGAACTGAGGACAAAACAGTGTAGTTTAGAATATGGGTTTTCTTTTCTCTTTTTTTTTAACCATGTCAAAGTGTCTGCAGCTGATGCAGAACAAGCCTGGAGGTGGTACAGATGTTAAAAATACCTTGCAAAGAGGTAGTGCAATGAAAGTAAATCCCTTTCCTTATGCCTCCCAGCTTTTCCTGCTTCAGGTGTTCCTGTCCCCATTTATCTTCAAATACATATCTTTACAGAGAACACGATTTGGCACGTGCTAATAAGCAGCTGACAGCACAGCCAGCACTAGTACCGTGATGCTACCTGGAATCCCAGTCTTGTCATAGATAACTCCTAAGGGGAAACAGGGGTACCCAAAAAACATTTGGACTAGGAGATAGTCCTGGCTGACCAGCCTAGGAAGAGCTCTTCATGCCTTTTTCACTGAGAACCAGCCACTGGCAAGCTCTGCCAAACACCTTCGCCCCATAACACCTGTGTAAAGCATCCAGGTGTACAGCTCATCTCCTGCAGTAGCTGCTACCATCAAACTGAACCAGAGACCAGACTGCTCTCTTAAGCAGAGTGAAAACCAGGTATTTTCCCATATTGCAAAGGCAGATGTTAGCTGTGCAGCCTGTTTCTTTGATTTGCAGTCAGCTGTTGGCAAAATACGATTATCTTCTATTTTCTGATTACGTATTAAGAGTATCGTCATTTTGGCTTCAGTTTGCACATAATGTCAGGGGAGTCACAGCAGGCCTGAATATCAAGTATCATACAGCAAACAGTGTGATCAAAATGCACTGAACCATGTTCTCCCTGGTCTTAGTGATACTGCAGGCTGAGGATAGGCAAGGTGGGGCTGGGCTGTGGGCTGGCCCACAAACCGGGGGCAAAATATGGTCATGAGGAAGAGTTGTGCTCAAATGAAGTCTTTATTTTTCTGCACTGTCGGGATGAGAAGCAGAGGTGGCAGGGTGTAGCTGGAAACCAGCCCTGCCGTGGACTCAGGGACATCTCGGATGAGCTGGCAGCAAGGTGGAGAGGAGAGGAACGGGAGCTGTCTGCTTCACCAACACCCTGCAGGAACCACTCGTGGACTTCAGTGCCTGCTACATGGCAAGACCCAAGCTAATCTCAGCTGGCCCAAGGCCACCACAGAGCAGTGTCACAGCTGACACATGAGCAGGACTGCAGAAGAGGCAGGGGCTCTCTCACCTGCTGCATCCACACTGGTGACCCCACGCACATCCCTGTTGCCTCCTGGCCTCAGTAAGGAGAGAGGGATTTGGCTCTAGCACAATCAATCCTATCTCTTTGCTGCTGCTGAGGGAGTAGCTGGGTATCTCAGGGGACTGATAACAAGGGCATGAAGTCTTTTCAAGCTGCACACCACAGGTCTGAATTTGTCCCATGTCAGCAGCTTTTGTAATGCCTCACCATCTGAAGGCTGATCAAATAGCTTGTGCTATCTGAGATGAACTAATGTTTTCGTTCCAGATAAAGAAAACAAGCACTATGTTCCACATCAGTGATAAAAACAGCAAACTGGAAAAAAATAGCTGGAGAGTATGCTTATTCTGATAAAGCAATGCACACGTTTAAGATGGGACATAGCAAAACATTAAACGCTTGTTCCCACAGCTCATCATTCAGACCAGGATTATACCTGGTGGTATAATCAGGAGTGAACAACCAAGAGCAGATAATCCATAAGATTTGTTCTTTCCACTCTTATCTTTCTACTCCTACTAGGATTTAATAAACTATCAAAATACTGTTAACCAAATAAGACAACTTAATCTGGCTACTGCATGGAGTTGGCTCCCTACCAGGTTAGTGCTGTTCTGTAATTGCATTACAGTGAAAACCTGACACAGTGAATAAATACAGGTACTGCTGAGAAATGTCACAACTGGCACCTCGAGCAGAAACCCACGGATGGGTGGGAGGACTTTGGGACTGCCCCATTAGTACCGACAGAGGCTGCTCAAGCTGGGAGCCTGGTGCGGAGGAGGCTGAACAGCAATTTCCTCTGTATTTGCTCTGTGTGTCAAAATACTTCAGGCTCCGAGGCTGTCAGCTCAGTGTCAAGCTCTCACACACGGGAAGTGTGCTATCAGTTTGTTTAATCCTAGACCCTGATGTCAGAGGAATTTGTAAGGCAGGCAAACATGGGCAAAAAAGTTAATTAACAGAGGAGAAAGAGCCACCTTCGTGTCCTGGGAAAATACTAAGTACAGAGTAGATAAGAGTGTCTTCAGAAACGACAGTCTCAAAATCCTAATGTCATCTGTGTATGTTACAGTGGCAAACTGCCCAGAGGAAGGGAACAGAGAAAATGTCACAAGTGCTGACAACAGACTTGATTCTTAGTGAAAAGCTCTGCATGAAAGCACTTCACCCACGCATTGCTCCTTTGGGTTTTGGGAGTGTCTTTCTGAATGAAACAGAATACCCCTTCCCATCGCTCTGTTCCCCCAGTTTCTCTCAGGACCTGCCTTTAGCTACATGCGCCTGACTCTGCCTCTGCCTCTGCCTCCGAGCTGTGCACACACAGCAAGAATCAGCACAGGGTGAAACGATCCAAGCCTGTATTTAAGGACAGAGTAGGAAACGCTTTATAATTTGCAGTAGAAAATATCTTTTTCAGCGGTTGAGAGAGGAATGAAAGAACAAGGGCCAAATCCACATGTACCACAAGCAGTGAAAGACCTCCAGCTAGCAGAACTGACTGAACACACTGAATCCAACATGCCCCAGATCCTCTTCTGGGCACCGGACACACAAGTGGGGGTGCTTCTGAGCAGGGCTGCTACAGGAGATGATCCATTATGAAAGGCTTCAACTGGGAGTTAGGACATGGTCTACAATGAACACTCTCCAAGTACACCAATCCTGAAAGAAGCCTTCAGTTCAAACTAGACCAGTTGCAAGAATCATGGAGAAACGCACAGGGAGTTCACTGTTACACCCTTTCCTCTCCCCTTTCCCGAAAAATAGAAAACTTTTAAATTGAATCTTAGACAAGGGAAGAATTATCTTGTCTCTTCACACAACACTTGTGGGGACGTATTGAAGTTGTGTGTCGCAATCCATCACTATCAACCTCTTTCAGAGTTGTCCTGAGCACATCAGCGTCTCAGATGTTTGGTTCTGTTTTTTCTTCTTGGAACAAAGAGTCTTTTTATCAGTTTGCTGCAATCTAAAATAAGATCAAACTGGAAACCTATCACTCTTATCAGATGCAGCTTCACTGCAGGCTTCATAACAACATAAATATGTTACTATGTAAGAGGCAAAGCAATTCATTAAGCAGAATCTTTTTTACCAGCTTCTTCTCAGAAAAATATCTACTGGAGAAACTGTCAGCTCTTCCTCACGCCCTGGCAGCTCACTGTCAGTAGGATCAGACTGCAAAAGGAATCTGGGTAGTAAACTAAGGATTAAAGAGGTAGTTCACACTAAGAAGTTTAAGAGCCGAAGGCCTTTGGTTTGTTATCCATTAAAAAACCCCAAACTTTGGGGCAATAATTCATACAATCCATGTCAGGAACTTGAGGAAGGGACAAAACCAAGAGGCTTTTTCAGTTCACCTGCTGAAGCTCTGCAAGGAAAGTAGTGGTACTGCGCTTGGGGCTAGTTTGAGATAGAGACTAAAGAGCTTCAGCAAGCTTGTAAATATTGCTCAAGAATGGGGAGTGCTTATAGCTGTTCCCAGTCATTTCAGTGCGAAGAACAAACCTGTATTAACCTCTCATGGAGAAGTCAGCAATTAGAGAACATTTCCTTTCAAACCCAGCAAAACTCAAGCAGTTGATGCTGGTGAGAAAACCATGAAAATCATCTTTCTGGGTTTCAGCTGCATGCTCAACCCTGGGCTCCTGGAAGGCACTCCCTGTTCCTTATCCCTCTGCCACTCTTGCAGGACACTGGGATGAGCAGGATGTACCACAGCAGAGGAGGAGGCTGGGAAGGCTGTGCAGGGCACAGGCCACTGCTGCCCACCCTGATAGCTGCATTTCTGGCTGCCAGCTCACCCAGGTGAGGTGCTCTATGCACACAAGGAGGGTCTTGCTCTCTAGCAACAAAAATCTCCCAAGGGAAAATCAGGAAGCTAAAAAACAACTACCTCAACAACTCTGTCTGCTGGTAAGAATTAAAATGACTCCTGAATTTGAAGAAAACTTCATTTTTAAATAGTTATTAAACATAGTTTTTGGACCTGAATCTCATTCTGAGAGTTTGCAAAACCAAAATGTCTATGCCTAAAAATTTAAGAAATTAGGTTTAATGAAGCTCATTAATCTGAAATTCCATAGATGTGTGTACACTTATCAAAGCTAAAAATAAGAATATGCATGTCTGAATTGTCTAAACCCCACAAATTCAAGATCATATTTTTTTAGATTTTTGTAAAAAATTAAGAGACTTTACCTATGAAGAGCTGTTGACTTATGCCATAAATTAGAAGTGCTTATACCTCCTCTAAAACTCTTTGCTGTATGTGTTGGCAGGGATGTGGGAAGGTGCGGGATTGGAGGGGCAAGTTCTCGTTGCTGTGGGCTTTTTCACTTTGCAACTTGAAGCTTTTTTCAGCCCCAGAAATGCTTGGCTTTCCTTCAGCTATTGCTTTGCTTTAAATGTCTCGTGAATGTTTTGGCCTGCAGTAAAAGTGCCGAACTGTGGAGCCCTTCCCTACAATTTGAGGCACCATGAAAGCAAACAGCAAATACGGGGTCATCTTGTGGGAACATGAAATTGCTAACTTCCAGTTTGACAGAACGGATGCAGCTGAAGCAGAACTCGGATGGACAAGTACCAGCATCCAGGCTGGAGTCTGGAGAAGCTGCTGTGTGAGAGATCTGCAGCAGAAGGAATTCAATATGCTGCCTTTCCCTTCTGGTTGCAGACACACGTAAGTGAAACCTGCGCCATTGCTCTTCTTTTTATGCCTCCATCTGATCTTCCAAAAGCAGATTACAGAAAGCTGCCTGTAAACCTGAAGATGCAAAGGACATCCGTAGGGACCTCCTCTTCTGCCCCTGAAATTAATCCAGGGGTATGAGGAGATAAGGACATCAGTCTGGTTGTGCCAGATCTGCTTCATGAACAGATCTTTGTTTCCACAAACATCAAACTATCACCTTTCACCCCTACACAGAGGGGTGGATCCAGAGGACCAGGTTTAAACTGGGGTGAACATTTAAAACTCCAACACCCTGCTAGATCTCAGTGTGGCTTACAGTGCATATGCCCAAAATTTTACCAGAGAAATGTATTTTAGGCAACTTCTGTTTGAAAACTTAATGGAAGTGTAGCTGTTCTCCCCTGAGCGTCAGGAACAGATGACTAAGAAATGTTGCCAGTATCTGTCTTTCAGTGAGATTAGTGTTGGGTTTGTGTGGTATCCTATTTATAACTTTGACAAACAGCTCAACCAATCATTTCATACTTAATCATAGCTGTCTGCCCAGCTCCCTTCAGAGAAAAGCTTTTCAAAAACTATGTGCCAACATAATATGAACAAAAAGAACCAAACCACAGTCAAGAAAAAAAAGATCTTGCTCCCCAAACCAGCAACAGCTATACAGAAGGCAGGTCTTGGTAAATCGTAAGGCGTAATTAGAGCGTCATTATTCATGGGACTGCACAGCTATAGTTAGTCAGTGTTTCCACTGTAAACCCCTATTTTCATAGAGGTTTGCAGCTCAGCTGCAAGGAATTAGTCTGTGATGAAATTTGGCAGTAGAAATTGTAGAGCAAGGATTATTTTTTTTGAAACCGTTTTAAAGATCTTTTTTTCTCCCCTCACTTTCAATTCCCCTCTCACTTCTGAGGCTGTAGCAGTACTTATGAAAGAAACAAAAAACACTTCTGTGTGCTGTTTGATGTTTGGTTTCTGTGCATGTCTCTGTGTGGTTAATGGGACCAAAAATATCAATTTAGTAGGGGGTTTCAAACAGAAGTCTTAAAAACTCGTAGTTCGATTCCCACAAGAGTTACAACTCGACTTTCCTTTGGATGTGTCCATGAACATCAGTATCTACACCGTTAACTTAATGCATTAAGGAACCTTCACATACTGAGTAAACCTGCATACCCATCTAATGCCAAAGATGGGTTCACATTTCATGGGATAGAGCTCTTAGATTTCTTTACATCTTTTTGCTTTGAAAGAACATTTTCCAGGGATTATAGGAGATTACTTTCTGCTGGACTCAACCCTAAGCCCTACATTCACCTGCCTGTTTCCTCCTCACCCACCTGACACTTCCATGAGGGCTCACATTTCAGCACAAACAAAAAGCATCGTGGGGACCACTAACAGGAGTCATGAGGAAGGGAAACGGACAGGAGAAACATCTCCATGGGGCATTTTATCCCAGACAAAATTAAACAGAGCATTTCACAACATTTTCAGCTACTCAAGAAAAACAGACTACTGTGTGCATTTTTAAGAACATCAGAGGGATGCATCTACTCTTTTCCAACTGTCTTTGGCTGAAGCATCCTAGGGGTTCAGCATGCCTGGGCATGAATGAGATTTGCTTTCACACATACGGACCACACTCCAGAAAGGTACAGCAGCCTCTGGCACCATGCCTGGTTGTCACTGCATGCCACAAGCAGCATGACAAGGAACTGCCTCAAGTGCAGTCCCAGCTCAGAGTGGGGCAGCAGTTACACAGCTTGAAAAAAAACGAGCGTGAAACCATGAGCTGGAAGAGTTACAAGCCTCAGTCTGCAACTGGATCACTGTGAATGGCCCGAGTGTTCATACCAGTATCTTTGGTGCACAGTTTCTGAAGAACAGACTAGTTCTCTAAAGAACAGACTAGTTTATCCATGCAATTTGATTTTCTAGTGAAACAGCTGGCACCATTTACCATCACCATGCTTCAAACCCTGTTTTCCTGGACCATGATACTGGCATATGGGAAACTGGGCCACCTCTGAGCTTCTCACACCTTGCAAGGTTCGTGCCTTCCTCGGAGCTCCCCATTCCAGCACTAATGAGCATCCCCTTGGACAGCTTGGCAGAGTGACAAGGATGAGTGCCTGCAAGGTACCAGGCAGAATTCCTGAGGGCAGCTGCCTCCAAGCTCCCTGAAATCCCGATGCACTCTTCACAGGACTGGAACAGCAACACCAGCTGTCTCTGCAGATACTCCACCACCTTGACCACTATGATTTGTGAAAGCCATAAAAGAGAAATTCTCCCTTTAGAGTGAAAGCACTTTATGTTTGCTAAAAATTGCAGCAAGCACAGTATTTATGTTGCAGGAAAGAGGATCTGAACTCCTGCCATGTCTTAAAAACAGAACAAAGCAGAATTTCTACATATACTGCTTGAATCTGCTTTTCAAGGTGGTAGTTAGAAATTAAGAGGCAAATGAACTCAGTAAGATTACTCATGTACCTTCAATCATTTACAGGAATGTTAGCAAGAGCTGTGCTTCAGAGGGCTGGATCACACTTTCCTGCTGCAACCATTATTAACCTGACATAACATGTTCACAGAGTAAGAGATGATAACGATGCTCTAACTGGTCTCCCTAGAATATGGTGATGATTAGGGAATGTCTTAGAGAAACTGTCCCTCATTAAGCACTCAGCTATAAATGCAGAAAGATGGCTGAAGGAAAAGCTCTGCAATTTCAAGAATTTATAGCTTGAAAAAGGTCCATTCTCAACATTTTGCTTATTGGGTCTTTTTTGCTAGAGTGTTGCTAAGAAGTGGCAGATTCTCCTCAAATGCAGACTGCACAGTATTCTCCTTCACCACTTTTCCCCTGAATGTAAGCAACAGGTCTTCTACACCCACCTTAGAAGACGTTATGGGCCAGTCAGTGAAAAACTCAACTTTCAAAATCTGAATTTAGTTCTCCTGATACTGTGTATCCAAGATATGCTATTCCCGCCTGGGAAAATCCATACTGCTTCAAAGTGCGTCAGGTCCCAGGTACTTAACTCGGTCTAAACCCAGGACCCCAGTCAAAGCAGCAAGTTCTCTGTTTGTTCCCTCTGTTCTCTTACTCACTGAGATGCTTTTGCTCTCGTACAATCACACCCTTTGTGCATCATGGCACAATAGTACCGCCACCAAATTTTTCTTTCTTGTCATAAGAAAAAAGGGACCATCCCTGGGAGGTTTATCTAGTCTGGAAGTCAACTCCACTTCCAGATTCAGTTATGCCAGTGGGAAATGTTCTTGGCACTCCTAAGGATGTGAAATACTACCTCCAGACATTCACCAGTCTGGCCACTGTTTGCCTAAATGATCAATGTACTTCAAAAGCACTTTCTCCTTTTGCAAGCTGCTAGGAAAATTTAATACCAGTCTGACCAGTAAGTGATAGTGACTACCACCACCATCAATATGTTTTTCAGCAATGCCTTGCAGCATGCTTTCCCCTGACCCTGCCTACCTTTGGGCTTCTTTCTGTACTGACATAAAACCAAGTGCCCACAGAGGAGCAGTCTTCCAGAGCAGAAGACTCTGTCCTGCAGAGCAATCACAATTGTATGCAGGTTGCTTGCTTCCCACCAGCCAACCCTGTGGCCTTTGCTGACAAGTTTGGTAGGAAAGTGGAGAGGATTTGCTCCTCTGAGCACCCATGGAAATAAACTGTGCAATTCTCTTCGTTTTGGTATTTATAAGCAAGTCATGTTCCAGCCTCCAGGCTTACCCAGGGTACTGCTGAGGGACTGCTGCTCCCCTACCATATGTGCTCACACAGCTTGAATGCCAGTCACAGTGAGCCTCAGTGCACCTGCACTGGAGAAAATCCAAGTGGAAATCTCATGGGAACAGGTGTTATCACTGGGGATGCTTAGAAACAGGCTGGGCAAACAGATCTAAATAGACTCCACTGATCAACTCTTAGTTGCTGTATCTGCTGAAACCACGTGGTCGCAGATGACATTTTCGTTCTCCATTTCCCAGGGTGTTATGACCTGCCCATCTCCCCGGCTGGGGTGTCAGGCAATGGTATAGATCATTCCCTCATCTGGGAATCAGGACAACAGAGAGTGACAGGAAACTGTACTTGCCCAGCATTAGAAATACGAAAGTGCAACAAGATCTGCACCTTTAATTGCATCCTCACTCCCTGTGACAGCTGAAACCCTCTTAATTAATACACTTCATACACTGTCTATTTTTGATCTACTTCACATTCCAACCACCAGCAGAGGATGTTTGTCCTGTTCCTGCTGAGAGCCCCCTGGGATTTGTGATGCCTGTCATTCAGCCTCACTCGAGCAGGAAGACAGCTGTGGATACCCCTCCCCTCCTTTCTGAGTATGACTGGCTCACTCAGCTTCCTCAGCACTCCAGACTGCCCTCCCTCCCTTGGCACACAGAACTTCACCTTTTAATCAAACAAACTCACTGTCTTCCACGTGTCTTTCAGGCCCCATCTCTGAAATTCAGCCACGAGACTTCCCTGTTACATTTATGAGAGGTACCTGACTGATCTCCTGTGATCAACAGATGATGAACATGTAATTCCACACGTCCTTTCACACAGGCCTCATCAGCTGCCGCCCACACTGCACTCCTGCAGAAAGGAGACCACGTGGTGGACTGGCAGCTCAATTGTCACCTTTTCTTTTTCCTCCCCAGGCTGTTCCCACTGACACAGATTATCCACTCACTCCTTCTTTGATCCCTTTCACTCCGATTTTTGGTTCCCCACATTTGTGCTGAATAAAAGTGCAGTGCTGGAGTGGCAGAGCAGCAGCTATGCTCCAAACTCTATGGATCCTGTGAGACAGAATCTTGGGTTTCCTCAAAGTCCTCGTATCCCTTGCAGCACACTGCAATCCCCTGCCTTACCAAGGACATGGAGGAAGTATCCCTGACTCTACCCCAGCATGGCCTTCCACCGGCAACTGGCTCTCTCCCCTCTGCTTACAGAGTTCTGCATCTGCCTTCAGATATTTAATAGGGCACACAAATAACAAAACCTGCACTTTGGTCAGGAGTTGCCTTAAACCAGCAGAGACACTGAACTACCAATTTCTGAGGCAGCATCTGATGGGGGAACAAATGGGAATGGATCAGATCTCCTTGCAGAGGAGCTGCTGTTAGAAATCCAGATCCTTTTCAACGTGATGCAAAGCACTTGCTGTAACTTCAGGCTGTTGGCCACCTGAGGCTGAAACTGCTCCCACTGAAGTCGATGGCAAAACTCCTGCTGCCTTCAAAGGCAGAGGGACTGGATCCCCCAGCGATTCCAACTCTTGTAACACATCTGTGTGCTTAACAGTAGGTTAGCCAAATTGGGCAGAGCTTTCACATCCATCTTCTAAGCGGACGAGAGAGGTTTGTCCAAACACTGCCCAAGGCTTTTGCTCCTTACTTTAATCACAACCACTACACAGCGACTGCCCTCGTGTCAGGAGCTTGAATCAAGTGCTGCTTTTCAGAAGTGAAGCTTGCAGCAAGGCAGATGCTTTACAGACACTACTGGCCTGAATCAACAGTTCCTCCAAGGTGGACTTTGAAAGCTCTGTGCCAGATGGCCACCTAGTTCCCAGCTATGGCCTTCAGACTGTAATTAAAGATACTGTCAGAGACGAGCTTCCTTCACAAGTCCTGTAGGTACTCCAGTTCCATGCTTTTGCCTGCCAGAAGATGCAGACTTCTAGATTAATTTTAGGGTTTGTTTTTTTTCCCAGCCTGACATGTGATACTTCAATAAAGGGGCCCAAGGGTCCAGCCAGTAGGTACTTCCTGAGGCAGTTCAAAGCCACCAAGATTTCGTATGAAAACAAGAACAGTAGAACAGTACCAGGACAGGAAAATGATCTCAAAGCCTCACCACACTCTAAACATGGACAGCTTTCAGTGCGTCCCTTATTCATATTATCTACTTCAACTCCTAGCGAATTTCAGTTTCATTGCTGATTTGTATTCACAGAAGCCAAACGGAGCAGCCTGCAAAGCAGAAGAAGTTTTTCAGGACACTTTTCGGGACAGTTGTCATTTTGGAATATCCTACTCCTTCCCTCTTCCCTGGGTGCTTCACAAAAAAAAAACCCCACAAAACCCCAAGAAACCCACAACACTATTCCAATTTTGATGGTTCTCTGTTGTCTATGAAAAAGTCTCCACTATCCTCATATATTCATCTGACCAAATAGAGAGCAGGAAAATACATTTTCTCTAAACCCCCAGTGTACTGGGCCAGGAAGCTCCTGAGCACAAGGGGTAGAAAGCCCAAGCCCAAAGAGCACCTGCCTAATCGACCTCTGTGACCCAGCACAGAACAGCTCTGGCTCCCCTTTCCATACCCCTCCCCAGCTCCCTGTCAGCAGCCCCGCAGTCTGCTCAGTCCTCTCCCTGCTCAGCTGTCCGGGGCTGACAGAGGCTGCCGAAGGGGAGGCTTTGCCTTATAAAGGAATGAATGCAGAGTGATCTTATGGAACAGATTATGCAGAAGGGCACTCCAGAAGATCACAATCACTTGTGGCTTCACCACCTACCAGTTAAATTCCGGAGACCTGCTGCTGCTGGGAAACCTTTGTGTTACAACGTGCTGACTTCCCTCTTCTCAGCAGCCTGTTCTCTCCTCCTCTGACTTCACTCATCCACACTTCTATGCCATCACGTCCTTTTCCTCCATCTCATAAGTAAGCAGTGTGACAATTAGGAATTTTAACTACCTGAATGCAATGCTAAGGTTGCATGTTAGAGTGGGAAGAAATAAACACCATCAGCTGCAGTGCCATGGACTCACTGTCTCTGCAAGGCAGAACGGGTATCCCTTTGGTGTTTCTTTTTAAAGAAAACAAACTCCTCATAGTAAAGCTCTCAGGATGTCAGAAAAAGAAACGCTGAACGAAGCAGCCTTTCTACAAGTGTGTATTCCACTAAAGCTTACAATAATAATTTGTGCTTATCTTCACAGAACCACTAAAGCAAAGGCATGTTTTCTCTCAGGATGAGCTGCACACCTAAAGCTCAGCAGTGTTATGTGCCCTCAGCCCCGGGCAGGCTCAGGGAAGCCCCGGAAGGGTCGTCCCGCCTGCTGGTACCTGGTCACCATCTCAGGTGAGACAAATTATTCCAGTGAAGGACTTTGGCACTCTGTCCATCTTGGACAGGCACAGCAAAACGGTCAAGGGCCAGGATGAGAAAAAAACCCCATTGTATGCCATGAAACAGCTCATCCATAGAAACCTACCACTGCCTTGGGCTGGGTGTCAGCACCCACCCATCCACACACACCGCACTTCCACGCAGACACACGGCATCACCACAGCCTCCTTGTGCAGTGACCTCCCCTCCACAGGAGCAGGTCTGGAGAACCCAGCAGGAACAAGCCCAGCAATTCAGATGCAAATGTCAAACCTGCCAGTGCTGAAGGAGCTCAGGGGGAATGTGGAGCAGGCACAACCCTCAGCAGTCCTTCGTAACAAGCAACAAGTCTTTCCACAACCGAAATGAAAATATCACTTCCCTGAGGAATGGGATATTAATTACAAGCCTACACAGTTCTAGCAATGCCTGCTATGTTTATTTTGATCCTCACTACCACACACATTGCAGCGGCAATACCATCTTTCCTTGGAAGTATTAGACATTACAAACCTCATTTAAGAAAACAGATTTTGCCAGCAGGCCATCAGAAAGATAAGAAATAACCTGACTACACTCCAGGCCATAATTGTTTCAGGATTTAGCCACTGAAAATACACCTTTTGTAGTCTGCTGGGGCTGGGAGATAGCATCTTCTTTAATCACCTCTGCTCAAGCCCTTCAGATGCTGCTTAACAGCTCTATTCAGCCCGGGAAAGCACAATTCTGGTCTGTCTGTCATTCCCGGTTGCAATCGCTATTTGTTTCCCCGAGCAGTAAAGAGTTGCTGTCAGCTAGGCTGTATATTTTCTTTATACTAACTGATGAAAGTAAGATTGTGGGAGGCTCTTATAAGAGCTTATAACCCTTGTCTTTCCCAGCAGCACAGCCACAGTTTTGCTTTTGGTTCAGCTCCCAGCCCATGAACCTCTGTGCCAGTAAATTAAGCAGTATCTGGTGTTTATATCTCCCACTGGTCACTGGTATTTTCTCCCCCAGAGCCTGACTAACAACACTCAGCCTTTTCAGCTCATGTGCTTATCGCTTGTGTTTCTCAGTCGTTGCAAATTTGGTTCAGCATTAGTTGAGGTGGGATCAATAGCTGAGACTATTGATCTGGACCCAGACAAACCTTTGCTCACATTCACACACTGGGGCCAGGCCACCACAGAGCCCCAGGTGGGGACCACACTGCAGGGAGGCCCATGTGGGCTCCCCTTTGCTTTGCCCAAAGTTTCTTGCCTCTGCTGTGGGAGGGATGTGTCCCCCCACACCCAGAGCACGCTCAAGACTGTGAAGTTGGATCTGTGAAAACTGGTGCTGTTTGCACCCAGACACCATGTACTTACTGCTACCAACCAGCAGCTGAGTGGCCTGGAATGTGGCAGCCCTTAAACATAGCTCTTGAGAGAAGCCCTCAGTCTGAGTACCTTCCTGTCCACTCCAGCCATCATTCCCCAGGGAGCTGAACTATTAAAATAATCTGATTATTATTTTCAAGAATGTTTTGTTATTTTGACTGACTAACTCCAGGGATCTTTAGGAACCGAAGTCTCAAAAAACACTGAAGTTTGCCTTCCAAAACCCAGAGTCTCTCCTGATGTGAACAAGTTAAGATAATGGAAGTTAACTTTGAAAATCTGGTAGCAAATGGAGCACATGTGCTACTCAGGAGCCGCCATCTTTCTGCACCCTTTTTCCCACATTTCCAATGTTTTGAATCTAGATGGATTTATTTTTAAATTCTCTTTCTGTTGAGCATGATGAGGTAGCCACAGGAAGAAAACGGTGACCATCTAAGTCACACCTGATGCCAGCTGCAGGCCCTGCAGCAGAACAAGGCTCGGGCTTGTGTCACTCTTGGGTTCCTGGCGTCGTGCAGGACCAGGTGAAGCCTCTGCCTGTGGAGAGCCCCTGCCTGGGAAAACAGCTGTGGGTGGGAGGCTGAGAGCAGCACACAGCTGGGCTGGAACACAGAGGGGAGGTCCCTGGGGAGGGGGCTCAGCAGGCCATCACAGAGCTTCTGACAGGTCTGCTTCACACGTCCTGGCTGGCTGACAGGAGCCTGTGGCATGGGAGCCAGGGCAGCAGGACAAAGCAGCGCCACAGCTGCGGCTTTACCTGAGCTGCCGGCTCCAGCTCTCCCCAGCAAGGGACTCCTCTGGGCCTCTCCAAAACCCCAGCAGGTGCAAGCTCCCTGCAGGGGAAGTTCCCTGGCTCCCTTGTGTCAGAGTGCAGCAGCGAGCAGCTATGCTGAGAGAGCAGAACTTGGGTCCCTCTGATGAGGTAAAAATGTACCTCGCTGAGCATGAAGGGGGCTACAATGCACTTCAAACTGTGCCTGCAAGTCAGGACCCACCAGGACAGTCAGTACCAGAGAGAGGACAAAGATGGTGCTCAGAGCTGCACACCTCTGCCTCGTAAGGGTGCTGCAGCTCCTGGGGTGAGCAAAGGCTTTGGGTTTGTATTTATTCAAAACAGCAGATGTTCCTCTGAGACGGGAGCAGAATCACCACATGGAGCCTTTCTGAAAACACCAGGGAGCTAAATGGTATCTTTAAGGACAGCAGTAGGTTTATAAGGATGCTGCTGTGCCCAAATCACGTGGCAGTGAGTTGAGCAGCCAGAGTTACTCAGGGGGAGAGAACGCCAAGCTGCGGGATCAAAGGAAGCCATCACCCACCCCACAGAGACAAACCCGCCAGCCAAAGTGTGCTTCCCTACCCACCCTCCCTCCCTCCCACTTCCCATTCCACCCTGGATGGATGCTGCAACCCCCCAGTGGCTTTTATGCATCATTTGGACAAGCCTGAAATTTTCCTCAAACAACTGCCAGGTCTCTGCAGTACGTCTCCCATCCTCTTATCTGCTGACAGAGTGCAGGAGACAAATGAGCAAGCGGCGCCCTGCAAGTGGTGGCAAAGCACCTCCCAGGAACAGGGCTGGGTTCGATCTCCCCCTGACAAGGAGCGGCTGACGCTCCTGTCTTTGTCTGCCATGCTATCGGAGGCGTGCCAGGAGGAAAGCAAGAGGAGACGGGGTGGAGAACAGCCTGTCCAGTGGAGCCAGCAGGAACAGCACTGCTGACTGCCCAAGCACCCAGCCTGCTGCCCTCCTCAGACCCAAGGCCAGTTCCTGCCCTGGGGCAAACCCCCAGAGTCAAGAGTCCTCTAGTGCAACCTCGGCTGCTGCTCCCCCAGCAGAGAGAGCTCTGCTCCCCGGCCTTTCAGTTCTATACACCTGCTATTCCCCCTATTCCTTAGGTATAAAAAGCCCTCAGCTGGAGTCCAGATACATTGCGTATGAATTTTATGCTATTGTTTAGTATTTTAATAGACAATCACAAGCTGCAGTTGGTATTACAACACATTGCAGAGATAGTGCACATGCAGTACAATGGCGTACAGCTAGAACAAGCCTGGTTTAAGTAGTCATAAACTCAATATTCTTGACATTTCAGCAGCTGGCTGTCTCCTGAACCCAGGTTGTTTCTAAGATATCTACCATTGGCAGTAAAAGATATTAATGGTTTCTTCTAAGTTTCCTTTGGAGAAAACATGCAATAGGATGCAGAAGGGATAGTTTGCTATTTGATGTTTAGGTTTCTCTTGCAGAACAGCTCTGAGAGCAGATATCCATTGGACAGGGGTTCTTGTGTGTGACAGGCCCACTGCATATCTAAATATTTGTATCAGTTCTTTGCTTTGTCTGTATGTAAAGTAAGGAATTTACATGTAAAGAGAGCATTTAAGTCAGTAACTGGACTTTTAATACAGTTGCACCACCACCAACCCAAGAACAAGAGAAAAGAAGTGCCTGAAAAGCCCTGTCTAAACCACCTAAGGTTTAGGCACTTCAGATTGTAGTATATGCTGCCTTTCCTACCACCTGTCTGCAGAAGCCACAGCACCCAAAACACAATCTTTAGACTCACTTCATTTCTGTGGTCTAGTTCTTCCCCCAAGACTCCTTGGTATGTGCCAACAATATCTGGAATTTCTTTTCCACCTCCCATCCAAGGTCTGGACAGGGCTACAACTGTTTGCTTGCAAAATTAGATGCAACCCTGTGCATTCAGCCCAGGACAGACACTGAAGATCAAACACATCCCTTGTTTCCAGAGACATTGCCTCCTCCACTGCCTCTTTCCACTGGGTTAGTGACGAGAATAAATCCTGCTCAGATGATCTGCCTGGCAGTTCCCATCCAGCAGCACATGCAGCCATGCCTGAGAACACCCACTAGGAAAACACCTTTTTGATTCACTACAACGGCAGCTAAAGAAGTTCAAGAACCAACACTTCATCCTCCTCCTCCTCCCTGCCTTCAGCCTCTCGTTGTCTTCCAGGCTGACCATGGTGAGGGTGGTTTCACAGCCCCTATCAGCTGAAAAGGCACATTGTGGAGCTAAGCCTGTGTGTCTTCATGTTTCATCCAAACCAATCAAGAGGCAGGGAGTGAGACAGCCTGCCTGCTGAATTCCCAGTCCCCAAATGCTCCCTGGGTACCATGAAAGCTGTCACTTGCATTTCCCAATTTCCAAGTGCTGAGCAGAGTTGATCCATGCTGAGTACACCTCTGCCTTCCTCACCAGCTGCTTCATCTGCCGTTTGCAGCCTTATGCTTACTTTGTCCCACTGATTCGTGCTTCACGTGTGCACCAACTGAAAAGCAATTAGGGGCAGAGCTCCTTGACAGCAATTCCAGGTACTGCTGCCTGATTACTGCAGTGGCTCAGGGGAGGAGATGTGCACGTATGTATATATGCACGTCTGTGTGCATGCATGCAGCTGACACACACGTTCTTTCCCTTACTGGTACCTTGCAAATTCAGTTTGGGAGAGCTTCTGCTCCCTGGTACCGCCTGGTAAATACTAATTATTAAATACAGACTCAGCAGGCTTATTGCAGTTACGTTGTTCCCTGACTGGAACCAGGTGAACTTTTAGCTGAAGATGCAAGAAAGAACAGGGACCAGCTCGTGTGCAGAGCAGCAGAGGGGTCAACACCCACCCTGTGTTAACAGCAACACTTGTTTATTTTGGCTGTAACTTCAATAAACCAGACTCTTGATACAGCCCACCTGCACACCTATTGTGCACAGTCATTTTCCAGAGGAGAACTGTTCTTCAGGATCAACTGTTTCCATGAATCACAACTTACAAATTGTTTTTGTTTAAAATAAATCACAGAAGAGTTCCCTGCGAGGGCCGCGTCGCCGCAGTTACTTACGGGCTGTTACTCATTCGCTGTTTCAACTCCACCCGGGCCCTGGTACTGGTGTCACTAAATGATCTCCATGAATGTGCAAGGAAGCCTAGTTCTTCTGAGTTTTCCAGAGGGAAAAATCCTTGTCAAACTCCATTACAACCCAACAGCAGAGAAGACGCAGCAGGCAACCTAGTAGCACGGGCTTGGACACAGAAGGCTAAATGCTTCCACCCTAAATCCAGCTGTACGAGCCCCACATCCTGCTGCTTTTTGCAACCAGCAAGCCTGACAGCCCAGCTTGAAGTCGGCAACTATCCTATAGTCCACAGACTGATGGCAAAGATGAATCCTCGTTACACTGCTTTTCCTTGGGAATTTGGCATTCTGCTTTCAGCACAGACAATGCCATTCTGAGGGACTGCAACACCTTAGTATCTCATCGCAGTCTGGACAGGACACAAACCTGCTGAACTGCATTTACCCCACCCAAAGAGGACGACAGGTGATAGATAATTGTGATTACTCCTGACCACTAAACACTTCACTGTAACCACTGTGTGCTTCACCATTTGGAAAACAACATCGGAGAAGCGGATTTTTTACTTTGCAAAACTACTGGTTAACATCAGTTGAAACATAACACACTGTCAGCCCAAGAGGAAAGATAATGGTATCTTCCTGCCTCGGGTAGCTTCCAAGCCCTACTTCTCAAGCACACCTTCCTTTGCACCTTCCACCTAGAAGCAGCAGATTGGCAGCTGGCACACCACTTACACTAGGGCAAAACTCCCCAGCTTCCCCCCCAAAAGCCTGAGCTGTGCCATGACTCCCACCCCATGGCCTTCTTTCTATTCCCTACTGGTGAGCAGACTCCCAAGGCCTGGCTTCCATCATGCCTTCCCTGTCCTACGCCTGTCTGCTCCGCTCTGCGAGCTGACAGATTACTGAAGGCTACAAGAGCACAATTCTTGTACATATCAATATCCTGCCTGTTCCAGAGGATAAGCAGGCTGACCGTGTGTGAGTCTCAGCTGAGAAGTAAGGTCAGCAGAGAGTCACTGGGTATGGGAAGTCTGGCCACATCAGCCATGTGTGTTTGTTGTTGCTTTAAAAATTCATTCCTGTACTTGCTTCAAGGAACATCTGGGCTGATAAGACTTCTATTACATTTTTTTAATAACAATGATAGTCAAGGATAGTCAGGTGAGTTGGGTTGGATGTGAGGCCTGAATCCAACCTTCAGTGACAATAACAAAAGCAGCAGCCTGTGATTAATGGATGCAGTTCTGATTCAGTGAATTGGCTGCTGTAAGCCAAAGCAGTTGAACTGGCCCTCATTTGCTAATAGCTGCCATATCTATTAATTACCCTTATAGCAGAGGAGTATGTGTAAGGGCTGCTCAAATGCAGGAGCTGCACTGCTTCATCTTCTGCTGCCACAGACTTCCCCACAAGGGCTCTTCCTGAGCAAGCCTCCTCCATGCTATTGCCAAGGAAGAACTTTTGATCTCCTTGCATGTATTGGAGGGACAAGGGATAGGTGTGAGATGGTTTGGAAGGAGCTGGGCTACTGCCGGGTCCTTGCACGACTTGCTCCAAGGCACTTGCTATGGGCAGATCCTGGGAGGAAAGGCAGATGGGGAAGTGCTCATTCCTCATTAGCAATTACTGCCAACAGCCATCAGTGTAATATGGGTTCTGGCTGCATGCTTGTATGGATGTACAGAGCTGCTTTCTTAGCTCTGGAAAAGGTCTTTCCACATACTAAAGAATTTACAGCCTCACTGGACATTACAGGAACAAGGAAGGTGAAGGAAGCTCCATGCAGAAGCGGCACTGACGTGCTCAAGTTTGTGCAGCAAGTCTGCAACAGAACCAGAAACTGTAACTACAACTCCTGCATCTCGTATCTGCCCTTTAACCACCAGGCCGTTCTTTGTCTGTCCCTGTGCTATGACTGACAGGCATGTAGCAGGAACGGCCATCTGCATAGGCCAGGAAAATGCAGTATATCCAGCTCCAGCATCTCAAAACTCCATCTTTATACAGAAGTTTTGCGATAGAAAAAGGTTCTGTGAATGTCAGCATTTCCATATTATCACCATCTGTACACAGATTGCCATGGCAGTGAGAATTTAAAAGATAAAAAAAATGAAATTTAAAGATAACAACTGGTTTAAAGTTGACAGTCTCGAGGAGTTTCAGTGCCTTGCAGGCCTCATCAGTTTTCATTCATCTAATGTTCTCTTTTAAATACACTTGACAAACTCAGATGCTAGGAAGGGAAGTGCTGTACCCAAGGACGCACTTCTGCCTGTCCCCGCAGCATCCCAGCCCAGGGACAGGCAGCGCTAACAGCCCAGGGAAGGGCTGCCTCCTGCACCCTGTGTTGCAGCACCGTGTAAAAACCACCCATGCACATCACACCCAGCCAGCCAGGGCAGCTCCAGCAGAGCCCACAATTCCCAAGTGTCAGAGGGTGTCACTGCAGACTGCTGGCAGGGTGCGGCCACCCTGCACAGGTACACCACCCTGGGCAAGCAGCGGTGCTCTCTAGCACAGGGTATTCTGGCTTCAGTGAAGAGGGGATAAACGTGGTATCATGAAAAATGAGACAGTGCCTTGAAACCTTGCCTATGTACCCGGCATTATCATTTTGTGGATTCAACCACGAGCAGCTTTTTTAGCATTTCCTTAGTCAGCTCCCCAAAGGCCAGGAATACAGCCAAGCAAGTAACATGATAATAGCGGTTATGGCAATAGCCACCTTCTAAAAACCATCCTATACTCCTTCATGATAAGATAAAGAACCAGAAATTTGAAGCAGTGACTGCCTGACACTGTCCTTTGTCCAAGGAAAACACTGACTCCTGCTACTTGGAAACACAAGTTGAGCAGACCTGCTGGAAGTCAAACTCTTGAGATAGAAACCATCCTGTAAACTCAATCTGGCTCTCCTGGCACAGGCCAGTTTCTTCATTCCACTTCCACAGATAAACACTTCACTAGGGAGCAAACACAGGGCAGCCACCACGTGCCCCCTGAACTGCCTCTGCTGCTGCTAAACAACTGCAGGGCCCAGCTGGGATGGGGAGAAAGAGTCTGTCAGGCCATTCATCTGAGCCTGGGCAGGACAGTGGCTGCCACCACCTGAACCTGCTGTAGGGTCTGTGCAGACTTCACTCGTATTTTCAGTCCAGCTGAGGCCAAACGAGCATCTGTGATCACACATGCAAATCTGGACATGTGCACCTACCAATGCCTTGAGGGGCTCTGCTGGCTCAAAAACTGCAGGAGCCAAAGAAAACAAATCAAAAGCCCCTTGCTGATAGAATCAGACCCACAGCTCAAGACTATCTCCTGTTCCCAGGATTGCTCTGACAGACCAGAGAACAGGGGAGAACTGTGCTGTATTTGTTGCTGGAAGAGCAAAGCTCTCCTGCTTTACAGGAGGCCTCACATTTGCCAGCAGCACTGGCGGGTTTTGTTCCAAGGTATTTTGGGACTTGTTCATACCTGAGACAAACTGTTTCTTACACATTTTCCTCTGTGTTTTTAGGTGACCTAGAACATTTGAGAGGTGTTTAATTTCAGAAGATACCTGGATATATTTTGAGATTTTGCCTGTGCCTTTGAAAGAGTCCATTTTTTGAATTCCCCCTTGATTTCATGGAATGAAATGAATGCCTCCTTGCCTGCCCACTGTGCACTTTTGGCCTTTTGATGAGAAGCCAAGAGACAAACGGCTCCATTTCTCCAGCCAGCACAAGAGAGGGACTCAAACTGGTAGAATGAATAGCAAGTACCATACTCCTAATGATCAGAAATGATGTGGTACAGGTAAGGAAAAATTGTAAAACAACAACATAAGTAGTGGAATAAAAAAGGGAAAAATTGCTCATCATTTGCACTCCATCTGCCTTGAAAGGCAACAGTGTTTTATTTCCTTTGGTAGAGGAAGGTTTGCATAAAACATAAGCAAGGTTGTACAAACCCTTGGGGTTTAATTTGATTCTAGTTTATCTTTTGATCAGCACATCAAACAATTGTGCAGCATTTTCTCCTCCTGCTTCCCCTCCCAGTTTCTAAAAGCTGCCTGAAATATCTGTGTGCTGTCTCTCACCAGGGCAGCACAGAGCCTTCAAGGTAATGCCATTATATTTAAAGGGAAGTCTTTGCCAAAATACCCCAACACAGGGGCAGCCCTAATGCCTGCAGAGGGCTTTTAACAGTAGGTTAAACATGCCTTTCAGTTTTTTGAGCCTCTCTTGAGTGGAGATGTTATTAGGGGAGGAGAAGGCAAAATTATTACCCACCCCAGCAATTGCAAGAGGCCAACTTCTGCCACCTGCACCTCCAGGGACCCGTCACAGCCAGACAGCAACCCAGGTGTAAACAGCTGTGACCTGTCCCCACTGTCTGCAGACCAAACCACCAGTGAAGTCTCATTCTGCTCACACCCTGGATTGCAGTCAGCATTATTTCAGTGGCTACTTCAAAGTAGCGAAGTCTTTAACCTCTCAGTACCAGCAGAAATATCAGCTGTGCCATTTGGGATAGGAAGTCCAGAAGGAAACCACTCCGTGCCACTGAGAACTAAAGCCCCTCTGGGCTAAGTGGCCAACTCAATGGTGTGACCACAGTGAGTGGCTCATAACACACATTCCTGGACACACCTCATGGCTTCCAATAAAATAATGATGCAGTAAGAAAAGAGGATTACATATTCTTACCCAATCTGTGAGCTGAAAACAAGCGTTCCAGAAGATTCATGGGGGACAAAAAGCCAGGAAATGTGAGTGAGTGACCAAGGACAGTGCTGTCTCTGTTCGGGGCAGTGGGAGATGTATCACATCAGTCCTTGCTATAGCTGGGAGCTAACAACAATCCAGAGTATGCCGTTTCACATATTTTTGATGTTGCTGTTGCTAAATCATATCTGGCTTAAATTACCTCTGTGACTTCTGTCACTGATGTTTGCTGTTCAGCCTCACAGAGCCACAATCTCCACATGCACACCCCTATGGACACACTTCACCCTCACCAAGTATTTCTTAAAAAATGCAGCTGATCTTTAACATTAATGCAACTCTATGCCCTGTATAGGCTTTATGTTTCCAGTCCTGTAACCCAAAGCCCTCTCTCACTTAAGGAGTGTCAGTGGACCCAATGAGTAGGGTGAACCCCAGGACTCCTAACCTCCACGTGCGGCAGCAGCCCCAACCCCTGGCTGACTCCCGCTCTCTCTGCACTCACTTGTATGCAACAAAAGCTAAAGGGAGTCCTCCTGTTCCAAGTGCTTTTGACAAAGTCCTCAACCCTCAGAGCCCTTTGCTGCAGTCCCCACGAGCAGAACGTGCTGATGGCAGTTTCTGGGATGGGGTGCCATGGCACACTCAGCCCTGGGGACCGTGGGCTGCAGGCAGGTCCCGTTCTCCTGGGCACTGCTGCACGGGCAGCATTCTGCTGGTGACACCGGTGAGAGCCCAGCAGCTGAGGTAATGAGCTGTCCCCAGCAGGGCAGGAGCATTCCTCATCTCCTGGGTTTACCAGGTTCTGATGGTACCTTGTACAGACCTTCCTGCGGGTGTCACGCAGAACATCAGAGCAGTACGGCAAGTAGAAGGCTCTGCAATGCATAAAACAGTTTTCTATGCTTTGTATTATAGTCTGACACTGTAACACTCTGATTTAGCTTTCCTGGGCTGGACACTGGCTTATTTTAGACATGCTTTGTTTCCTGTTTTCATTCTCTTCATACTTCTCATAATCTGGTATAAAATTCTGGGTTTTCTTTCAGCAACTTCTGTAGCTTGATTTAAAGGCTAACAAAGAGCTCGGTGCATATTTTACATTTGAGGATAATGGGAAAAAAATCTACATTTTTATGGCCAGAAGGGGGCCACTGGATCATTTAATGTGACCACCTGTAAAGTACTATTTCCCCTGCTGAGCCCAGTAACTGCCTTTGACTCAATTAGAGCTTGAAGCATTGACAGGTCTGGTGTTCCATATAAAGACCAAGCACAACATAAAACAACTTCAGAATAATAAAAAAAGTTCTGAGAGCCTCCTGAGTGTTCCTCACATATCACAAGGAACTTAAAAATCCCTTAACAGTCCCTGTAATGTTTTTTTATGCCCCAGTCACACTTTCTCTGAATAAAAGCAGACATTCTTCATTGACCCAAATAAGCTGCAGTAATCATAAAAAACTGATCTTCCTTGTGGAGTTTGCTGCTCCTGATATTTAAGGGATTTTCTTGGGAAAGTAATTTTTAAAACCTTTCTGTGCTTGGCTACATAACCATTCACATCCTCCTGAGTTCTTAAACACAAGCTCAGCAACTCCACAAGGATGGCAAATTAAACTGAGCAGTTATGAAGACAGAGGCAGGACTCTTTTCACTGCACTTAAATTCTGATGGTAATCCCTCTGTAAAGGCCACCTCTAGCTGCTTTCTATCAGTTCTCTTATCCCTGGTCAAGAAAAAAAAATATCACAAATCAGCTCAACAAAATAAGCATGTTGCTGCATGCACCAAGCCACATTACATTTCCTTCCTCGCTTACCGAACTTAAGCTGGCTCAGAATTTCTTTTCATTTAGGAACCTGAGCCATGCACTGTCCTACTCTTATTCCAGAATCAAAACCACTAATTCAGGTGCCTCAATCCTCCTCCTTGCACTGACAAGGGGGCACTACAGTCCTGAAAGTCCATTTTCAACACTTCTGCTCTGGGGTTGCTGTCAGGAGCATGTGTTGAAGGCCAGGGTGGGGACAAGAATTGCTACAATTTGTCCAGCTTTAGAGTGCCACCAGAACACCTGAATAAGCCAACAGGTAAGTGAGAGCAGATGAGGAACGAGAGCAGAAGAAGATGACAGAGGAACAAGAAAGCCAAAGTAGAGGCAAAGGTAGCCACGGCAGAAGGATGGGACTGAAATACACCCAAAATATTTCACAGTTAGTGCACTGTATGGAGAGTATTGCTTGGCTCTGCAGAGGCACTGGAAGAAGTCAGCTGTCCAGCCTGAGGAGCAGCGTGGGGCACATTGCTCACCCCTGTAACTGCTGGGAAATCCCAGCTCAGAATGGCACCAAGAGCTGCACTCGGCACCTTTGCAGTAGCATGATTTTTCCAGTATTATTACAGTAAATTCACTCTGTGTCCCCTCATTCTGGGAAGGACCTCCTGCTACGTTAAGAAACCTTTCTGGAGGCTTCCTACCTAAAGAATTGCCTGTGAGTGAACAAAGAGCAATCACACGTGTACGAGTTACAAAGTGCAAATGTTTTCTTTGCGCGTGATTGTGACACAAGTTGGCTTCAGAAGCGTAGCAAAGCCCTTCCTCCCTCCACTCAACAACAACAAAGAAAAGTTGGAGAAAAAGAAGGAAAACCCACAGGAGTTTTCACTCACTCTCCTGGCTTGCACAAGTATGTCGGGAGACATACAGATCCCATAACCTGTAATGCTTTGTCCCATGCACTTTAGACCTGTGGAAACAATGTTTTTCTGCAGTAGAGGAAGTCCAGTGCAGAGAACCCCCTCCCATGACCTCCTGGATCTATGCACCAGAGGGCTGAGACTGAGCTATACTCGCTTTACTTGTGCAAGCTTTATACCTGCAACAGCATGAGGCTGCCTTGATGAATTAAGAAGAAAGAGGTTGCTCTTGACCTTACTGCAGTTCCCCTTGGACCTGCTGAGATCACCTCCGAAGAGCAAATGAAGAGTCCATCCTGCATGGAGAATGCTCTCCATGGCATGCATCATTGCTCCAAATGTCAGGTATTTTAAAGGCCTTACTGAGGTACCAAAGATTTGAGCCAGCCACGTACACGCTGTTTAACAAAGCCCTTTTTCTTGTTTAGAGCCACCAGGATGCACAAAATCATTTTCCTCCTAAAAACTGTGTCACCACAGGAAGCTCATACCATAAACTCTCCTACCCAGACTAAAACATCACAACATTCTGTGCTTGAGACCATACCATAAAGCAGCAGTCACCTCTAACCCCACAATCATTTGGAAGAGTTAAACTCTGTTATAAATCCTCATTTATATGCCAAGTGAGTACAGTCACGGAGCAAGGGATCAGATCTAGCACTCACAAGTAAAAGCCCATAAAAGAGGGGGAAATATGTCATTAACATTTACTCCACAAACAGGCAGACTGGACAAAACCCGCATTTCTCATTTCTACAATACGGCTTGCAAAACTGGAGAATGATGTCAAAGATCACACATCATTCTGGAAATCAAAATCTCTGTTTAGATGCATGATGCTAATTCAGCTCTGCCTTGCTGAGATAAATTAAAGGTCAGCCACAGATTTGAAATCTTGTTTAAGCTTCTTATTGCTTTAATAACAAGCACTGAATTACTTAAGGGTTTTCTTAACAGTGAACCTGTTCTGAACATATTTCAGCCAAGGATATTATTTCCACTATCTTGTTACATCAGTTGCTAACTGAGAGGTAAATTCACGTGACATGCAAAATTAAAGCAGATTTGGCAGAGAAGATTCCCAACGCCCCCTTGGTAACTAGTTAGAGTGAATGAAATGCAGGAAATTAATTCATTGGGAAAAACTTTTAAGACCATAAACAACCACCCTTTTTATTTGCTTACAGTTACTGGAAAAGTGACTGTGCATTGTTCATCCCAGCAGTCAGAAACAGCTCCCCTTGCACTGCATATAAACACTGACATCTGAATTAAATGGTTTAATTAAGCAACAAGAACTGCAAGCATGCATCCCTCATGCACCCACCCATAGGTGCAATGTTTGTCATGAGGACCAGCATCTCCCCAGCCTAGGACACAAGAGATGAATATAAAGCAGAAGTGGCTTCTGGCACATCTGCTCTCCCTCACCCAGTCTCCACAAAGGGAGCAAGAAAGGAGAGCTGAGCTCAGCACAGCCCAGATACCAGCCCCTCTCACATGCAGGGAGATGTGGAGAAGCTGATGATCCATCGTGCAGTCCCACAGGAACGTGGGCCAGCCTTACAGAGAAAGGGTTCCACAAGGAAATTGTTCTGCTTGCTGCAGGAAAAGTGGGATGCGACTAACATGCAGCCTGTGTGACAAACTCCACTTCCACCAAACTGCAAAAATGGTCTGGGGCAAAGCCAGATGTTGATCTGAGCAGCTGTTTGAGATAGAAGGTGTTGTACAGGAGTACCCAGGATCTCTGTGTGATCCACATGGCAACAACAGCATTGTGTGCTGATGGCTTTCCAAAGGTGTGTCAACAGCACAGAGAGCATTTGAAGAACCAGGTTTATTTTCCTCTCGACTGGTTTCACTGCCATACCGAAGTGAATAGAGATTCCAGTGATTGGACATTGACATAACTCTACACCTTATAACCTCAAAGGGTCAAGAGACACCTAACACTTTGCTCTCCTGATGTCAATGGCTTGTAGTGACTTTTGGCAGGGAAAATGGTGGGCATGATCTGACTCACAGTGATTTCGACAGGAGTTTTATCTGTGGAATCCTAAGTCCATGATCACACCCATTCTTCCTTTTGGCTACACTTCTGCCTAGGAGGACATTCTTCACTATCAGAATGACAAAACATATAGAAACAACGAAGCAACAAATCCAGAACGTTATGAGAGATATAAATGCTTGTCAAGATGGACATGAGCACTGGACATGAGCATGGATCCAGTACTGCCTGGGAAACAACAGCTGATTTATAAGGCCAGATCCCCACCCTCAGCAGCCTCCAGCAGAAGCCTGTCCTGCTGCAGGGGTACAGCCCCAAAGAGCAGCTCCAGGAAAGCTGCAGTGGGGTCATGGCCCTGCACCACTGCCCAGCACCAGCCCAAAGCAAGAGCTGGGGCCGGGGCTACTGGCAGTGCTCCCTCCTGCCACACACAGGCTGCTGTGCAACCACCAGCCTCTCCCTTCCAAGATGTGGGCATGACTTGACACCTACCAGAGATCTCCAAGAAGATATGAATGTGTGTTTGTTTGAGTTTTTAACTTTATTTGGTCAGTCAGCTCTACCTTTTAATTATGTCTGTCCTTGATTGCACTGACAAATGGCTGGATGCTCAGACATATTTATAGTTCCATAATAAAATAAACCCTGCTTGATACCAACAAAATACAAACAGGGTTTATTAGAGTCAGGAGGAATTGTCCATTGTATTAATTAGTTTCATTTCTCATTTAAAGCTGGGTTTAATAGTGGATAAAATTAAGTAAATTTTCTCAATTATATGAAGTGCATATGGTGAGCTGAATTGTGTATTGTACAATTACACATAGCTTTGGGATTCAGAGAATAGCTCTGTACCACAAAACTCTCAGCAGTGAGGAGCCTGGGGCTAATATTAGTGAAATTACTTACATAACTCGCTCTTTTATTAATATGAAAACAGACTATGTTTAAAAGCTGGAAGCTGGAGAAAGGAACTATCTGGACCAGTTTACCAGACTAATGCTATTTATTAAATTCCAAAAAATACTCTAGGACATATGGGTTAAAAAGGAGGTATTTTAGACCATTTAGATGCACCACGTCTCCACAGCAGCTGGCTGGGCTGCACCACCCAGCCTGCACTTGGCATGCTCTGTACATCTGTATGTCCATCTGAGTTCAAATAACAGTTGGTTTTATTGCTATATCCTCAGAAAATTAAGGAAAGAGAAAACAAGTACAACCATTAAAAGGCTGGACGAGGACTGCTGATTCAAGCGCGCAGCTAAACTGCAAGCAAAGGGCCCACAAACCAGATATGCACAGGGCTGATCTCTGCCCCGAGCAGCCCAAACACCTTTCCAGAGCCTCTGCACCCACACCCACACGCAACCGGGCACCTCGGCTTCACCTGGAACACCTGTGAGGGCAGGGGTCTGTCCCAAGAAATTAGGCACTGCCTGTCTACACACAGGTTAACTGAACGCTTTTCTTCTGGAAGACGTGTGTGCTTAATAGACTTGTTTTCTGTCCATCCTGTCTGTGGCAGCTGGAATTTTCCAGCTAACAGCTCACCGTAGCAAAAATGAGAATACACGTTCCTGGGAACCTCAACTCCCTTCCTCCTTAGTCTGCAACTAATTTCCTTTAGCTCATTCTGAAAGGTCTGCTTGTTTTTTTCTCAGGCTTTCCCCATGGAATGGAACGAGAATTTAACAGGGCTTTTGCGACAGATGTTTGGGGAATCTGGTATTTAGTCTACGACAACAGCTTTGTAAAACTGTTCCTTACTTTTGCATAAGCCACTTTATAAACCCAAACAAATAAAACTGTTCCAATGTAGCCCTTGCTGACTCTGTTAGCACTACTGCTGCTGCACTATAGGCTGCAACTTGAGCTCGTAGAAAGCCAACTATTGAGCTTCCCACCATGGTACAAAGTGGCATCATATAATTAGATCAAAATTATATCCACTGTGATTGCTGTGATCTTCCTAGGAGGGCGCTGAAGACCATCTGCTGACAGAGAAAGGTGGTACCAGATCAACATCCCTTCCTTTTGCAGAAAAGGAAAATCTCATGCTAGAAGTGAGCTACCACCTCCCACCAGGACATCTGCTCACTCAGTACCTCACCAAGCACCCCACCTGCGAAACTCCACAGAACTTACAGGGAAATCTATCTGTCTGGGAAGCACTTAAGTTCCTTCAAAACCAGTTCCAGCACTGTTCATCTGAACGAGATGATTTACTTTGACAGCATGAATTAAACATTAAAGCCATTCATGTGGCTGAATGTGTCTCAGGGGACTTTACTCAAGGGCCACAGGAAGGGCCATTCCCACAGCAGTTTTGCACCAACAGAAAGCCCTCTGTATCTCAGGAGATTTTGGAAATCCAGGCACTGAAATGGGGTTCCAGCATGAGCACATGTCATTGCATACATGGAAAGAGCAAACAAAAGATTTCCAGTAGTTAACACAAAGCTAACTACCCAAGGGCAGTCCTCTGCAGGGTCCTCAGAGCTTCAGAAATGAACAGTGAAGGTTTCTGAGGGCTAGAGGCTAAAATCAGAGTCATACCAAGGGGCATACAGATTTCTGGAAGCTGCTGAGCTGCCCTTCTGAAATTGAGAAAAATACCTCAATTTGTGTTGAATGAGCCATATGGGGTTCTTCTGTTTGAAGATTTCTACATACATACTCATTATGTCAAGGCTGCTGCAAGCTCTTCCAGTGCAGTGTTTAAGAAAGGCTTCAAGTCATACAGGAACAGGATTTTGAACTTTTGACTTTGCCCATCTCCCAGACTCAAACCCTGGCCTCACTGTGTTAATGCCAGCAGCAATGGTGACAATTTTACTCACCCCTCTGCGAAAACAATACTGGAGATATCAGAAAACTGTGCTTGAAATAACAAGATCCTCAAGACTTCATATGAAGCTGAAATATGCTTTAACTGTTTTACAATAATATCAGTACTGTGAGAAGGGAATTCTGATAGGATATTTTGAATAATACAAATATCCATCAGCTCTTTTGGAGAGGGTTCATCAGGCTTGGCATTACATCAGCTGCAGTCTGCATCACTCCCATCTTCAGTGCTTCCACAACAAACCAGCACTCCTTCAGCCTGGAACATGGCCTGACAAAACCAGAACAGGAAAGAAAAACAGGTAACGATGGGCTGCGCCTGTGGTGGAGTTACCTGGCAGGAAGAAGTGGAAAGTATTGCTCATTAAAACCAGGTTCCACATCCAACTTTGGACTTTCTGAAACTTCACTGAAAAAATGAACAATTTAATGAGCCCTACGGATGAGCACATGAGTTCTCCCATCTCCTGTATGGCAAGGCACGTTCCCCACCCAGAGGAACTAACCTTACAGCACACTGCTGAGCAAGCCCCTGGTGAAGGCTTCACCTCCTGGAGGCTGCCAGGAGGGAATCAAAGGAGCCACGGAGGCATTCAAAGCAGAAATCCAAGTACCATCAGCCAGCATGTGTGCAGTGTTCTGCCCCTGTCAGCTCCCAGTAGCCAGAAAAGGTAGAGAGACAGCAGCTTTATTGTCTTCTCTTCTACTGTGCTTTTCAATTAACACCTTTAAATGCCAGCTCTTCTTACCTTATACAGAGACAGACTCAGACTGTAACATCACACCTCTGACCACTGAGAGCATGTTCTTCCTCTCTTTAACAAGAACATTGTGATATTTCAAGAGGTTTTTCCGTAGTATGGTGGATATATCTATCTTTCACTTAAAAGCAACTTAAATCACATTTGGGAGAACAAGGAAATTCATTAAAACATATTCGGATCTTGCTTAATGTTTTAATCAAGTCTCCTACCACTCATTTTGCCTTTTACTAGCACAAAGGCAGGTTTAACAAATTGTTAAGAATCACTGTAGAAAAGAAAGCCATAATCCAAAACTTAACAGGTTCCAGGGAACAGGGACACTGCCCCTGAAGCCACAGTGTCCCAGCATAAGGTGGAGGCGATGGTTTTCTAACAACTTACAAGCTCTGTCCAAAGCTAACAGCTATTCCCAAACTGACAACTGCTCCATGCAATGCATCCTGTAGCAGGAGAGCACAGGGAATCTGCCCAAAACCCAAGATAAAGGCAGTAACACAAACAGTGGCTGACTGTTTTCACTGCTGGAAAAAGGAGAACAAACAGTTCACTCAGCCTCACACTGCTGTCAGAGACGGAAGGACCTCTAATCTGCTGGGGAGCCAGCCAGAGGCGTGCTGGGCTCCAGAAGAAAGGCTGTGCAGAAAACTGCAAATGGTGTTTCCACATGAAACACAGAGTGACGAAAGTACGCAAAGCTGCAAGGAGGAAAACTGCCCCTTCTCCCAACACCAGCACAGCCCTTCAGCTCTGCCCGCTGCTCTTCAGCTACCCAGCTTTCTGCAGGAAATGCCTGTTGTGTTTGCCCAGGACTGTATTTGCCCATGTCCACCTGAGTCACTGCTCCCCTCCACTCCATGGCACAGCAATGAACACACAAGACATCTGTTCCTTTGGCCTTAAACCACTACAGCACAATCTGCTGCAAACCTGAGGCCCACACACAGCGAGGACAACGAAGGAGTACGTACACAGCACCCCTGCCTGCTAGGTAGGCAATGTTTTGCCTTGGAAGTAAGATGCCACCACCAAGGCAAGTGCTGAGGAGAAATAAGGCTCGGGAGCGATGTGGTTTCTCCTGCAGGACACGGTGTCTCTCACGGCTCAACGTGGAAGCCCCACTTCAGACATGGGGCACGTCCAGTTCGCTCCTGCAGGCTGGGATATGGCGGCTCCATGTCGGAATTACAAGTGCGAGCAGGAAGGACCCAAAGAAGTAGAGAGGCTCCTCACAGCTTGGCAAGGAGCCCACTGCTTCCTTCAGAAAACTACCATGAGCCTTCCAGCTGGGTTTGTTTCACAGCAAAGGGCTCTGTTACAAAGCCGTGTGGGAGAAAGAAGGAATAAATGCCCCCAAGGCTGCTGTGAAGAGCACACTTCAGAGCAGCTGCTCTGTTATCTAATCTTAATTTTAATCGAGATTTTTTCCTTGTGTTGCCCGGGGTACTCAGATCCCTCTGCACGTGCTCCTCCTGGGACAGGCAGCCACAGCCTGCCCGCACACGCTGCTGGCCCTGCACCCCACGCTGGGGCTGCTCCCGAGGCAGGAGGAGAGCAGGCATTACACTCACACTGTGCACGCTGCCCTGCGAGACATTCCCTTTAATGCCACCCCTTCATCTGTTAAATGTCTCCAAATTGCCAACTCCCTCAGGGATTCTAAATATTAAATGAAAAAAGGTTATTACAACATGCCCAGCAACAGAAATTGGGGTGAGGCTGGCGGTCACGGATAGCCTGGGCCAGAGTTAATTAATACAAGCTCACTCCGATTTTTTTGCCTGTTTTGATAAAGGGCAATTTATAGTTGGCATGACTGTCACAATGCCCCATGACCCTCAGCCTAATTATAAAATATAATGTGGAAGTGCAAATGCAAGATCCTAGGAATGAAATCCTGGTCTTCTGCAGCTTTTACTTTTTCCCATTCCAGCTTTCTTTTTCCCAGGGTGTAACTGTGACTCCGAGCGCAGGATAAGCCCAGAACGTTAATGTGTGTTTATTTAGAGACATCTCTAATGTGTTTGTGTTGTGTGTTTCTAGAGCTACAGACCAAAACATGCAAGGTAACAGTTACCCAACACAGAGCAAATTCCCAGAGGGGAAGACAAGAAGGGTTAGTTGCTGAATGCATCTTAGTCAGGAGAGAAGCTGGAGCTGTTTTAATTGTTCATCAATCAATTAACGGCACTCTCAAATGTCTAATTAAGCAGACAACTGGAATTAAGCAAAGGGCATCTCTGAAATGCCAGCCCTCTTAACGAAAGCACTTCTTATGTTCAAGTGAGTACTTGATTAAGGTGTGCTTGTGTGGAGAGATGTGCAGGAAAATCCCCAACCGAGTGATTAGCACGTCTCCCTGGTGAGGCTCTGAGAAATCAATCCTGTGGTACTGCAACTTAACCTTCACATCCAAGCGAGCGCCTGAGCTGGGTGGCAAAGCACAGAAGAAATCGGCCTCGTTTAGCACGGAGGGCTGCGGCACCAACGCTGGGGTGCCCTCTGTGGGCACGCTGGGCTGGATCAGCAAAGAGGGAACGGTGACACGGGTCATGCCCATGGACATGGACACCTTGAGGATGGCAGTGGCAGCACAGCAGGCCGGAGGGTGGATGGCAGCACCTCTGCACCAGGCTCGGAAAGCAGCAGCACCTCCTGAGGGTTTGCTGTTCTTCCAGGGACAAAGCCAAGGCAAGCAGTGACCTCTGCAAACAGGGCAGAACCTCCCAAGCCCCCAGCCATCAGCAGGTGAATCACCCAGCATAAGCTCAGGGGGATGTACATCCCATGGCAGCTGGAAACCGCTGCTGGCACGTCGGCAAAGAGGGGCAATGAGAGCATTGTGTCAGTGGAAGAAGGATGACACTGAAATCTCGTGATCACTGGACACGGATGGCTGCCCAGCTCCCCGGCATTCACTGCGAACACAAGCAAGGCAATATGGAGATGCTGCCACCATCGATTCCCCACGCATCAGGGACACCAGGGCCCCTGAGCGAAACCATGCGATAAAAGCAAGCAGCAGCAGGAGATTCAGCATGTAGCAGAGAAGATTCCAAACTGATCCTGTTTTTCTTTGGTGCTCACAGGAATCGAGAAGCTTCCACAAAAGCTCCACAGCTGGTTGTCCACACTGCATCACACAGCACATGCCGTGGGTCTGTGCTGCAGCTGTTTAATTTCATTTCCACAGCTGTGTCCAAACACTTGCAACAAAAAAAACTGAAAAAATCACAGAGACAAGAAAAGAATTTCCAGAACTTCCCTGGAAATCTTCTACCAAGGGGTGAGGCTGTTCCTGTAAAGTTACCCACAAAGCAGCCTGGTCAAGAAGAAAACCCCAAAGTTGTCCTTCGAGAAGACAACAAAAAGCAGGAGTTCAGTTGGCCTCACCTGGCACATTTACTTAAAGAAGGAACTCCTGAGCCTCTCTCTATCAGGATAGAAGGTCCCTAAAAATAACCCAGTGAAAGCTGATAGAGCTATCCTAAAAATCTCTCTTGTGGGCTTAGTCCTGAAGTGTGATACTTTGATGCCAACTTTGGCCTTAAGCCGAACTTACTGGTACATACCAGTCTAGGGAGATCAGTCTTCTTTCATCTTTATTGGTTTTTTTTTCCACTCTGGCAGATACTCTGTCTTCTTGTCTGCTTCTCCAGTTGCCACAAAATCACAAATTACCATCAAAACTTTGTGTACTTGCTTTCCAAATGCGTAAGGTGATAAAATAACAACAGCTTATTTTGCAGCAAAGGAGCTGTGATATCAGGATTCATTTTTCTGAGCAGATTCTGTCTCTTAAAAACAAATCCAAACAAACCAAACCATAAGAAAGGAAAAAAAAAAAATCCCAGAAGCCACCTCCCTTGATCAGGTGCTCTTGCAATGGGTGTCTAAGTGAAGAACAAATATTGCAAGCTTACAACAGTAAAAACTATTTTAATACAACAGTTTTCTCACATATATAATCAAGGTAGAAAAGCCTGAAGTGTGACACATTTCTTGTTTTTCTTAAATGTTTTCTGTAAATCCCAGTAATTATTTATGCTGCTGCTTCTGGAAATAAATACTCTCACAAATTGAAAAAAGAAATGGAAAAAACCCAGTCATGATAGCAGCTCCAGCATTGCCTTGGAGCTCAGCTTCAGCAAACTTATACTGGCATGTTGCAATATTGATAAAGTTCTTTAATATATTTCTACTAAATTCTACATTTCAAAGTTTTGATATAAAGAAGCCCAGATGGTACAAAATTGTACCTGAATAAGAAGAAATCAAGGAAATT
Organism: Struthidea cinerea; assembly: GCA_013397865.1. NCBI lineage: Eukaryota > Metazoa > Chordata > Aves > Passeriformes > Corcoracidae > Struthidea > Struthidea cinerea. The sequence goes on along the minus strand of VZTI01000139.1, from coordinate 824,501 downwards.
CTTCCACAAAGGAAATTACTATCAAAATTGATGCTTCCTGCCATGTTGAAATTCCAATAAGCATTTATCTCAGCGAATCCTCGGCAGCCTCTGACATTTCTATTATTGGGGCTGACTGGGTTCATCCTACCCTTATGAGAATAAATAGTGGAACATCTCGGGGGATGGGAACTGCTGCAATAACAGGCACATCACTCACCAATTTGCAGTCCCTTTTCAGCAGAAAAAAAAAGTTGGTTTTTCCCAGGTGCGATGCCAAAGGGAAGTGGGAGGAGAGGACAGAATCAGCAACTGGATCTTCCCTGGTATCCAGCGAGGTTGTGGTGGTGGTGCCTCGTGTCCTGAGCCAGACAGTTCTATGGGGATGAGTTTCAGGCCTCTGGGGACCATGGTTAAGGAAGGTACCTGCTCCTGCCAGGGGTTCCTGCCCACTGCCCAGCCCATTTCCAGGTGAACCATCAGGAAGGGAGGCATCAGCATGGCCCGGAATGGCCCCAATGAACTGCAATGGATCATACCCATGCCAAATGTGGGCCAGAGCCACCTCTGCCTGGTACTGCTTGGGATTGCTCCAGGTTACAGGGGAGGCTGGCTGAAAGTGGACAAGAACACAATGGGGCTACAAGGAAAGGCAAAAACCAGAAGTGCAAAATAAAGCAAGGCAGCTTGGGCGTCCCAAGGGAAAGAAGGCCCCTAAGTGAAGTTTGTGGTGGTCAAACTGCTCTAGAAAATTAATTCAGGGTCATGCCCTTGTCATGACAAGGAGACAGTTCTGTGCCACCACGATGGGAAATTCCCTGTGGCCAAAGGAGCCCCCTGCCTGGAGGGGTGTGAGGAAGCTCTCCCTCGCTCCTCCCATCTGGCAGCTCCAGCTCTGGCGTGGGCTGGTGTCCTGCCACTGCCATGGCCACCACACAACACTCCGCCTGTCCCTGCCTGAGCAGCACCGGTGCCAAAACCCACCTGCCCTTTCTGCCCGAGAACCAAGTCCTTTGGTTAAATATTATTCCTGTGACTCCTTCCTTCCAGATGTACAGACAATGCTTTTGAGAAATCAAGAGAAACTGTCCTGCAGCCCTCCATCATATATTTGCTCTTCCAGAAACAGATATCCTAATTCTCTTAACCTTCCCTTTTCTTTTGTGGTACTTTTTTGTTGTTGTTGTTTTGTTTTTTAAATTGAAACTCTTTCAGTTCCTAAAATTAGTGGTGTTATAGCCCACAGCAGTACCACCAGCAAACCCAGAGAAAGGGAGCTTGAGGCTTGCACATGTGTTCAGATTTAGAAAGCCCAAAGAAAAGAAATAAGCAGTATTGTAAATCCTTGGGTATTTGGAAATTATTTTCTGAAATAACTGCGAAGGTGGAACCTCTCCAAGTAAGTGGCTCTGCATTACTGCAGCACTATGTACCCCTATCCACTGACAGCTTATCCATTCTCACCCCACTGACACAGGCAATCCCAAAAACCCCCCATGGAAGAGCAGACTAGGGAATACAGAGATCAGATGCTATGGATTATGAATAGAAGAGAGAAGGAGAACTCTTAGGGAGCCTGCTAACCAGCAGAACTAATAATGAAATACCTCTCTTCTGCTTGTGCCTGATGGGGTAACTACATTTCTTTTCCCAAGGTACCCCAGAGGACAGAGCAGCTCTGCTCTGCCAGCAGGCACTGCCTGGCAGGGAGGTAGCAGTTTTTCCCCCTTGCTGCTGCTGCTCCATGGAGCAGCCCGGACAAAACCCTTGCTCCTGCCTGCCCACGTTCCTGCTGCAGGGTCCAGCGTGGCTGAGCAGGGAGAGCCCAGCCTGTCACCCTTTGCACAGAGAACAGCCCGAGGGCGCTTCAGGGAAGCAGAAGCCCGTTCCGATAACGCACGGGCGGTACACGTGCTGTGAGATAAAATGCCAGCGGCACTGATAAGCCGGCTGTGGAGGGGCAGCGTGTACCTGCGGTGCTGCTCACACGGGCCTGGGCCCGTGTCAGCCCCACGCGTGCACCAACTGTGTGCCCAAAGAGCCCCGAGGGGATGGGCAGGTGTCGCAGTGAGGGCGAGGGATCAGCAGAACAGGGCTTCTGCAAACCTAAGCACTTCTTAGTTAAGAGGAAGAGATGACTACAAGGAGGCAAAAGCCTCTGGTGTAGCATCAACATACTCAAAGCTTCTCTCAGACCTTTCGGTCCCAAGCTTTCCTGACCAGACTTGAATTCATCCTAAAATCATGAGAGGACTTTGTCTTCCCTTTTCGTGGCTCTTCTCCCACGCGACAGAATTATGCATCACATTAGGTTTTTGTCCAGTTCATCCAGACATTAGTAAGAAGATCAAGCACACTGGAGTCCCTGTCAGCAGGAAGGAGGATGCAGTGTCACGGCACCAGTGCTGGAGGGGAGGAGGCTTGGGGAGCCTCGCCAGTGTGTGCAAACAGAGAGGAGGGTACAGAGAAGATGGAACCAGGATCTTTTCAGCACACCCAGGGACAGGACAAGAGGCAGTGGGCACAAACACACACACAGGAGGTGCTGTCTAAACACTCAGGATGTTCCTGCTTGAGAAGTATGGTTGGACAAGATACCTGCAGAGATTCCTCCCAGCCTCAACCATTCCAGGATTCTGTGACATTATTAATACATATCACAGGCTGAAGAGCAGCCTGGCAAACGTGGGCTTCAGATGAGCACTGACGGCCCAGCTACAACAGGAAAAGCAGGGAAATCACCCTGCAGACTACAGTTACCTTTGGACTCAGGAAAGCCAACTACTACCTCATTTTTTCTGAACTGTAGAGCCAAGCACTTCTTTTCAATATTCTGACTAACAGAAAGGGAGGAAAGTTAAATGGGTTGATTTTAAGGTATTTGCACACTTCCTAAACTAACGGTACGCTTAGGAAACACCCCCAGTAAGCTCAGAGAGCTGCTCTCTCTGGGAAGCCACATTCAGTGGCAGAACACGAGCTCCAGCTGTACTGGCAGCTGGGCAAACATCCAGCACTGGGGATCAGCATCCAGGAGTGATGAGCAGAGCTGTCACCAGGGAGAGCACCTTAATCTGCTGTCTCTCCACTCTGCTTCTTTGCTTCCAGTTTTGTAAGCCAGGTACAAAACTTTTACTCTGATGGAGTGCTTTTTGACAATGTTTATTTTTAATTTCTTCTGGCAGTAGGAGTAAACTTTGGATAATCTGGCAGGTGCTATGCTCTGTTCCTCAAAAAGCAGCAGTTCTTTAGTAGGATGTAGATTTCTTCTCTTGCTACTCCTGCTCTGAGAGCAGGGATGATTCATTTTTCCCACCAAGATACAGCACTAAGGAATTTCTCTCTGAAGACTTATATAGTACACCTGTAACCTTTAGTGTCGAGGACACATGTTCAGACATCTACTCTGCAACATTTTGTCAAAAATTAGTATTTTTCTCCTATCAGAGAAGCTTAACAAAAGTGAAAATATATTCCTGTAACACTGTGGCTTAACTTCCACGTATCTCCTAACATCCAAAACCTCCAGGCTCCCCGTATCTGTTTGAAGATGGTTGCAGAACTCAACAAGTCTGTACCCTTCTATTTTCCCATTCATTTTTTTCCCTTCACTGATACCACAAAGCAATCTCTAATTCATAATCACATCCGTGTCAGGTTCCCAATCTTAAGAGAAGCACTTGGCACTTTAATCTTCAAGCAGATTACACATTTCCTGTTAGGACTTGAAATGTAGCTCTGTGCATGTGTGTGGGTGCCTGCATGTTTCTTAAGATTTGCCTAAAAAAATAATAAAAGGGAAGGATGAACAAAGGGTTGAGACTTTTCTATCGGGGGTCTGGAATTAGTTTTGCTGACGATGAAAAGATGAAGTCGAAAGGGCTGGGCTGCTTTTCCTCCACTCTCTGTGTGGCATCATGGACGCTTTCTGTACTAAGTCCCACTGCACTTAAAGACTGTCCCTGTGCCCCCAGGTTCTCACTGCTGGGAGTCTGGGAGCACCAAGCCCTGGCTCCTGAGGATAAGCCACAGCACTGTGATTACACAGAGCAGGGCCATTTGCTGTATGCATGTTTGGAAAATAAGGCTGGCTACCCAGCATGGAAAAGTTGACCATAGAGGAATTTAAAAAAGGAGAGAACGGCCAAACAACTCATTTTTGACTATAAAACACTCCACCACTGAGACACTGATAAACTGAGTTCAGCGGCCCCTCTCCTGGAATGAGCTGGCACTCAGGAGCTGCTGCGGAGCCTCCAGGGTCCAGCCCAAAGGGGAACGCAAAACATGATCTTCCCTCTCCCCTCCCCAGGCTGGGCGTAGGAAGGGCCTCCAGATGGGAGCCTGACTCAGGTTACCCAGGACTGGCACGAGCCCTGCTTGAGAAACCGGCAGGAATGATATTAGGCATACAATAAAGTTTTTGATTAGTGAAATCTGACTTGTTAGTCTCTGCTTTTAAAAATATCTTCCCTTTAAATCTGCACTGGCAGCATGTTAGCAGCAATGTTACTGATACCTAGGACACAAAAAACATAGTGTCAATTCAGAACTCTCTGCAATGCTCTGCTTTAACTGTGATCCAAAGGGTCTGCTTCTGATGCCCAGAAGCTTCTGAGTTTCCAGGTTCTTCCACTCCCAGACTTCCCATGTGAGGCTCCCAGTAACACCTCCAGCTGGGCACTTGTGTGATGTGGCAGGCTGTCTGCTAGGAACTGGAGTGGGGTCAATAAATCAGAGCACATACTGGGCACAGATGAACAGCCTTTATACTGCAAAGCTTGTGGTCACCAGCAGTCTGGTTCTGATTCAAACCAGAGACTACAGTGCTTGAAGCAGCACTTTTATATACAAGTGATGCAATGCACTCCCGTGTCAGACCAGAATGGCGTAGATTTTAGCTAGGGAAGAGAGTCCCTTACGCTGATATTTTATGCACATATATATATATATATATACACACACACACACACACATACATATTTAAGCACCCATTGAAAATAGCACGATAAATGTCTACCTCCCTTTTGAAGCATCTTGCCAGGAACTAAGCACAGTTCCTGGAGTTTCAGCTGTGTTGTGGGCTTGCTGCTCCTAAGCATGACAGCAGGATTGTGCTGATGGCTGAAGAATATTCCCTCTCCAAGGGACGGAGCAAAGAGCTGTCATGGCAGAAGGCTTTGACTAAAGCCGTGCCTGCCAGTGAGTCTGATGACAAAAACATGGTAGTGCCTAAAAGCCAGCAGTTACAGGATGTAGCACTCCCTCACATGCTCATTTTCAGAACCATAATAATCAAAGAGTGCTCTTAGCAGTTTGCTTTGCTCTATATAAATAGGGGCAGAGGCCAGCAGAGTGGTTTGCAGTTAATCACATAGGACAATATGAAATAGCTGTCAGTGAACTGCCCTGTACTATTTATTCAAGGCAGAAATAGAGCAAGAGTGGTAGCATGTATCTATCTTCACTAGCTCAACCCTGCCCAGAGTGGCATCTTGTGCCATAATGCCACCTAATCAGAGCAGCCTCTTGTTAGATTTCTGCTCCCATGTCACAACTCACCAAACCAGCGCTGAAAGAGTGATCAGTAAAATGCAGGCGAGACCCCATGAGCTGCTTTCTTACAGCACATCCCAGATGGAAACTGGGCTGGCCCACAGGAGAGGTAAGAATAGCTGAGAAGGAACAGCAGGTCTTATAAGGAAGTAAAGAATGATGGAAACCAGCAGAAGTAAACTTAGACTGAGCATCAGGGCAGCGTAGCTCTGAGATGTTACAAACACAATAGTGCCCCCAAAGCCGTGTTAACAGACAGCTAGTTAAAGCTGGAATGGAGAGGAGCTAAAAAGACAGCTCTGATTTGCTTCAAATCAGCGTGGCCTGCAGGTCTCAGGATGCTGTTTCTACCTCTGAAGCCTGTGGAATATGTATTCACCTTGTCTGTCTGCTCCCTGACCCCTCCATAAAGTCAGTCACTGTGAAGGCCAGTTAGTGCAAGGTGAGGTGGGTCTTCCTCCACTTCACATCCCCTCACCTGGAGATGACCCCAGTTCTCCGTGTCATTCCACAAACACAGGAGAGAGAAGTGCCAGTCAACAGTTTGGAGCTGCTTTTCCAACATACACACACACGCACAGACAGACGCTCTGTACTTGGCATAAACAGCCAGATCTGATCCAAACCACTGGCTGAGCAAACAGCTCATATCCAGCAGAGGCTCATAAACCTGAGACTAGGGCACTTCAGCAGGAAATGGGACATGAAGCTTGAGAGGGCAGTTTTAAATGTGGACTTTTATCATCAACACACTGGGATCCCAGGAAGCAAATATGCAATATTCACTGGAGATCTGCTGTCCCGCATGATTACAGAGCCAGTCAGGCAGAGGTGATGAGCGAGCTGGGTGCAGTCATTACACCTCTCAGTCTGAGAGAGATTTATTCTGGCCCATCAGAAAAAACGAGACAAGACTGCATGACCTGACTTGCAATAAGCTTCAAAAAAAGAAAGTCAAGACCAGGACGGCAAATGAATTTGGCAGAGTCCTGGACAAACCAACACACGATATTGGTCCTCAGCTTCTTGCTCACATAATGCAAAATAACCCATGGAAAAATAATAGCAGTGACCTTCAAAGACTAGAAACCCAGCTGAACTGGGGAAATTCTCAAAATTAATAATCTTAAATAAGAGGGAGTATTATTGCCTCTGGTCCCTAGCTCCACACCCACAGAAATAAAAACAAACCCTCGTTCCAGAGAATTTTTACACAATAGTGTTATTTGTTGGTTTGTTTTCAAACATTTATTTCCTAAAATAAGCCTATGTCAAACTGAAGAGTAGGGCACTGGGCAATGCATCTGGAGACGTTTGAGAGTTTTGTAATGCAATCCATTCCCAATGTACTGGTCCATGAGCTCTACAGACTTATGCAGCCTATATACCTTGTACTCGGGGGAAAAAAACCAGACCACCTTCTAAGGAGTATGTGTCTGGGACCTTTACATGCTGCCACTTTACAAATATTAAGAAAGCCATTTTTTAAAGACCTGGATACCATTTTACGCCAGCTTCCCTCACTTGACTAAGCTGGTATTAGTCAAAGCCTGAATTCTTTCTTTACTTTTGGTTTTGCAGGGCTTGAGCGACAGAGACTGACCTTTGGAGAGAAGCGAGCTTGTGCAGCCTGCAACAGTGCAGGCACACCTGCTTTACGTCCACAGCTTGAAGAGAGCTGACTTTTGGACCTGGTATTTCAGATCTAGTGTGAGATGCTCTAGTCCACACTTGAGCTTTCTGAGCCCCTGTCTTCATGCTCAACCATCAGGCTGTGGGCAAGTGCATTTACTCTACTCATTACTCTGTCGTATCTGGTGCTCGGTGCTCAGCATTGTCCCTGAACATTCCCCTTCCTAGAGCACGTCCTTGATGCTGCAATGGAGAAATCCCACCTATCCTGCATTAATGCAGTGGTCTAAGTACCAAACAGGTCTCACCCATGGGCACTACTCTCAACCGATGCACATCTGCAGGAAACAACAGCCTGCCTGTCTGCCTTTTTAGGTATGTTACTTGTACAGCACCACTCGTAGGGTACAACACATGGAGTAGGGTCTCTGCCCATCTCTCTGCTTTTCTTTCTACAGTTCTACTCTTATACTTTCCTGCTCACACCTTTTTCTCCTTTCCTACTTCTGTCTTTTACCCACCTTTCATTCATTTTAGTCCTGCTCTCATTTTCTCTTCTTCTCCTCATACCTTTCCTGTTCTCTCCAGCACTGCCCTAGTACACAGACGCCTTTTCAGTTCTTGGTCTTTGCCTTTTTTGCCTATGGACTATTATTCCTTCCTGTTTTCATCAAGTCTCCCGAACTATTTCAGTTGTTTATGAGAAAGGCTTTAAAGTGACTAATTGTTGTTAGAAAAACCCAGTCACAGGTCGGGTTCACAGTGCCACGTGCTGTACTGAGATGGAGCACTCAGCTCATTCCTCTACAAGGACTTTAATACTTGAGCTTAGCCCTTCTCTGCCTCTGCACAACTACTCCTCTTTGCAGTGCGCTCTCAAAAGAAGCCACACAACGACACTCATGTTTAGGCAAGGGACTGAGGTTTTCTACCACAGCTGGGTGGAGAATGAGGTGGGGTGTCTTTAAGTGAAGCAGATTTTGTGACTGAAGGCCAGCCAGAAACGTGTGGATATTGAGGTCAGCCCTCTCCTTCAGCCTTTAATGCTAAGCACGTTCCATAGGTGTAATAGTCCAGTATTTCCATAGGTACCCAATGGCACTGGACTTGGAGGAAGGAGCAGTGTAATTACTGCTGCCTCCTGAGAAAACTGCTGTTTGCTCTCCACGTTTATTTTAATTCCTTCAACTTTGCTGCAGTTTATAAGAGACTAAAAATTTATTATCAGAGCAGTATGAGAGTTTCACTGTTTCTGCTTTATCAGGGAGAGGAGGGACATGGCAAACTAGATGGAAAAAATAAATTAAAAAAAAAAAAAAATCAAGCAAACCCTAAAAACTAACACTGTGGGAAAGCTTAGCAAGCACAGTGACTAGAAGATTTATAGAAGTGTGTAAGAACATACTGACCAAAACTATTGCCACAGACTCACCAGAGACATTCCGAGAACAACTGATGCCTCCTTGAAGCAAACTGGGTATTAAAAAGAACCTTATGCCCTTGTATTTCTTATTATTTTTCAATAACCATATAACACTTCTGTGGTAAAATAGTAACATGAACTTATGCTGACCTTTGATATTTGAACTCAGAGCAAAAGAGAATAGGAAATGCCGAGCCCATGAGCAGCAGGAGTGAATGGGGTTATTCATAACCTTGTGCTGTGGGGAGGCTCACCAGTGGTGGCAGCTCCTGAAATCCTGCACTTACTCTGCGTTCAATGTCCTGCTCCTCCTCATGGGTGCTTACTGGACTACCATCACTGTCATCTTCTTCAGCACAGACATCTACAATGACTACAGAGCGTGCTGTGCTTGTGTTTCCCCAAAGGCCAGGCTGCAGGCTTGCATCAGGGGGCCACAGGCCACGTACCCCATGTTCCATGGACCTCAATCCGGACACAGAGCTAACGCTGCCTTTGGCTGGGAGCATGTGTGTGCCAGTACCATCACTGGTTAGCTCATTAAAAGGGCACTTGTCATGGGAGCCAAAAAACCCCCATTAACTTCAAAGTTAAAGCACATGAGGTAATTTTGACCCTGCATTCCACCCTCGTTTTATAAAAAAAAAAATCACAGTGACATATGATATGTCTGCTAACCTCAGGCTCCCAGCCACCAAGTAATTATTCCTCCTGCAGGTACCTCATCTGAACATGCAAAAGAAACTCTTCAAAGGATTCTTCAGAGGACAACTTGTCTCACTGAAACTGAAGGTAAGCACATCTCAAGAAAAGTCCGTCAAACTCGGTTTCACATCTGATCACACTCATATGTCCCAACAAGAGCCTTTGCTGCAAATGCATTTGAAGTTTTAAGTGTGCTGCCAACTTTTTAGCTGCTTAACTCAAAGAGGCAGCCAGGGGAGATGCCCCAAGAGAAACTTAACTGTAGAGGAAAATTAAAAAATATCTTCTGAATAGAGACCACAGAATGTGAACTGCCAAAACATGCTCAGAAGTTTCCTTCATAACCTTGTAAAACACTGGAGAAAGTCACAAGTGAGACAATTTCTCCTTTTAAGAGGAAAATTTATTCCATTGTAATTCAAAATGCAAGCCCCGTTAAATTTATAGACTTCACATTTTATTCAGTTGTAAAATTCTTGCCCTCATTTGCCAGATCTTGTCAGAGAGCTCAGCCCAAGCCCGCAGCCGTGCAGCAGTACTGGCTTTGCACTGCTGCGGGCAGGACGGTGCAGGCAGACGGACACTGCAGAGGATCAGCACCCCAGCTTATCCCACCACACAAGAAAACAGTGAAGAAAACCTATTTTTCAGCTTCCCCTTTGACAACTTACTCCACAAGAAGAGGGTTTTTATCAATAAATGATTTCTCACTCACTTCTACAATTTGTGGTGCTGGCAGAGGGGATGGGAAACGTGAAGTGTGGGCTTAAAAGGTTGGTGGTCCCCTCTGGTTTGCTGTCAGAGGAAAGCCAGGGCAGACTGCAGCTCTGCAGCTGACTCAAGCTCATTTCAAACAGAAATTGGATTACTTGTGGGCAAAGCTTCCCTAGGGATCATGGTTTGCAAGATGGACTGCTCTGGACATTTAGTTGAGTTACCTCCAGCTCCATTCCTCTCCCCAGAGCTCGTGGGAGTTCAGCACTACAGCTCAGTGTCTAGAGACGTCTGCAAAGCTTCCAGAACACTCCCATTACAGGTCCATCTTCCCGAGCTGCTGAGCAACATCAGATGCCTTTAGTGCCAGAGCCAGGGCTGCTCAGACCCTCCACATTTGTCTACCAGCATTATCACACACTGCACTAAAACTGTGAGAGCATTAAGTCAAAAGGAAAGGTAAGATGAAAAAAATAGGCTCATTAAAAGGAAACCGAGATGATCACCAAAACTGTTCTTATAAGCCTAGAAAGTAGAGTTTCTGTGCTTAATTAAGTTCAAAGAACAATGCTCAATGAAATCTATTCCTCTTCATAGCAAGTGCACCAATTTCAGGTAGGTAAACACTATTCTTTGAGTCCTGCTGCCACTCAAGTACCCTTATCACAGTCATTCATTAAGGATTGTCATGCTGAAGAAGCCACAACACTCTGTCCTTCTCTAGACTAATGCTGCTGTGTCTTTATGCCCAACTTCCTAAGACACATCTTTCTTTTATTAAATGCTGGAATCATTCTGCTGCTTGTTGAAGGTGACACACGTTTAGGGTGGACAAATAAAGTTCATGCACCTCATTTGTGATCTGAGCAGTTCTTTGCAGATAATTCAGTTTTCCAGTCAATCTAATTATAGTCTGAAGTTAATGCAGCAAAGACTTTCAAGTACAATGCAAAGCAAACCGTGTAGGAGCTGAAAGCCGTTCATTAATCCCGGCTGGTATTGGTAGGAGTGGCTTGTGCCCTCGGGCTATTCTCCCCACCTTAGCATTCAATCTTTATTTTACCTATTATGTGAATCAGATGGTAAATATTTTACTTTCTCTAAACTATAGTAACCCTTATGGTGATCGCAGACACAGTTTGTTTTGTGATATGAATTTCTTTCTTCCAATCTAAAACATTCCTGAGCAAGATCCCCAAACAGCATTAACTGACACTGTGGCAATGATTTATTGAGAGGATGGGAATAAGCAAAGAAAGCCTGTTCATGAGAAGAATTTATTCCTCTGTAATACCTTTAATAAAAACAATAATCTATTCATCCTTCTTTTCATCATCTCTTATTTGAAGAAACTACATCTGCCACATCAATTGCTGCTAGAATTTAATTTTTAAAACTTCAAGTCATTAAGATCACAGGTAATTTTAGCCCAGGCCTCACCACTTCAGGGCATGATTTGTTACAAGGGTGGGGGGAAACCCAACCCCACTCCCAAACCCTGCAGGTACGAATTCTGCCTTTTCCTTTTGATTGTGCAGGGCACACAGTGTGTCTTCCAAGGTGCAGCTGGCCCCTTGGGAGGGAAGGGGAAGCCTGCCTGGGCCAGCGAGGTCCCACACGAGCGTCCCACTGCGGAATGAGGCCTGTCTGCCACAAGCTTACCCCTGTCTCTTTGAACTAGCCCACAGCACTTTGAGGGTTTTCCATTCATCGCTGCAGCCAAAGGCGATTCCAGAATACATGGTTTCTGGCGTAGTTATAATATGCAGCCATCTGCAATTTTGCACCCACAAAACGGCTTATAAATCATAGCAGCGCTGGCGGAGCATTCAGACCTCTGCCGGAGTGCTGGAATGGTGGGGTTTTGCCTGAGGGCAGGCACAGGAGACTTGGAAGCCCTCAAGACCTGTGCTGGGCAGTGCTCCCACAGGCTGACTGTGGGCAGTGGGGACGTGGCTCCTTTCATCAGGCTGCATTTGTCCATCCAACAAAAGAGCACAATCCCCCTTTTCTCCCCTTCCTGTCCCATGGAGGAGGGAACCTTTTCCTGGCAGACCCGCACACTGAAGGCACAGCGCTGGCTGGCTTTGGGGAGAAGCACAAGGATGCACGGATTGACCCTTGCTCCCAGTAGGTGAGGCAGAACCAGGCAGTGCCTCAGCTCAGCTCCACTCCAGGAATCTCACCAGTGCCAGATCCAGGCCATGAGCAGGGCCAGGGGCATCCCAGCTCTCCAGTGGGGTTGGGCAGGGGTCAGTGAGGAGACCCCAGCACCCCTGCCACCGACCATCACCACAACAGCCACGAGCACGAGCATGCTGTACTCCAGACAAAGGCTGTGGCAACCCTTCACGAGTCGTGAAAACCAAACTGAAGCTGGTAAGACTGCAGCATGATGTTCTGAGCAAAGCTGTGACAGCAACAGCTTATATCACAAATTTCTGTTCTCTTGCAATGTTGGAGGCCAGCACCCACCACAAGTTCACAGCTCTGGTGCAAGCTGTGAGCTGGACGTGTCAGTGGGGCCACCACAACTCTCCATGTCTGCTCTCATTTCCAAAATCAGCCGTCTCTGGGGGTAGCTGAGATTATCCAATAAACCAGTGGTTTCCAGATTGCCAACGGACCCATCAGGGACTACCACCTGTTATAGTCCCTAGCCATGTGCCAGCCTGCCTGGCACTCACAATTAATGGCAGCACACCAGGGCTGCTCCAGCCTGGCACCAGTCCCAGGGAGTCCCCTGTGCTCAGAGGCAGCTGGGCAAAGGTCCTGGCACAGACAGTGCTGAGCCACATTCCTGTTATTCTGTGTCCTGGTGGCCACTGCTGCCTGCCCAGCCTGCACCTCTGCTCCCATCGGCCCTGCCCTTCCCGCACAGCCCTGTGGAGGGTGATCTCTGGGACAGACGGATTGTTGGGAGTAGAGTTTGCCCTGGACTGCTGGCTCCAGAGGTGGTGTCAGGAGGCACCTGCAGGCCCTGTGGCAAGAGGGAGGCACTGTGCTAGTGGTGGGACCAGCCAGGCTGCAGGGGAAGATGACAGGTGAGGCAGGTGACCAGCACTCAAATATTTATCCTGGCCTGCAGCCTGCTCACTCTCCTCATTTACAGACATTGTTCTCCTTTCCAAAGTACGACCTCTTCCACAGGAGAGCACGTGCACCTCAGCACGCAGCAGTAGTTTAAAATCCACTGCCATTCCAGTAGTGCCTTTAGGTGCCAGGTGCCCAGTGCAGGAAGCAATCCGAAGCCAGGCACTTGAAAAAGGCCACCACTGCATCTCTATTCAGCACCAATAATCCTTGCTCCTCCTCTCCCAGCTTCCAGGCTCTTTCACAGCCCCCCAGCACTGCACTGCCAACTGCTCCTGAGCTTCAGTGAGGACAGTCACCTGAGCCCCACACATGCTGCCAAATCCTGCTCAGAGCCAGAGGAACCCTGCAGCTGAAGATGGAAGCATTGGCTGCTCTTGACCAAAGCACTCATTTCAGAGGTGTTGTAAAACGTGAGAGGAGACAGAGAAACCTGATCTGGCATTTGTTACTCTGGGAGCAGAGCTATGGCTAATGCTGTTCAAGGGAGTTTAAGGTCTTATGCTTATTTATCATCCTGTGCTCGCAGGGGAGATCCTTTCCTTCATGTTGTACTCCACACGAGCCAGGCAGAGTTCACTTCTGGGAGCTGTGGGAGGGTAGGAGACCGACATCTGCTACCCAAAAGGGAAGGGATTCCCCCACCTCCCAACCAAATTCAGAAAGTGGATGGATGCTGACACTGCCTTCGGCACTGAAGCTGCAATATGCTGTGTGGGCAGATCCCACTTCAGCAGTATTCACGGTAAGATCACACAGAAATAAAAGGAAGTTTGAATGAATTAAGGGAGAACGTCACACCTAGGCACACAACCTGAAGTCCACCTCAATTTCTCTATGGGCTTTTACATGAAATTCTTGCTTACTTCATATGCTAGATGAAGACTTTCATTTAGGGCTGTGTCAGAGAGTTCTGAAAGATAGCTTTCATTAAATGTACTTAGTTCCTGAATCCTTTTATTTCCCAGAAACTTCTCTCTTCTACCATCCATTATTCCCATCTAGTACACTCATCATTTGTTCCGCAGTGCATAATGCTGCTCTTACTTTTGAAAATTATCCTTACTTGATTGCAGTGATCAAAACCAAAGGAATATAATGAGAATTTCTCTAATCAGGAAACAGACACAATCAGCAAGAGATGCCATAGGGGAGTGTTTTTGCCAATTCTTCAAAAGGACATCAAACCACCCTGGTTTAGACTAGGTCTTGCAGAGAAATCAGGCAGGACTAATGGAGGTGAGTACAAACAGAACGGAGCAGCTGCCACCTCCCCACGCGGGTTTCCTCTAAGGCAAGACAGTGACCACGTGCCTGCACAGTTCCATGGTGATGGTGGCACACTGGTGCTTGAAGGGACCGTGTCCCCATCACGCCACCTTGTCACCTCTCAGGTGCTACAGCATCAGCACCTGACACAGAATCACGGAATTAAGGTTGGAGAAGACTGCTGAGGTCATCAGCTCCAATTGTTAACCCAGCACCATCATATTCCCCACCAAACCAGGTCCCTGAGAGGGGCAAGAGGCAAAAGGCACCCAAACCAAATCCTGAGCCCATCAGCTTGAAACCTTTTGCTTGGCTCTGTTAATTCCTCAGCTGTTTTTCTCAAATGAGTCCAGTGGAGACCACCAAGAGGTGGTCAGGTATTTCAGAAAGTCTGATCCCCAAAGAAAAGCAAACCCAAATCTCAAAAAATAAAGTCATCCCTTCAAGACCCTGAAAACAACTAAAGCACCCAACCACAAGGCTCACAAAAATTACTGAAAAGCAATTCAAACAACGAAAACATTGTATGGTTTATACCTATCTTTTGTATGTGCCTTCCGGAGTTTAATGCTTTGGGTTGTATCTTTTATCTCTTCCCCTTCATCATGAAGAGGTTTTGTTTTCTGTTGTGTGAGGTTGTGTGTTTTTAATTGGAGTCAAACTTCTCACAAAGCCCCACTCTTGGCAACCAAATGCTCCCTATCGTCAGGCTTGCGATGAAACCTCATGACTTATCAGCGCTGGGATCTGTGTACAGCAGCAGAGTGCAAGAATTTTCCCTTCAGAGCTCGGCCGCAGCACAGCTGTGACAAAGCTATTGGTCACGCAGAGAAGCACACGGAAAAATAAATCTGGACTGCTCTGTGTGCCTTGCGCTCTGACAGCCTCCAGGCACGTGGATATTGCCACTTTATGTAAAAACCAACAACTTTTCATGACTGCTCTTTACTGTGACAAGAAGGGCCTCCTTAACAAGGCACCTGCAACAGGAATTTTGCCTAATTAACAGTATTGTCATATTAGGGAATGGCACTTCACGACCTCTCCAAAATAAAACACGTTCCAATTAAATATGAGATGAGATCTTTTTATAGCACCTAAACCAGAAATCCAAACCAAAAGGGAAGAGAAAAAACCAATAAACTAGTTGAAGTGCATTCTGTAAATCACATCCTTTGAATAAATAAAGCACATCCATGGTTAACAATGCTAAACTGAACCAACTTCAGCGTTCACACGGCAAAGCCAAGCGCAACTCAAACAGGAGGTGTCTGGGTTTGAGCTGTTAAAAACCACTAATTGAAAAGAGAGCAATCCAGGACACACTGACTAAATGACGTGATGTGAAATGTGCAGCTAACAACACTGATGGGACCACGGGAAACTGGGACCAGTAGTCCCTGAGGAAGAGCTGCAGGTTCCTCCCATGTCTGGGGTAGTTTTATGCCAGTGCTGGTGTCCCAGGCACGCAGATGATTAATTAGTCCCTCTCCTCCCTCCTGCACTCCTATTCTCATGGCACGTGTTTCTGAATGCATTTTTAGGTGGTGCAGAGAGGAACTCCTGCCTTAACCGTGGAGCCACTACAGTGCCTAAACAGCCAAGCACCCCCAGACCCCTGGAGAGACCAAAAGGCAGAACTCCCTGTGGCTGGACATTCCCACAGGTGGTGTCTGTTTAGCTGATGTACTGATGCATTAAAGTAGACACCTTAGGACAGACACAGAAAGGTGCAAGTCAGAGCTCCAGGGAGGGGATTTCTACCTAATAGCTGCAAGTCATTTGAGATTTTCATAACATAAATTAATCTGTGTAAAGACAGCAGGAGCTAAGTCTTAGCTATTTAATTATAAAACCTCCCCCTGCAAAGGTTTGTCTGTGCTTCATTTCTGTAAGGAGAGTGAAGAGCATTTCTCCTCCCCACAGCTCATTTTCAGTTAAATTCCGTGTCAGTACGTGATGGGCTCAGAGAAGCACTCCAGCAGGTACAGATCTAATGGCCATCCAGACCCCTTCATGTGATTAAGCATCAGCTGCCATCTTCAGGCCCTTTACATGATGACCCCAGTCTGGTTCACAAACCAGGAGGAAAATCAGTGACTGAAATTCAGCATCTTCCTGGAGCGCCCCGTCAGTAAGCACCAACCACAGACTGGAACTAAGCTGCCTCCAGAGAAACCTCGCAGTCTGTTTACACAGCTAGGGAGCCGAGAGAAAACACTCATGGCTTTGCATAGTAACCAAGACATAAACGGGCTCCCCATCACTGCATTGCATCTGCTCCTCATTGTGAGTGTTGTCCTTCCCTGCTCGTACACACCAGTTTCCCATCAAATCCCCTTCTGCCTTCAATGACTCTAAGCACATCCTTGAGGAAGAGTCTTGCCAGCAGACCCCCATGCTTTCATCCCAGCACCCTGCATGCCTGTGCTGCTCTCCTGGGCATGTCTCCATCCCCCAGCCCTCCTCCCTGTGGGCTGCTGGCAGGGACCAGCCCAGTCACAGGGGCTGACTGGGGCAAGCACCACCTATTTCCTCAGTAAGTAACAGGCGCAGGACCGACTCCAGGGTGCTTTGAGAAGACGTGGCAGTGACGTTGACTCTTTAACAAGGATCACACTCAGCTGGAGCAACAACAACCACAGAGAGCCAACAACTCAGTGATCTTCCCTAAATTAACAAGTTGCAAGCTCGTATGGCAGTAGCCAGCAAGAGGTGGAGCGACCCACACCCACTCACGGTCTCTCCCTCAACACAGACATCTGATTTCAAGCGTGTTCAAACACAGAGTCGAGACCTGCACAGTTTCCTGTAATCTTCTCTTTCAAGCTGAGTATCAATGAGGCAGCAAATTTTATCAGGAAGAGATTATTTTCTTCTGATATCTATTCTGACACTGTTAACATAAGCAGTTGGAACACAGCTTCAAACTCTGCAATCTCTAACACAAAAGGCTGAGCAGAGTTTATGCCTGTTTCTCTTTGCAGAAGCTCCAACAGCTGAACTCTGAAAACTGTTGCACTGTTGTAAAGAAAACAATCAATATAAGCATACAGCTGAACTGAGACAAAGACAGGACCACGACACCGCTCCTTGTCCCCAGCGTTTTCAAGCTGCAGTCCGTGTTAAAGCACTGTTTACAAAATGAGAAAAGTACAGCACTACTGATTTGATGAATAGAATAGGCATCCCAGGAGTCCTTCAAAGGTAAAAACTCACAGCTGGTTTCATCTCAATGAACTGTAACGAGCTCTCAGAACAATATGAGTTTTACGTATCACGAATGTTGCATAATGAAAGCATCTCAGCAAATTGGTTGTGGGGTGGTGTAAAGTTTGGGAACTGAATTTGAGAGTCAAGCACCCACTGCTTGTTCTTGAAGTTAAGGAGTTGTTTGGCATTTGGCATCCCCCGGGAATAACTGGTAGGAATAGCAATTCTCCAAATGCACAGCAAAGATTGACACCGTTGAGGCACCTGGTCAAATTTTACTGGGTTAAATGGCCACACATGTAGCTCATTAAAAACGAGAAATTAAAAAAAAAAGCTTAACTAGCAGAACATATCCAAACCAGTATTATCCTGAAGGATCAGAGAAGATATTAAATGAGACATATGCTAAGTCATATTGCCTAACACATGGCTGGAAGGTACTCAGAAACCACAGTGACACCTATATCCAAACCTGAGCAGATCAAGAGACAGCTGAACGTCTCCAGGGAGCATTACAGCCTGTGCCCACCGTCAAAATAAATAAATAGCATCTCAACTGATTACACGCACCAGAAATTGAATAGAAGATCAATTCTGCTTTCAAACAATAAAACTAGGAAATCCCTTAATTCTGCACCCTATGCCTTAGTGATTCATTTATATAAAACACTGATTTTTCTTGCACACTTTACCCTCATAAATGCCCAGGTTTGACCTCTTGATCCCTTGTGCTACTTCAGGATTTCTGAAGGCCATAACCAATGGTTACAGTCAGGGCAGTTGCTGTCACAGGAGATCTCAGCGTTAATATCAGCTCCCAGGGTTTCACTATGTCAATTTTCTATCCTCAGAAAGCAGGAGTTACACTGACAGCTCCTGTTCTAGCCCCTACAGGCAGCAGCAAGAAGCCCAGAAGCAGCTGGGTCCAAGCGAGTCAGCCAAAGAGCAGTGGCTGCTCTGGTTTGATGTCCAACAAGACTCCTGATTCAATCTGCAAAACAAAACCAACCGGACTTGCCAATTTGGCTTTATGTGAGCCTTGAACCAAACCTCACTCCCTGGGACCTCACTTGCTGGGACTTGCAGCTCTTTGATTTGCACAAAGACACAAGATGGAAGGTAATGACTGTTCTGCGATGAAATCTTCACAAGGTGTGATGTCAGCTTGTTTCTGGCTGCACAAGTCCAAGAGGAGGAACCTCAGAGGCAGGGAGATGGAGGGATGACATCACTGACAGGGGACACTGCTGGGCTGCAAAAAAACCCTAAAATACTTCAGCAAACTCATCACAGAAGCTTGTATGAAAGCCAAGGAGAAGCACATAAATAAAACCCATTGCACTGGTCACAAGGGTTTAATTACTTAATGACTGATTAGATATCCATGCAAAACAACACAAAAGGCCATCATTTTTCAGGCATCTCAGGCCACATCGCTGTGCAGAAAGCACAGTCAAATGTGATGGCCAGATGGCAAATCAAAGTCTCAGCCTGATGAACAGCCCTGAGGTTAAACAGTGTCCAACAGAACCGACGTTGTTGAACAGGGACAGACGGGGAAAAGAGCGAACAAAATCATCAGGACATACCAATCATCTGCTTTGTTAAAGAAGACTTGAAAAACACTTTAAAGAATTCTGATTGCTTAAAAGGGAAAAAGTATATAATATAAAAATCATAATAGTGGCCCTAGGTGAAACATAACTAAATGCAGGAATACACCGTAGGGAGAGGTATCATTACCAGACTGATGGAAAATGACGAACTTCATGGTCACAGGTCTTCCTTCAAGTCTAAAACTGAAGCCATAAATTAAGCTAAGTACAAATTAAAAATGCTACTTACTCTGATCTAGTTTAGGAGAAAAGTGCTTGTGGAACAGGAGAAGGAGGAGGGAGACCTACAATTAGTGCCTGTGTATCTGGGATGAAGGAGGGAACTGGGGAACGTGCAGGGAAAATCCAATTGTGACATAAACCCCATCATCTTTACTGCAATTAAAAACCAGAGACTTACTGGAGTTACAAACTTTCATTTACAGATTTGTTTGATTGCCTTGAAGTTTACTACTGAAAGGACTAAGATGATGTGGATGTTTGGTGATAAATGTTCTCCCATTAGTAAGTGGGTATTTCCATGCTCTGCAAGTGTCTTCTGAGCTCTTCAGCTGTTTACTCAAATCCACACCAATCTCTCAAAAGCATCTTGTACAAAACCAAAACCACACTGCAGTACAGACCTGTATGAATTCAGTGACTTTGGTGGTTCTGCTGAACTCAGGAGGTTTTGACAGCGATTTGCCAATTGCTTCAGAAATTCTGAATTTGCTGATTTGCCATGATCTGCTCACACTCAAGCCTCTGTTGGTCTGCAGAAAAGTTGCTTAATGTAGTAACACTGAGGGTGAGGAGGTGAGGAGCAGGTGAGGAGCTCCTGCTTTCTATCCAAGGAAAAGGCTAGGATCCAGATTGTCTCAATTTATCAGCTGGTTTTAACAAGAGTTATTACCTCCCCAGCCAACCTAGCCCTGCTTATGGCCTTTGGGCTGCCACACACAGAAAGAGCTCAAGGGCTGCAAAGACCATAAAGCTGGGGGAAGAGATACCATAAAACTCTTCAGTCCAAAATATGTGTCCCTGTATCATGACAGAACGATGTAAACAGAAACACTGCTACAGAGAAGGGAGACAGAGAGAGGTCTGTCCCCACGGGTAAGGGCCAGACTCAAAGGCTGCTGCTTCTATAGAGCCATCTCCCTGCCTTCTGCAGGCACTAATGTAGATCCTAAAGGTCGTTTGCAGAGGACACACAAATTTGTCTTCCAGAGGGAGTAAATGAGAATAGCAAACTGGAGGCAGAGGTTAAAGAATGCATTTGTTAACAGCACTCTTTACAAATGGGAATTTTGCCTGTCCTGACATGCTGCATGTGAGCTGGAACACAGCTCACTGGCTGGGTGGGCGCAGCCAGGGCAGTGGGAGCTTGTTCATCAGGCTCCTCAGGAAAAGTCCTGAGCCCCATGAAGATGGATCCAAGGCCAGGGCAGGTGCCTGAAGGGCCCTCTGCAGCACATCCTGGCCCCCGCTGCCCTACGCATCAGCAGAGACAGCCCTTACCAGGGGAAAGAGCAAGGCAGCAGCTATTGCTCCTTGAGGTGAAAACACCTACTAACACTTCCCAAATGACTCCATGAAAAACACTGGACTATTTCTACTTCACAGCAGTGACTGACTGCAGGTTAGTTCCTACACATTATATGGGGGAAAAGGTTGTTCCACTCTCCAGTATCAGATTCTTCGTATTAATTTGTGCTATAGAAATGTATAGAAACGCTTTGCTGTACTGGGCATTTTCCATCTACATGATAAGGAGTCAATCTTTGGAGGCAGAAGCAGTTTTCAGGGCATTCCCCAGGAACGGGGAGATAAAATGAGCAATCACCATGTCTGTTGTGCAGTTGGAGGCACAGGCATTCCCCTGGCAACTCCTGAACAAGCAGCTGTTTTGTCACAGTGCTGTGACAAGGCCACACAGTCCCTTACGGCAGGGTGCTCGCATGGCTACAGAGCTGCCAGCATCCGAGCCAGCACCTCCACACAGCTCCAAGCGGGGACAGCAACAAATGCCACGTTCCTGGGTGCTGCCTACACAACAAGGAGCTTGGCACTGCACTGATCAGCAGCTGTGTGGCTCACAGGAAGTGTTCAAGGTCACAAAATCAACAAAAAATCGCTAAGTTTGAAAATCCTACCTCTGGAAGTGTTAGATGGAAAAACAGTATCAGGAGGGGATGTGGAAAAAGGCAGGACTGTCCCTTGCAGCAGCTTCCTGCAGCTAAATTAGGTTAAGCAGAATGTGAGACCGCGCTGCCAAGCACCCTGAGGAGTCCTGTGGCTGCGTGAAGCACACGCTGTCAAGCAAAGGACAGCAGGAGCAACAGCTAGAAAGAAAAATGGAGAGTGATAAGAGAAGCTAACAGCAGCTCCAGCAACTGCCTGAGGACACACTGGGAAATTTAATGTATGAAAATAGCACTTTTAAATAATGGTCTAGTTAATTGATGCTAAATTACAGCTGAATGCCTGCAGAAGTGCTTATGACATCTGCACTACTACCAATTCACTTCATCAGGATTAATATTATTCTAATACATGCCAAAGGACTTAATAAGTATTGGTACTTTAAAGCTTTTAAAGTCATGTTTTGAGATAGTTTAGCTTTCTTATCCCCCTTCTCCTTCCTCGCAGTCCTCATGAAAGCTTGCTTGCAAAACTTCTTAAAAATAGAGGTGTTTTCACAAATCTCATCCACTTGAACGATGTTGTTGTTCTTATGCTACTTGTTATACCTGAAGATTGAAGGAACACTTCACTTCCTGCAACCACCAGAAAAAGGGAAGGGCCTGGTACAAAAATAGTACCCCGTTAAGAAAACATGCCCAAAAAGGAAAAGGAGGTATGCAGGATCACACCTCTCCACTGCCCATAAACAAGAACAAAGCCTGAAATATCACCTGTTGGCCAAGCTATGATCACAGTAGTAAAACAAACCCCAAAGTTTCACTCTTCTGTTCACATACAATTAGGGTTCCACACCTCCTTCCCACTTTGCTCTGGGGCGTCGGGGGAACAGAGGGCTGGCAAAGGCGGTGGCTGGGGAAGGACAGCAGCTCTGCCAGTCCTCCCCCTCTCATGGTGAAGGCCCCACATGCCCTGTAAGCTCACAAGGCTCAGAGGCAGCAAAAGCAACTGCAGAGCAGCTTTGATGGCTCCGCCAAAGGAACTGCTTCCCACCACTGCCGACCAAAGCGCCTTCCAGAGCGGCCAGTATTTCAGCTCTGAAGGCCACATGCTGGGCTGCAGGTGTTAAGTCACAGGCCCTCTGCTGTTATCAGTCTCAAGTGTTGTTTTTCAAGCAGTGACACACAAGCAGTTGTATCTAAAATCTCATTAAAATTTAACAGGATTTGGCGCCCTTAGCTTTCTGCTTCACAAGGGAAGTCTCCAGCTCAGATAGTCAATGTTTTTATTTTCATATATCACATTGCTTCTCTCACGGTGCCACATGCTACTAGAGTAATTCAGCGGCTGAAAACCAGCCTTTCATACCTTCCATCATTCATCACCCTTCATATTCTTTCTTTGGTTAATTGCTAAAGATGGTTTCTTTTTTCCAATCTTGTGTGTTTATTTTTGTGTCAGGAATAGCCTATCCTCCGAGCCCACTTTCTTCTCCAGCAACCTGTCCAATATCAAAACAATACTGGAGGGAGCTCAGGAGGAAAAGGACAAACCATTATTGAATGTAAAGCCCTGACCTACATGAGACTATTTAGGGCCAATTTGGTATTTCTTAAAACTACTCTGATGAGGTGACTGTGCTGGCAGGAACATTTGAGATTAGACAGTATCAAACTCACTACAGCCATGACCAAACCCTGTTGAACTTGACTCAGGGTTAGGTACTGAAAGAATCACCTCAGGGGTTCAGGGTTTGAGTCAGCAACAGCTAACGGCAACATCAGTATGTTAAAAATATATATATTTGCTGGATATAAAAACCCCAACAAAACAGAAAAAAATCCCAT
Source organism: Struthidea cinerea (assembly GCA_013397865.1). Taxonomy (NCBI): domain Eukaryota; kingdom Metazoa; phylum Chordata; class Aves; order Passeriformes; family Corcoracidae; genus Struthidea; species Struthidea cinerea. The sequence goes on along the minus strand of VZTI01000139.1, from coordinate 801,330 downwards.
GCCAAGAACAATACAACCTCGCCATGTCCAAAAACACTCATTCCCAATTTGGATGTACCATAGTGAGGTGTCCCCTGTGCCAGCCACTGTGATATGGCAAGCCCAGGCACAATTGTCAGAAAAGTGCAAAATGAGAAAATGCTGGGACATGTTCAGTGATGTCAAGACTGACATTTAAAGGCTATTTCATAGCCTGATACAAGACAGAGATGATAATCTTCTTTAAAACTAAACCAGAAAAGAAGTAAACCAAAAGTAACACTACAGTCCCAGTAAGGCCTTTGATTCTCAGGGAACGTGGACCATCAGCTAAGATCCTGCTTTATAACTGAGGGACAGCAGTCCAAATTCCACCAGCTTAAAAACCCACCTGGAAAAGTCCCCCAAACCCACCTACAATCCTCCTTCCACCGATGTGTTATCTCCAATACAATTTTACTAGGAACACTCCTGTTTGCCCTATAAACAGGATGCCTGCCCCTATGGTGGCGGAGACTGGAGGGAGATTTTAAAAGCAGGTGAAAAATTATTCACCAAATAGATGTGGCATAAAACATAAACACAATGGCATGAAGCAGTGTGAAGTTTTTGGAGTTTTACTACAGTGGGGCAACTCTAAGTCAGCAGTGGCCATCTGTGGCAGGACGTCGTGACACCATCCTGCTTGTGAGTAATGTGCTGTTGTCAGCCATGGCAATAAAAACCCAACCAAACAGCACTTCGTAACACCCACAGGCATCACATGCCCTTTCTCACCCTGCCTCTTCCTGCAGGTAGGCTGATACATTCCACCATGGTGGAAAAGAGTGGTTAAAAACTCCTCATGAGAAACTAATAACTAGAAGTGGGCCTGAAGGAGGCCTCAAATGAGACTGGCAGTACAATGATCACACAAAGCATTTGTGCTGCGCAGTGATGGAAGGCAGGGACACCCCCAAGAGCTGCATCAACATTTAAGGCACTGCTGTAGACCTGGGGCTTTGGCCACCAATTCGACTGTCCCACTGAGCAACTCCAACAGTTCAAGAGAAAAATGTAGCTACAATTGAAAAATAATTTTAAAAAAAGAAGTCATTCAATTCAGAAGCCTTGCGCTTCAGTTCTTTCTTTGTGTAGCGCTCTTCCAGTCAAATTTATACCCCAAAAACATTATGACAAAACACATTTAATTAAGAACAAGAAGCACCAAAGCTTTGAAATTCTTTCCTCTCTCAGACCCTTTTGTTTTCTCTTTCGTGTGGAGAGTATTATTTAGCTGTTAAAAAGCACTTCTCTGACATATATGCATAACCAAGTCCCTTCCATTTCAATTGGTGTGAGCGAGCAATGACTACTAGCTAAGCCACCCATGGAAGCAGGATCCTAAAAGCCAGCTGTCAGCAGGCTGAGGCACTGCACCCTAAAAACCTGCAGGTGTTCTGCTGGTGGCAGATGTGCAGCCAGCAGGATGCACACAGGCACCCAGGCTCAACCATGCCGCTTCCCTGTAAGTTACAATGGACGTGTCTTAATGCCTGGAAAGGCTGGGGCAGCATCAAACAGGGGGCTGACTGAATCATGGTGGTATGCCATGCTCATTCACACATATCCATGACATTTTCCAGTCCTTTTGTTTCTCAGCAGGCCCAAAAGCTGAGTTTTGGGGCTAAATGCAAGGGATGTGCTGCTTAGGGACAGGGTTTCATGGGGGGCTTGGCAGTGCTGGGTTTAGTGGTTGGACTCGATGATTTTAGAGGTCTTTTCCAACCTAAATGAGTCCATGATTACAATACAGAAAGTGAGTGTCAGGCAGACAGGCATGTAACCCCTGTCAGACGATCTATTCTGTGAGCTGCACACAGATCAAAGGAAGGAAAAACAAACTCTCTTTCTAGCAAATTTCCAAGTTGATTAAGGACTTCAGGAGACAAAGTATTAGAAAGGCCTCCTTCCTTCCAAAATAAAGATATAAACATAGCAGGGCCTGAGAGATTCACTTGCCCCAAATACCTCTTTTCTGGTTGCCCCAAAGTGGCAGCAATGTCAGGGTGTTGGTGGGCTGGGGGTCCCCACAGCCCTGCACAGGATACACTGCTCTTCTGAAGTCTGAAGCATTTGGATGTGAAGTTTAAAAACCTCAAAGACACAGTGGAATTGATTTGTGATTAAAGGAAGGATTAAATGCTGAATCTAGGGCAATCAATAGCCCTGCTAATGCCTAGTGCAAGATTTCCTGCTCCAGTCAAACCCCCTTTTCTTTGCTTTGAGACCATTGTCCTTATCAGTGGAAAGATGATCCTTTGAAGACAATGTCTGTCTTTGTTTCCCCACACACCCATTCCTCAGCACTGCTGCACTACAGCTCAGTGCCTGGGATGCCACTGCCAGCCCGGCACAAACCCTGCAGGATGCTCAGTTCCCATCGGTATTCCTGTGCTCAGCACTCAACTGCCCTACCCCCAAAAAACCAAACCCAGGCCCGACCTGCCCCCTCCCGCACACACATGCACCTCCAAGTGTCTCAAGGCATCAATCTTTTCAGTCTCTCACACACCCCAGCCCCAAAAATGCCACCCCTAAAATCCCCATACACCCTTAAAAGCACCAAAGGCATAAATTTACTCCTAGAAACAGGAATAGCTCCACTGGCCGGGGTTCAGCTTTTTTCTGTCTCCCAGGACTGGGCCCAATCTCTGCAGCAGTTTACAGATGGTGATGTGGGATGTGGCTACCCCCACTATTAGTTTTAATTTATCACAATCCATAATAACAGCAATTAGTCCCCATTAAGTGCAGGATCTGCATGCTTACACTTCACAGCCACAGATTTTATTTCTTTTCTTGCAATTAAGTATTTTTATTAGCCAGCTGGATCATGAAATTATTCAAAGAGCTGGGATGTAAACTCTCTAAAAGCACCTTAAGTAATTAATACTGATTTATAAACATTCAGGATTAGAGAACAAATACTTAATTCTCCCCTAATCCCTCAGCCAGCACTGCTTTGTGTTCAACATACAGGAATATAGATTAACCAGCCTGAAGTTAATAGCATTTGAAGGACAGAGCTGATCACTCATGCATGGCACCATGATAGGCAATATGCTTCCACCACTGATTTACTGTAACCTGTGGGATTAGGACAAATTCAAGTGACTGTCACTCTCCTGTTCCATTTCCAGCTTTCCCCATGAACTCACAGACACTGAGATTAAAGATATTGAACCTTTAAAGAGGATCAAACTGATTGGTCACTTTATAAACCTATAAACCAGTGCACTACAGTGGGATTAAGTGACAAAACTGCTATCACCTACCTGTTGTTTCTGTCGAGTTTCATGAGAACTGATTTCTATTCCCAGTCCTGCTGATGACTTGGGGCAAGTCACATCTTGAGATTTCTGTGCCCCTTGTCATCCTCAACCCCCCTCTGCTCAGCAGGTGAGGTCCCGACTGCCTCCTTTGCTGTGGCACAGCCTCCTGCAGTGCCACCCACTTTGAACCAGGCCACCAAGTGCTGTTGTCACACAAACAATTAATAATAATACAAGCCAACATCTGGTACTATTCACCTCCATTTCAAGCTATGTGTCAGCACAAAGTACAGTGCATTGGGTGTTAGAAGGAAATTAGTGCAATTTCCAGAAAAGCTCCTAGGTGCAACTCATTGAGCCAAAAAATGTTTATCTTCTCCTCTCCCAGCTGGTAGTGCCATTCTGTTCCTGCCAGCTAGACAACAGCTTTAAAACCAAAATATTTTCTGTATAAAGGAAGGCCTAATTTAAAAAAAAAAAAAATCCAGTGCTGAAGTGAATAAAATGGTGTAAATGAGGAGAAAAAGAGTCTCTAAAACCTGATTTCAGGCAAACACAAAAACTGCCACCCCACTGTATTATAACACAGGCAGGAACACAGCTAAAGCCAGCCTGGCAAACCCAGCAGAACACAGGGTGCTCCAATCTGCTAAAGCAGGATTTGACTCACTGTTACATCCAGTTGCAAACAACCGAGAAGGGAGAAGAGGAAGAGATACACAAAAATAATGAACACACTGCACATTTACCTTTCGGTCACCCCATTTCATCTCGGCACTGGATGGAGCAGAGTGTTTCAGAAGGGGAAAAGACCAAATGAAGTACTGCTGTTCTTCTGCAGGGAGCAAGCTTGTTTTCTGGGAGCAGCTGTGCACCTGCATCAGCCAAGACTTAGCACTTCATTTAGCACAATCATCGGCTCAGGCTCTCAGGTGTTTTACAGCAGGACCTTTGCCCACAGCGCTAACGCCAAGGTCTCCTGCACAGGCTCTTCTCCCTTAAGAAGTCCACTTTGCCCTCAGGTGAGCTAACATACATCAGGATCACTTGCCACAGCATCTTTCCCAAAATAATCAGATCCTGCACTTATGTTGCACTTCAGCTCTCAAAAAACATCTCTGTGTTTTATGAATTTAACAAGATGAAGTACACATTCTCTTTCCAGGTCACTTCACCCAACACTGAGGTGTGGGCTGCTCAGGGATGAAATGCTGCAGCTGCTGCACTTTAATAGTTCACTACAAGTTTTATAGCAGCAAGAAAATACCATCCTATGCACTAAAAACTGCATTTTGATACTTGAAATTGGGAGTTAGCCATGCATAAGGGAAAGGAAAAAAAGCAACCACCACAACTAGCTTGGCTTGTGCCTGACACCTGGGGTTTTTTATTCATTGCTGTCCAAATCATGGATGGAAGATACAGGGAAGTGGTTTGTTTTATCCTCCTGACAGATCTGAATTTGATCTCTGGTATTATTGTGTGTGTGCTTCTATCACAGCTGTGTACAGCCAACTAATGACCAGAGCAGAGGTGCCCTTTGAAAGGCCACCAGCTCTCCTCCATCCACATCACACAGCTTTAGCAATGCAGAAAAGCATAAGTGTCAGAGCAGAATTCTGTATTTTGCAGAGTTTTCTCCCCTACTGATCTGCCATCAGTGGTAGCTGACAAATCAGCTTCTGGACACACGCAGGAAGCTCCCGTTTGCTCAGTGGAAGTTGGGTCACTGTTTTCAATGCAAAGCACGTTTCTTCCTCTCCCAGTTCAACTCTCACCACTCCCTATGCTGTCCCTTCAGATTATTTTAACATTATTCATAACGCTGCATCCCCCATCGCCTACCTCTGCTGTCTGGAACAGCCCTCTTATCTGTCAGCCACGTCAATCCTCCAACTGCTTCCCAACTTTCTTCAGAAACCCTCTCTCCTGTCACTTCTTAGCTCTCTTGGTTTCTTTCCTCTGTGATTTTTATGTGGTCATTCATCTTAACGGAAACTTCCCCCAGAAAGCTGGGTATGTGCCACCAGTTACCTTTTGCACGTGTTTTTTAGACATTTGATCCAATGAATAAAATTGCATATAAAATAAAACTATTTTATTTATGAGCTGCAAGCACTAATTCCCAACATTTGTTCCAAGAATTCGAAGTAAAATACCTCTCTCCTGCTTTGTGTAGCTGCCATGAATGCTAGTGGATATAACATACAGCCAGTGAGGAGAGATTGCTCTTGGGTGAAAAGAAAGAGTTCATTTGGACTGATATTTTAAAACAAGACAGTCTGTTTAACTCCAAGTCTGTTCAGTGGCTCAAGCCACCCCAGAGTATTCCACAAAAGGAGTCCCCTGTGCAATTTGGGACTGGATGTTGGAGCTGCACTTCTTTATCGCAGTGAATAGGTTACTTTCTGGAAGATGGAAAAAGGGTCTTCAGAGGTCAGACTGGAGGTAATGAGCAAGAAAACTTTTTATATGCTGCTTCACAGAGCCCCTGGATAAACACCTCAAGGAGTCTTCTCCAAACCAAGGGGATTTAGATTGCCCTGTGTGGGTAGAAATGCAGCAATTTCAGGATTTCAAAAGCCAATATGCCTGGGAGTCCAAATTTATACTTACATTTAAATTACTGTGCAGGCCACATTACACAACATACATGGGAACCTAATGAGAATAGATATCCATGCTACTCGTCATTCTCACAGGTAAGAAAGTAAGTTCAAGTGAAAGCACAGTGCATTAAATACAGGATGAAGATACAGTGTCATTACTTGCATAAATATTTACCCTGGCTCTCTTAGGAGGCTAATCTCCTTACATAAGTGATGGAGACAGATCAGAACCTGGAGAGCAAGAACAAACACAGGCTGGCCTGTGTAAAATACCTGAAGTTGGCCTTGGAATACCTCTCTGTGCAGTGTATGCCATTTTGCAAGAACTGCATTAAGTCCCATGAGCTCCAGGTCAGCTTTCCAAAGTCCCACTCTGACTGCCTGCAGTTTTAACTTCTCTGGTAAGGCAGAAACTCCACGTGCAAAAGGATATTTTGGCCACTCATCTCCAGCATTATTGCAAAAGGAAATGAGCTAATACTTACTCAGTATTTCAAGTATTGCCCATACAGGGCATATCAGCATTTGGTGAAACTCTAAAAATCTCCAAAGCTCAACATGTGTATGTGGAAGGGGCAGATGTATCACTTACCAGCCCTCTTCAACTCCCAAGCCCCCTGGAGAAGCCTGGAAACACAAGCTCATCACTCAGCCATGTGCTTTCATATTCATCCCAGGTATGTGACACGAAGGCCTTACAGGCTTGGAACTTCCCTGTAAGCAGCAGCCCATAAAGCTCACTGAAGGGCAGGGAGAATCCCCGTGCAGAGCCAGGGCCTCCCCTCCGCAGGGAGTGACTTTGCTGTAGGTGGCCATGAAGGTGATGGTAACAAGGGGGCCCAAGAGAGCAGGCAAAGTGGGATGTCCGTGCAGGGCATCCCCATGTACCCGTATCAGCATCCTGCTGCAGTCACCAGCAGCCTCTGGAGCCAAAGTCGTGTGTTAGCTGCACAATTTCATACTGGTCATGCACTTGATGAGTGATACTTGCTGCAAAGCACCTTGTTATAGCCTAATGAGGGATGCCAGGAAAAATAAATTATAGAGAAGTAATACTGCCTTCTAAAGTGAAAACCTGGAAAGCGTCCAGAAAGATCTATGCAAATCGTACACTTTAACCACAGGATTTCTGCAATAGTTTTCTATTAACCATCAATCACTAGCTGTAAATCTAGTCTGCCTTCATTAGAAACCAGAAACAGGAACAACTGTAGTGGTCTTCCACACTAAATATATTATGCCCTTATGCTGCAATTTACCTTTCTCTAAATAATGCTATTTTTCCCTATGCTTAATATGAACAATACTGCAAAGACAGCAGTACAGTTATTTATTTGCAAGGGAATGGGAAGGTGAAAGGCGAACACTATATAAACTGTTATTATTTATAGACCACAATGGTGTGCTTCCTGCAGTGAAGAAGCAGAAGACACTGTCTCTTCCCTAGAGAGATTTCACTGTAACTGAAGCAGAAACAATCCTGAACAGTCACAAACCATACATACCGTGGAAGAACACATTTGGAGCTGCCATTAATTCTACACAGTTACGTACAGTGATTATGTCTAGACTTATAACCCCTCATACTTTGTATCTATGCCTGTGTACAGTGTTTTAAAGTTCAGTGCCTCGTAGAAGAAGTGCGTTTTAAAAGGAAGGTTTTATGCAACTCAGTAGAGTCACCCTGAATTTAACTTGGTGCTGTTTTTCAGGTGAAGGAGGCACTAGCAAAGCCTAACACACAATGTAAGACCTCTTTCAAAATCCCCACTCTTAAAAACAAGGAAGGTATGCAGAAAGATCCAAGAGCACTCACTATGAGGCTACAGGATTAATGCCTTAAAAGTCTGCAAATTCAGGCCAGACTTTAACAGCCATATACCAGCCAGGGCCAGGAGCATCTGTGTGGAAAAACACGCATTTTTCAGCTTCTCCAGTCCTGAGCATTCACATGCAGAGTAGAAGAGCTAATTTAATAACTAATGCTGTAAGACCAGTGTTTGCTTAGGGTGTCTTTGGCACTTGGGTGCAAAATCCCACCCCAGGTTCTGTGATTGAAAGCAGGGGGATGTCAGTGTGGAACCGTGTGTGTTTGTGGGGCTACTTCTCCAAGGTCACAGGTCACCTTCAAGAGCAACAGTGAGCAGCTGCACCAAATAGCTGCAAGAGAAGTATCTTTACAGCACAAACACCTCCTCTGGTTTTGTCTTCAATTCAGAGCAACTTCAAATGATTTACTGCACTATAAAAATGCAAAATAAGCGATCTCCCATAGCTTTGTTGCATAGTCCTGTTGAGATACAGGGTTTTAACCAAGTTTTTTTGATATTTTGCTGTGATTTAGGATGTTCAAGCCTAAGGTTAAAACCCACTGTAGCTGGTGTTAATGTAGTTCCATTAGCAATCAAAGGCACTAAAAAGAGACCTAAAGACTCAAAGAAACCTCATAAGCAATAACCCAAAAACGGTCCAGGACAAGGGACACAGTACAAGAAGTACAGTTTGGATCTGAGGCCCTTACTTACAATGACTTAGCTACCTCCTCCAAAAGCCAAGGCAATTCTGCAAATGCAAAAAGGTAAAAATAACATCCTCCTCTGAGTATCACTGCTGAGGTACTGGACTGTTGCCACTTTCTTCAGTAGCTGAAAGAGAAAGGCGGATTCACTGTCCTTTTCTCTTTTGTTGGTACAGAACATTCACATCCAAAACTGCCAGAACACCTCTGGAAAATCTCCAAACCTGAGCATCTTAAAGCAAAAAATAACAGGCAAACCTTGTGCAACATTCCCGAAAGTTGGGATTCTAAAGGCTGTGTAGGATTGCAAGGCTCTGTTGTCCAGAAGATGAATGGGATTAGCATGAGGAACAAAATAACATCAGCCTGGTGAAGCTCCATCTGCACACCGCTGTATATGGTACATTTGAAGGATGACCCAATGCTTATCCACTGCACTTATTTATCACAAGAAATGCTGCAGCTTTCCTAAGCCACAGCACCAGGCTGTTCCTGGTGGCCTGGGGGGACTCCTCTCCTTCCCCCCAGCCGCCCCAGCTCAGAGCTCCCGGCTGTGTGTGCTGTGTGTAACCCCTCCTCGCCTGGGAGCGGAGGGAGCGCTGCCCAGAGAGATCTGGTTTATTATTATTCCTGGTCTAAGACCTAGGAGCTCCAGTAAAATCCCGAACCCCGCTGCAGCCATGCCAAAGGTGCACAGGGCAGCCGTGGCTCCTCGCCCCAAGGACGCTGTTCCTGAGCTGCAGCGGTTCCTGTGGCAGCCAAGCTCCGCTGTGCTGTGGGATTGGGAGACCTGGGCACGGCATCAAAAGCTTCAGCAGCAGTGAGTCACGACACCGGTTACTCATAGCCTGCTGTAATGTTTAGGGAAGTGATCACAAGTATTTATACATCCAATATACAGAAACTGCCACCTCCTCCACACTGGGCTAAAGCTACAGCTGCTACTTGCCTCAAGTAGACAAAATATAAAAAGATTGGAAGGCTGAACAGAAGCGGAGGGAGTGACCAAAGAACACAACGAGGCTCCCGTGCGTGCCTGGACCATCCCCGGGTACTGCAAAGGTAGAGGGATTTAAAACAGCAAGAAAAGAGAAAAAAAGAAAACCCTGAATTCTCTACTCAGATTTTCAGCTCTGGGTTAACTTCTGCAGTCAGAAGACTTTGGTAAGATTTGTGAGGAATCAGTTGGTACGTTGCCAAACACATCTAAAAGCAGATCTTTAAAAACAAAGAGACTGAAAATAAACATACAGTGGGTTTTATAACCTCCCTATGTGCTACTGAATTTGAGATAAGGGGAACCCCACTGAGGCACACGGGATTCCCAAGGTAAGAGAGCTCCCGATGACGTGAGACAGAGTAAAGAGTAACTGGGTAAAACACATCTCCCAAGACCTGACCCACAATTCATCTCTAGTAAGAGAAACGTAAGAACTTTTTGCTTCTATCCTCAACACTTGTATCGTGCCACTGACTTGCCTTTGTTTAACTGAACATGTTTGAAGTCTACTCTCCCCAGCTATGCCATGTTCATCTTTTCCCAAGCATGAGGACGTAAATCAGCACCAAACAAAAACAAGCAAAACACCAACCAACCAAAAATTGCTGTGCAAACAGAAATGCTGAAGTTGTTGAAGGCTGTGAAGAACCAGCCTTTTATTCTCCTTCTCTTTGCTGTCATTCATGGTCCCAACTGTTATTTAAACCCCACAATGCCTCCCCTCCAAAGCATGCCGTTTCCTCATCTGCATGGATTTCAGTGAGAAAGCAGACAGATAAAAATGCCACACCAAACAAATTCACCAGCAGCAGTGACGTTCTGGTGCCGCCTCTTGCAGAGAGCTTTCAGCTAACCAAAGTTTAAATTAACTTTCTGAGAGGGCACAAAAGCCAGACCTCATGTAATTACATACTCATCTCTCCCTTGGGCTCAATATTTATTTATTTTAGGCTGTCTAACAGCTCTCTTGGGCTTGCTCTACAGCTCTGGAAAAATGATTACTTATTCCCTGAACCTACAAACTGTATTCTGTGTAAATTTTACACCCAGAGCTATGCAGGGTAATTAAAAAAGGTAGAGTTTATCAAACTTTCTGAAAACTTGATTTGCTTCATGGCTCACCTGTCTTCATAAAACCCATTGCAGGCTGAAACAATGGATAAAATTTCACAATCAGCACTTGAGTAAGAAAGAAGGTGTATGCAACCACTTAACTTTATTGATTTTTATTTTTATCTTGTTTTCTCTCACAATAATTGGCAAGGGTTGTTTGTTTGGTTTTTTTTAAAACAAACCACCTTATGAGGTTATTAATAAAAGCTCACAGCCCACTATGCTGTAAATCTTCATTTAGCTCTCAAAGGGGACACTATCCACAGTCTGAGATGGAGACAATCTTTCTGGCCTTAAAAATCTATGAGCTCCTATATCGATGCTTCAATTTACACACGAGTCATTCCCCTGCAACACCCAACAACTGACTCCTCTGGGCTTCAGAGCTTCCCCCATTATCAGCAGGACCTTCTCAGCTGTGTATTTTGCACCATTAGAGGTCCACGTGCGCAAGCAGATGTTTTCCCACCAAGGTGCTGCCCTGGAGGTCCATTTGAAAAACACTGTAGTGAATATATGAATGCACGGAAACATGCAGCTTTGTGTTTGTTTGTTTTAAAAAATGGTATTTCATAACATGCTGGTTCAACAGCTGGAGCAAGCTCGAGGACTGGGCTACTCCGAAGGGGATATCCCATTAAGATACATGACAAATTGAGCATTTGTGTTGATATAAGATCTGCTTTTCTCACGCTCTAGGAAAATGTGGTGTATTATCTCTTTGTCTGGAGTTTGAGGGTAACTGAACTGAGGATTATGTGAGGCTGACAAGGACCTTTCTCCCCCTCCTTTCTTTACAGGCTGCACATGCAGTTCTTAGCAGCGTTCCCAACACTTCACTGCAGACAGAGCAGCAAACCTTGTACAAAGCCACCTTTCCTGGAGGAGCAGAGACACATCATTTGTTTTTCGTTCAGGCAGTAGGTCTCCAGGAGGCTGGCAGCCAGGCTTCAGACTGCAGCTTTAATGTGTGCCTGCTCTATACAGCGTCAATGGGAAATACAACCCCGTACCTGCAGACTTCCCTTCCAACCCGCTGGCCTGACTCCCTCCTGTCCTCACACCAACCATGCCAGAGACACAATCAGATTCTGATGATCTCGCCAGTAAAAAGCCATTGTATCTATTCATGGTCTGCACTAAGGACTAAAAAAATAAATTTCATGCTAAGCCATGAAAGAGCTGGTTTTCAATTAATGTGAATTGACACCCCCATAACTGTATGATGTCTGTTTTTTAACATTGGGGTATGTTAGTTTGTAGCTCAGGTTTTATCCATTCACACTCTTTATTGCACCCCTAACATTTTGGCCCCTCTGGCCCAGTCAGCCTCTTCTAGATCACCAGCCCGGGAACAGCTGGATTCAGTCAGCAAACCTTTGCTCTCTGGTGTAGGGTGACATGGCCAGCAAGAACCATGCTGCCAGCCTCAGAAAAACAAGTTTCAAAGCAAGCCTAAAGCTGCAGTGGAGTGAGGAGAGGAAGAGAGAGAGGAATCACATTTTTGTCTATATAACAAATATAGTTTCATTTCATTCTTAGCCTGGCTGAATCAATCACTGTTCCCTGACCATCCTGTGTCGCTCTTAAAATACAGTAAAGAGTGAAACCATATTAATGAAACTCAAGGAAAATAGGAAATGTAATTCTGAATATTGAGTGCTCAAAGCAACCTCGAGCAAATCATTCTAACTTCACGGCAACTTGATTTCCCCAACCACAAAACAGGAGAGCAAATGCTGTGCTGTTACTTTATTGAGCGGCTGTTCTGAAATCTCTTAGGATATGCTTCGCAGATGGAGAAGTTGATGAGGAGATATATATATATATATATATGCATATATGAAACATTCATATGCCCCAGCATGCTGAGCTTCCAACATGGCAAAGCAGCAATGGCAATGAGAGCGTGGAAAATATCATTTAACTCATGATGGTAGCTTCCAAAGTGTAACAACACGACTTCCTTCCTTCCACAGATGCAATTTCCTGGGTAAGTGAGGTGGGATCTCATTTTACCAGCTATGAACAGTTCATCCTTCTTGCTGGTCACTAGCAACACACTTTTCTCTGTCTTAGGACTTGGGCAAACAGGAGAAAATAAATATCTTAACAACGGAGAAGACTGCAGATATTTTTTTTAGGACCTGTGGGAACAGAGGTCCTAACAAGTCTGCAAAACATTGCATAAATGTCTCCAGATAAAATTGTTAGCTCTGCATGGCGCCCATCTCCTAAATGCTTAATTGTGAAATTATTTCCCAGAAGAGTTTGTGTTTTGCTAAACTATTAAAGGCAGGCAGCCCTCATCCATGCAAAACCCCCAGCAAGGAAATACTTAAAGTCAGCTCAACAATGACAGAATTTCAAAGTTCCGTGTCTGGTGACTGCTGAGGGCCAGACAGTGAAACCAGCATCTGCAAGGGGCAGATCCTTACCAGGCTTCCCAGGGCTGTGCAGAGGGCCAAGCCACCAGCCTGCCACCACGACTGTGCCAACCAGGAGAGGGATGCTTCTCCCTCAGATCCATATGGACATGTCCCTGTGTGCTCCCACAGGCAGCTCACACCACACAGGGCACAGCCAGCTCTGCTCGCTGAGCCCAGCACCCCCCTATGGGAATGTTTTAGGCAGGCCAGAGAATTGGGACTGCTAACAGAAATCAACAAGTTTAGACTTAAAAATGAAAAAAAGCAATACTTCAGGATTGCTTTATAATGCAGACATAAAACAGATGATAACTATTTAAAATACTTCATAAAAGTACTGGAACTAAGCATCTCCTAGAGCAGAGCCCTGACAAATCGCCCAGCCACCTACAAGCATTTATGGTTGTGGCTGTCCAGGGATCACTTAGAACTAAATTAGCAACGGAAGTCATTACACAAGGAATAATTCCAAGAAACTGGAGTCTCAAAAGCAGAAAGTGAATGAAGAAATTGAAATTGCAGGCAATGGGGCAAAATGACAGTGTACCCGACAGACTATTTCCTCAATGAAAGAAATGTGAATTATAAAAACGTCAGGCAGTCAGCATGTGTCAGAAGTGCCCTGAGGAGACTATCCTTATTTCCCCCTTTTGGCTGCAGAAGGCCATTTAACACTTTCCATTTAAGTGAGAAGGCACATGATGGGGTTCCTTAAAAGCCATGAACACAGACTCCTCCGAGCCTGAGGATTGCTTCTGCCAGGTGTAATTGCAGTGCCCTGGCCCCGTCAGGCTGTGGGCAGCCAGCACCCACCACACAGAAAGCTGAGCTTTTCTGCAACAAATTTATCTCTGAGAGGGAATGAAATTCAAGGAGACTTGAAATTGAAGAAGAGTGCAGAAACCACACTGCTATTTCCTGCGCCTCGCTTGACAAAATGGGACCTGATATTTGAGATGGGCAGACCCCTTCATCTCATTACTCTGTGACAGGATGAGAGAATTTGTGCAGGAAATCATGTGCTATGTTTCTCCATCCCGATGAAGTACAGAAAAGGTGCTTGAAACTCCCAACATGTTCTTCATTTTGCAGCCCTAAAGACAAAGTCCAAAAAGGCTGTTAAACCCCTAGATACCTGAAGCCACAGACCTCTTAAGGCATGGAGAGCATCCTGGGGCAAATGATCACTATATTCTCACCCTGGTCCTTCTCTGTTCCTCAAACATCTGCACTTGGACTGCCAAGCCACACAGATATTTGCTCTAATGGGTTATCCCCTCTCTTCAGCTCTCCTCCTCCCATCATGGATGTCTGGCTCTGGAGATGCACCATGAAGGTGGCACCAAGCCCAACTTCAACCCAATTTTCAGCCTGCTGCCCCTAGAGCAGGGTAGGTGTGTGCTATGGAGCCAAGCGGTGCAGGAAGGAAATGCAGTACTATCATCAGCACCAACGTGGCTCTCCCAAGAGAAGAAAAATTCCTGTCGATGGCTCCATCTCATCCAGGAGAGGAGCAACTGTGCAGCTGCCAAGTGCTGCAAACCACAAAGGCTGATCAAATAGGGAGCCATAGTGGTAGGCATGTGTACCAAATTGGGACAGCTTTTCTTTTCCCCTTCTGCCACTGAACAGGGCAGAGGAAATGCACTCCGGATACACACGCACCCAAACCACAGACAGTTTGCTCTGGGAGAGCTCAGTCCTAATAACAACCAGGTCTCTGCTGCTGGAAGCCCCTGGTCCGTGTTTTTCAGCCTCTCACAGCACAGAGCCAAAGGCACACGCTGCCTCTTCTCCATGCAACAAGGCCTATCCCTGGCAGGGTGGTTTGTGAAGAGCAGCTTTCATTTGGTCAAGATTTTACAGTCCTTCCTTTTCCAGGGCCTCCTCCCTGGAGGAGGCTGGGAGGAGAATGGATGGAGAGCAGTCCTGAGGAGAGGAACTTGGGGGTGTCGGTGGATGAGAAAGAGACCAGCCAGTGGGCTGCAAGGTGAATGGACTCTGTTATCTGTGGGACTGGAATTGCAAAAGCACTTGTTCCCAGCCCAGTGGTTTAGCTTTAAGAGAAGCTTTAATGGAAGCAGTTCAATCAACACAGGTGGCTTTGAAAATTCTACTCCTAAAATCCTTTGTGTGTCGGCAGCTGCTGCTTGGCCAACTGAGAAGTCCTGGGGCTGCAGCCCAGTTGCTTTTCCCCATTTGTTGTGAGCACTGAAGCTCCTGCCTGGCCTGAGCCTTGCTGGCTGACAGAGGATGTAACAGCAACATGAAGACGAAGGTTGTGCTCTGCTCAGGGAAGTCATAAACCCCTGGCTGCATCTCTGTTGCCGAGATTTCTAGCCCCAGAGCCACTAGTGCATATCCTTTCCTCATGACTAAACGCAATAAACCTCAGCACCCTGACCCCTGTGTGTGACAAGTCCGATTTTCACCTTGTCAATCCTGATGAAAGGTCTTTACAGACTGTCCCTACACACCATGGGCAGCCCTCGTGGGGCCTTATCAAATGTTGCTGAAAGGAGAAGAACCCAGACAGATGGCTGGTTTGGAAAGCCCTGTAACCTGTGATCTGGACATGCAGGAAGCAGCTCCAATTTGTCTTGACTTCTGGTTCCTTTGCAAGAGGCTGGTGTTTACATAAACAAAGTGAAAGCAGAGCCTACAGTGGTGACAGACAAGCCCTGAGAGCCTCGACAGAGGTTAGGACCTAGGACAGGTTGCATCCCAGCAGCATGTTTAAAAGGTACTGTTGTTAACTCTCAGGCTGGACAAGGTAGAGAGCTCTCCTTTATGAATTGTAGATAAGCCCTCTGATGCAGCAAGTGCCAGAGATCCTGATGCTCAGCTAAATGCAAGGCAGGAAGGAGAAAAACCATGCAGACACACCTCATTTCCCAATCTGGTGTGAGTTTATAATCAAAAATTTTTGGAGGCCAAGGGACACACTTTCAAAAGTACTCCCACAAGGCTCTAGACAAGTGGTTAGATCTTCAAAGAGCGCACTTTAATTCAGGCACATAATGAAGTGGACAGATTAAAACAAAACAAAGCAAAACCCACGCTGAGACAACAGCAGCTGTCCGTGTCCACCAGCAGCTGAGAACGACAGCTGAGAGAGAAGCGTGCGCCACTGGGGAGAGCTCCGGCAGCAGCGCCGCTGCAGCCGCCCGGCCCCAGCGCTCCCAGCCCTGCAGCCTCACCCAGCAATGGGCTGGGAGAGCCCCGTTCCCCCTGAGAGCTGCTGGGTGCCAAGGGCTCTGCAAAATCTGGCCACAGGAACCCAGCGGGGAGAAGGCGGCACATGCAAACCATCAGAAAATGTTATCTCCATCAGGGGATGACACAGGCCTTACAAAGCATCCCCCCTTTGAATAGAAAAGATAAATCTGTGGGATTTGGTAAGTCAAATGCTTACATTACTGCAAAGAAACACTCTAGCTTTTGCAGATGTCTGAAGGACTGTCAGGCAGCTGTGCAAAAGGAATATGAGGAAATTGCCCATAAGAAAATGGTTACTTCAGACCGAAAAGGCAAGAGCAAAAGAGCTTGGCAGATCTTCTGAAGGCAAAGTTACAAACCCCGCTTACTGAAAGTCTGGATATGGGAAACTCAATCTGATAGAGTTAAAAGACACTATTTTGGCCTGTCAGAGCCCTGAACCAGCCATGTTCAGCCCAGCTGCTGCTGTTCAGAGCTACAGTGGCACCTCCGAGCAGTGAGAAACGCAGCTTTCCCAGCACATCAGGGACCTCTGAACAACACCAGATAAATGCACACCATCAGCTAAAAATAAAAAAATCATATTTATTTTACATTAGTTACATATTGGAAAAGTACTCATTTTCAATTTAAATTATGACAGTGTTGAAAAAGGCAAAGGTAAGGCATTTTTAAATAGTTTCACCTAGTTAGCAGAAGGTGATGGTGGCTTCCTTCTTTTGTGTGTCCCACCAGTGCTTTGTATTAGCATGTCAGAATTGGCTGCAGAAGTGAGAAAAATTGTTAAGGAGGTATGCAGGTTTTCTCCTAGCAGTTTGAATAGCTGGTTTCCTTTTGCCAGTGCTATGCTTGGCCCTCTTGTGCTCCACTCCAAGATATTTCTACCAGTTCCCATTACTAGTTCAGCAGCTCCAGGACCTGGCAGACACGGCCAGTTCTGATGGACAGAAGTCTGCAAACAGATGGCTGTTTTACTGAGGTTCACAGACCCCAAGAATTCCTCAGTTCTCCTACTCTCACCTGACTCCCACAGGACCAAGGCTCCACTGCAGATGGCCTGTCCTGACCTAACAGGTTTCCTGGGTGGATTACAGTGAGGAGCCAAAGGATGGCGCAGGTGGAAGCACCGGGGGAGCCCTGGTGTGCATGATAAGGGGTTGCCAGCACACACCTGCCTCCAGGGTGGCAGGTATTTTTGCAAGAAAACAGTAGCAGCACCATTACTGCACAAGACAAGTGATAAAACATCACTTAATTTGTACCAGCCGAGTCTTCTGCCTCATGGGGTGGCAGAGATGGGCTGTACAGAGAACCCTAAAGTTGCTCTCTCATGGAGAACAACGAAAAGCTTGGAGAGTTCTTTACAGCTCCTTTTCTAACATGCGCTGGGACCCCAGTGATGCTTTTGCTCTGCCTGACTTCTCCTCATTATTGGCCTTTGCAGCACTTCACGTGCCTGGGGATATAGGGAGGCGTTTCATCAGACCTCAGTGCATTAGGCTGCATGAGGTATTGGAGGACTGAAGTCATGACCCAGCTGTCCTTTCCAACTCCAGACTCCACACTCCACGTGTCAGGCCAATATTCCTTCTTGCTGAAGAAGGAATAACTCCGGTAACTCAATTACCAACAAAGGATCAATTAAATTAGTGTGGAAAATAGAAGATCAGGATAGGCAAGACCTCATGGATAGTGAGTTTCTTGGCATATTAAAACTCACCAGGACATCCCACTGCTCTGCCTTTTTCCACAGGAATTTTCCAAAACAATTTTTCAAGCCTCCACAATCATGTTTCTTTACCAAGCAGCATCCTTTCTCACTTCCTCAAAACTAAAGTCTGCCCTATACACGTGCCTGAAAATAAGAGATAGGCCCTGAGTATCTGTCATTTGAGAGGTTAGCTTAGATTGTCTTTAATAGTTTGTGGTACTCATAACTGGTTTTAAACTGACAGGGAAAAGTGATAAAAGAGTAAGATCTGTGTTTCTGAGCTCACATCAAAGAAGAGCTTTAAAGAACGAGTAAAAAGGCTGTCAAAAAAAGGGAAGGCTTTACCCAGCAGCCTAACAAAACAAGCGTCAAAAAAACAAGAAATAGTGTCCCAAAACAAATTAACCAGAGAGGAAAAATGTTAGTTGAAAAGTAAATATTTAACAGGGCCCATACCTGCTAAGAGAAAGACAAAAAAGCCTGGAAAAAAACCCTGATCACAAGAGAGATGGTTTTTGCTGTAGAAAGAAAGGATGACCATAGGATTTGGAAGTACTTACAGTTCTTTTCTGCACTACTGACTACGTTAGAGTCATCAGCCTGAGCTCGGCTCTCCATTACACTGCACAGAGCCTTCAGATTATTCACTCCCTGACATGAATTTCTCTTACAAGGCTTCTTTAAACTTCCCTTTGTACCCCCAGCTTTTTAACTGCCATCACGAGTCTTCAAGGTTTAACACTGGGAGACAAAGCAGCGGCCTCCTGATGCAAAGATTAATGGCACTCCACAAAGAAGTGCAGACACATGAATTATCCACTGGTCTTTCATTCTCCCAGAGCCTGTTGCCCAGAGCAGTGTGCGAGGCAGGTACACACACACACACATCCACCCATGGCCGGAGCGGAGCCGCCCCGGGGGTGAAGGGCAGCAGCCGGCAGCTTTCCCTTGGGGGTGCTCCCCTCTGGATCTGAAATGCACGGAGCGGCAGCAGCTCTCACAGCTTCTCCTGCTCTGTGCTGAGCAATCCCAGAGCAGATGGTGCTCAGGGCTTATACCTGGAGCAGTGCTTAGCAATCTCAGAAATGCGTTCTGATGCATTCTGCCCCTAAATTGTCTTTGTCATTTCCTAAACAAGAACTCAGCCTCATGGAAAAGTAGCTCCTCGGTCACTTGGCTCAGTGGGACTCCATCATCCAATTCCAGTAAGCACTACTCAGCATAGATGCAAAAAGAGGTTTTGGCAGCACCCACTGCTGTTGCCAGCCAGGATCTTCCAGGTCCTCAAATCACTCCAAACAGCTCAATTTCTCTTCTCAAGCTGCATCACTACAGCTATCTGATATTGTCCCCTTACTCCAGGCAGCCCTTACAGAAAAGAAGATGCAATCACTTCCCCAAACCTTGAATTGTCTTTTGAATGCAACTCCTCCTTAGCATTAGGCTTATTAATAAAAGCCCTTTTACAGATTCATCCAAGTGAAGAACAGCCACGCAAGTTCAAGGGCTTTGCTAGTTTAAAGGAGAGAAAAGTGCTATTTTATGTAGTGGGAGATGAACTTACAGAGCTTGCTGCCATGGGGCTTTGTGGGGCAGATCTTATCCAGTAGGTTTAAAAAGAGTTTAGATAATATTCATGGACCACAGGTCTGTGAAGGACTGGGCAGAGATGTACCCCTGATACCCGCTCTGGAGAAGCTGGGGGTGTTTGGGAGTACGAAGTGACAGACTTCAGAAAGGTGGCACAGCCACACTCAGTTCCTAAATGTGTCCTCTGCTAGCACTGTCAGACGCAGCCTGCAGGGCGAGTCAGCCCATGGAGTGACCTAGTCAGACATTTCTGATGTTCCTACAACGCAACTGCAGGGCACCCAAGTCCCTCACACACCACTCCTAGGCCTGGCTGTCAGAGCAAGAGCCAGCTGCCCTGTGGAGGCCAACCAGACACCACATATGGTGCCTGAAGACCTCGGAAGCTCTGGAGCCCTGCTTCTGCACATCATCAGGCAAAATACATAGTCTAAAGCACAGGGTGGAGGACACTGCAGAGGAAACCTACGTTAGAGTTGTCTTCACCTTGCTCAAGTTCCTTGTGCACACATCAAAATCTAAAGCCTTGCCTCAGCTCGGTGGGTCAGCCCAGCCCTGAGTCCAGGGAATCTGGGTGTATGGACAAGGGCCACACGAGCACCTCCACATGTAATGGGGGAGGGAAACAAATCACCCAATACATGTCAATTTTTATGCCAACTTGATGTGTTGCATGTGTGATTACTGCAGAAACCAACCTGAGTAATTACAGCCATCTGCACCCATTACTACCATTTGTATGTGTATTCATAGTAACTGCCCATTAGCTAGGCATGCCATTGCATAGGCATATTAACCAGCTAATTAATTAAAAGAACAGACCTTCTCTGCTTAGGAGGAGCCCATCACCCACTAATCACAAGAATATATTTTCTCCATCTGTTAGATCACTTGCTCCCTCCCCAAGGTCACCAGGGAAGATGCAGCTGGCCTGCAGTCTCCAGAAGGCTGGCTGGGGTGGTAAGCATTCTGTTTAAGTGACTTCCTTTGTGTAGCAAGGCTCCAAGAGCATGGCTGCTTCTGGAAACATGACCATGACACTCCCACAGTGCTCTTGGATTACCTCAGGTGACCTCTGAATTAGACACCAAGCATCCTTCCACCCCTCCCAGTGCTCATTTGCCAAGCACAAAGTGGGGGGGGGGCTCATCACATGCCCCTAACAGGGCAGCACTGTGGCAGCCCAAGTGCACATCCCATACAACCCCTCTTGCCAATCTGGGCCCTTTTCTGGCTCCTGTTTCTACAGCAAACTCCCAAAGCAACAGCAGATTATAAATATACAGGGGACGGCTGTGCCCCAGTCTTCACTGACATATGGTTCTATCTTCAGTCAGAAACTCTGGATTTAAATTTAGGGATGGAGCAGGAGGTTAGGTTTCAAAGTTCCAAGATAAATCCCCTGGGAGGAAGCAATGAGGCCAGATTTTTGTCCCTGTGGTACAGCCTTAAAGCAGATGGGAGCAGGGAGTCAGTTCTGTCGAGCAAACCGCACTCTTGGGGAGCCCTGAAAGCCTGTGCCCAACTCCTCAGCTCTTTGAAGATCTGCTGGAGCTACAGCCCCCTGTACCAGCTGCTGCTACACCAGCCCTGACGGGGCGGTCACGACTCCTGCTGAACACCCAGACTTTGGGTAGAAAAATATGGCTCCAGCTATTGCCTTATAACAACTCCTTCTATTACAGCAAAGGGCAGCAGTATCTGCTTCAGGTTGTATCAATGCCTCCATCAGCTCCCCATCCCCTTCCAAACAAGTGTTTGTGTGAAGGGGTAATAAGCTACAGGCCCAACAGCTTTGGCCATTTTTCATTTGTGATGAAAAAAGGAACAAGTAAGTTTCAAATCATTGTGAAATATTTGTGAAACAAGCCAAACCCCACCTTGCCGCACACATGAAATGCAGTGCTAAAGAAGTTACTACAATCCAATAAAGCGTAAAATGCTTTCATCATTTGACAATATAAATGCTTACCCTAGTTACGGATGAGTTCAAGACAACTCCACAGTAGATTTAACTTTAGTTTTCCTAAAGCTAGAGGAAATTTTCTATCTTTATATACTTTTAAAAAGAAAAAAAATAATTTCCATTGCTCCCAGATGTGGGAGACTGGTTGCAGCTGACAGTGCTCCATCAAGTAGGACCTGCGCAAATACTGCACTTGGAGCACCACAATTGTTGATCAGGCTATCTGATCACTTTACACTTGTTAGGAAGCCTTCTGGTACCTCCTGCCCAACTCTCTCATTCTACAGCTCCAGAGATGTCCTAAGCTCTGTGCAGCAAAATACCAGGGTGTAGCTCCTGCCTGCAGCTCCTCTGAACTGCTGCAAAGGGTCCGGGGCAGGACCAAGGGCCGGAGCAAGGGACCACAACACACAGGCACTTGGATCATTTCTAGATGATTCTGCGGCAGGACCACATCACCATCACTGTGTACGTTCAACACACAGACACTTTGCTCACTCTTCTCCAAGAACAGACTGTTCACTGCTCTGCGAAGCACCCAATTATGTGGACTGGATCCATGATTTGGTCCAGTACTTTTTGAATGATGGAAAAATGCCTTCAAAGAAACTGCATTTAAATGTGGTCTGAGCAATGCTGTCTTCCCCCCCTCCTTTGTCTCTCTGCTCTGTGCCTGCAGGAGGCACAGAGCCAGGGCAAGCCTTTTGGGAGAGCCTGCACCCTTGGGTGCTCCCACCCTGCCACCGCAGCCAGCGGGAGCTGCTCCCCAGGCAGAGCCCTCGCCTTGTGCCGCCTGAGCACCTCGGCCCTGCTGAATCCAAAAGAGTCATCCAAACAAAACCTGCTGTCCTGGGTCCCTCAATCATCTGAGAAGCAGCAAACATGCTGAGTTAAGTGCAAGGTAAGCAGTATTTTTATTTGGTTAATTAGAATTGCTCATCAAATGAAAACAAAGAAGTGATTTACTGCAGAACTGGTACAGGTAGTTGTTGCATAAGTACATTCCTGCATATTTGGCTACATTAGGAATGTTTTTTTTTTAATTAACAGTTTCTCCTTGGCTAAAGCAAACTATAGAAGAGAAAGAAGTTTCACACAAGGATGCTGCCGAATCTCTCAACTGCCAGCTACTTTTTTTCTGCAGGGAGGATTTTAAATTAAAAGCAGATTGCCTTCATTAGCGTTACCAGAAGCCATGTAACTGCCAAAGCTGACAGAAACACAACTGTGATTTGCAGATTTGGCAAGTGCCATTTTCTCCTTCTGCAAACGTGGGTAATGTCATTTGTATTAAAGTGCTTTTGTGCGGGACACTACAAAAAAACCTCCTTTCTCGGGAGAGGAAAAGTATCTCCAGAGCAGCAATTTAGTAATCTAGGGCTCTCAAGTTCTCTCTCCTTGTTAACTTTTCAAGAAAGTTCATTGTGTTAAATTTGTGCTGAAAATGGTCATACAGTATGAATGGTACGAACTGTCTTCTCCTGATGACTGAGCAGAATACAGTAGCAAGCCCAAAATAAACATTTCAACAGTGATCTTTGACATATAGCCATACTCAAGCTTTCCATGACACGTTGCCAAACTTTCAGAAGCCATTCAGCATGGATCTCACCAAAATCCCTATCTTCTTTACTTCATTTTAGCTGAAAAGGCTGATGATAGGAAAGTCACATTTCTACCGAGGGCAGCTGTGTTTGCAGGCTTCATGCTCTGCTCCAGAGTCCCAGCCTTGGTGATAAGAGGAAAGTCTCGGTAGTATTTTTACTCTGTTTCTGATTGCTGCATGAATAGCTGTGAATAGCTGCAGAACAGAGGGGGGACTCGTGAAGCCTGCCGGGTGTCAGAGCAGGCAGCAGTGGCTGAATGAGCTGCTGCTCACTGTTGCAGGACTCTGTGTGCCCTGCTCCCCTCCCTGGTGCATTAGTCTCCCCCAGTTTCTGGTGTCCAGCCTTAGCAAGAAAACTTAAGATACATAACCGAGGTGTTAAAAACCACACAGGTGTATTTCAGTTCGTGTTAGATGTGACATGGGGGTCGTTGGCTTCGGGGCTGAACCAAGCTGCTGACGTGACAGCGAAGCCATGGGGGTGAACCTGGCCCACGTGTGCTCCCTGAGGTTGGGAACAGACCCCTCAGCACCAGCACTGCACGTGTGCTGCTGGCACAACGCGGTGCCATGGCCAACGCTTGCGGTGTGGGGCTCACAGAGTCTCCTGGGACGAGAAGATGACGAAAATTACAGGATGAAGAAACAAGAGAAATAGGTAATGTCCTAAAAGAACCCAGATGCTCAGTAGCATGGCACTAGAGACCACAGCACCCCCGAGTGAATGAAGGATTTATTCCCCCAGCTGTAGCCAAAATGGGAAGGTCTGAACACACTGCTAAACTCTGCAGGAAGTAGTCCAACACAGTATTACCACAGTCACAAATGTAAAGTCTGTCTGCAGTAATTAGGATTGTACTACATATGATTTATTAGACACTGTCTCATAATCAAGACTGAAATAGCTGCCTACATTGTAGTTACCAGTTTCTTAACGGTCTAAAAATAAAGCAACAAATGTAATGCAGTGCCAGACATGGAACCAACCGAAATAATGTTAACCTACATTGAGCCTGCAAAGGTAACCGCAGTGTGCCTGCTGGTAACCTTCAATCTAACCTGGAGTTAAACACTCAGTGACTCTGCAATTTTGGTTTGTATCTTCAAAAGAACCAGAGAAGCCAGTTCTGTCTCTGTAGTCCGACTCTGTTTCACCACACAGTGAACAGAGTTCATTATCCATTGAACTAAACACTAAGTAATGAGTTAACAATAATTAAACTGAAAGAGACACAGATTAAAGGAATTTATTATTCCCCGATCTGCCAAGCAAATTGTTTAGATACCTGCAATCAATGAGTAATGATGAAACAGAATAAAACCCCAACAAACCAAAGAGCCAACAACAGGCTCGTAAAAATCTGTTCAGTAAGGTCCATGTATCTTCGTTAGGCTGAACAGCACAGCATTTTAATCAACAAAACCCCCCTGTCTTTATGCATCATGAGATCAGAGGCAGAATGTGGCCCTAAATTATGCCGTTACTGTTTATTATTCGTGTATCACAGGACTGATGAAGATTTATGGTCCCATTGTGCTAAGTACTGTATAGTGAAATTCAGAGAAATAGTGAGAATCAGTACTCCAAGACTTTATAATTCAAAGACAAATTACAAAAACAAGGTATTGTAATTTAAAGACAGTAATGAACAGCTGGGGATGGGAGATACAGACAGATTAAGCAACTTGCCCAAGGTCATGCCAGACAAATGTGCCAGAGAAGAAAATTTAACTGATCTCTGGAGTACCAGCACAGGTTTTTACTCATGTAGGAGAATGCTGTTCTCCTCTTTGATTTCACTAGATGTCATATTTCATAAGCTAATAAATAAGTTCAAAAATTACTAATGCTACATGGCAGTACTGGAAGGATTTTCTTTCATGCTTCTCTCCTCAGAAGACCATCATTAACAACAGTCCTTTGCCTACACCTACACCTGATCTGCGTATGGCACAATGACAGCATTTGCACAGAAGCACGGAAGAATTGAAGCCTACAGGTCTTCTGCAGCCATCTAGTCCAACCCCTCATTCAAAGCAGGACAAACTAGAGCAGATGCTCCAGGGCCTGGTCCACTCAAACTCTGAGTATCTCTAAGGATGGAGATGGAAATCACACCACCTGTCTGGACTCCTGTGCCTGTGTTCAATCACTCAGGTGGAAAAAGTCTTTCCACGTATGAAATGAGTATTTCCCCAGTTCCAACTGGTGTCCACCACCTCCTCTCCTGCTGCCACACACACAGTCTAACTCTGTCTCCTCTGTTCCCATACACTGAGTAGTAGCAGGAAGCAATGGGCTCTCCTCTAGCCCTCTTCCTTCTAGACTTCACTTGCTGAACAAGCCCAGCATTCAGAGCTTCCCCCTGGGCACGACACACTCCAGCACCCACCAGCAGCTTGGTGGCTGTGCCAGACCCGCTCCAGTGCAGCCGTACCTCTCCTTGACAGGTACCCTGAAACGGGACATCATGCTCCAGATGCAGCCTCACAGCCACCAAACACAAGACTACAAGGCACTTCACACTATTTTTTAAACAAAGGATGCCAAATACCTGATTTTCTTCTATCAGTTGTTGCATTTTTATGCATTTTACAATACACATACCCTGCAGCCTCCAGTTTACAGAACAACACAGGAACATTATTTTTGCACACCACTTGTGGACGTTTGCTGTTCCAGGGGTCTCAGCACAGGCGGGCCCCAAGAGCAACCACTGCTTGCATGAAGAACCCTGGAAAGGGACGTTTCACAAGTCTTTTTCTGTAGCTGACAAAAAGGATAGCCAGGTCAGCCTGAGTGATGTAACGTGCTCAAAATATATCAATGACAGCAGGATAACACAAGACACCATGCTGCTGGACACACATACATCAGCAGACACATTTAGGAATTTCAGTCCTAAAACCTGTCACACAGTGTTTTGCTAACAGTGAAAAATATTTAATTTACGACTGTGACAGGAGATCTCTTCAGTGCAACACAAACAGTAGCAGCAGTGTTACTAATTAAACCAAAACTCAAGCTCCCAGACAGCTGATCCAGGATAGTGGGAGAAGTGATACTGCATTTCAACACAGTGGCTTTTTCTCCTGGTTTACAAGTAAAATGTGCCCCCTGTCAAAAGGTGTCTGCTCTCTGTTTATTTTAAGAATAAAGTCACAGCTTAAGCTTTGCTTATTTATGTTTGCTGGCACCTGTGAAGATTTACCAATAAAAATTTCATTTTAATTAGTTCTGCAGAAGTGCTACCAACATTTGGTTCACGTTTTCCCTCAGTGTCCTGCCTAAGGAGCAGCACGATCAGTCCACTCAGCCATCCTGATACGAAAGGCTTGGCACAGAGACACTTGGGGCTTTAGTGATCCCACAGCTGAACAGTGCAGGACACATGGATATGGCAAAACAAGTTGTCACCCGTGCTGCCACCCAGATGAGACAAACCAGCTGGGTGTCAGAAGCAAGCTCTGGATGCCAATGCACTTTTATACCAACTGTGAAAGTAGAGCAGTGGAGCCCCAGCTTTGGGATGAGCCATTCCTCCATTCATGGACACATTTAAAGCCACACCAGGGATTCCTTAAGCAACGGCACATGCTACATCCAAGTACAGGGATCACATCACGCCCCAAAGAGGACTTTGCCTGCCTGAGAGCCGTGTTTGTGAGCACAGGGCACATGGCCAGGTAGCACTCACCCATCACAAGCTCAGCGTACGGCCACCATGCACCTGCACAAGTTTGTGTTTTGGGCACAGAACAGACCTGCCACAAATCATAGAATTGTTTAGGTTGGAAAGGACGTCTAAGATGATCAAACCCAACCATTAACCCAGCATTGCCAAGCCCATCACTTGCAAAAGGCAAACTGGAACACTTCTCTGACCTCCCCAGGCTCTTCCCACTCTCTCTTCCATGCCAATCCCCCAACACACAAACAGCTGGCGCATTCTACAACCCACTGCCATCGGACAGGAGGGGGCACAGGCCCTGGGGAGCCGGCAGCTGAGTCCAAGGCACTTCTACCCGCGGGTTCCCACTATTGTGCAGCCCTTCCTCCAATTGACAGCAGATGAGTCCCTTAGCTACGCTGTGGCCTTGAGAGCCTCTCTAATAAAAATACCAACCTCCTCCTCCTCCCTCATCATGGAAGCCTCTCTGAGACCTCCCGCAAATGCAAGGGGAGAGAGAGAGGGGTTCTTTCGCAGGGGTGGTTTGGTGTTCTGTCACAAAGCCAAACAGATGTTTGTAAAAATCTAAACTGGTTGTACAACTGTTTTAAACTCGCACAGCTGTGCACAGCGAGCAACTGCATCGGGGGAGAAGACCACTGCTCTTACATCTAGGGACTGGAGTTTAATAAACCAAACTTCCCATGAGTTATTCAAGCTCTCTCATTCCAATTTAGCGTTTATGGCAGAGGAAACTGCTGAAACAAGAAAAGCGAAGTGGCTTTTCCAGCTTCATGGTGAAAATTTGCATCCAGATGGGGACTAGGACTAGACCTCCCTCCTGCCAGACCCAGACGGTAATTACAGCACCCGATTTGCACCACGCAGCTTATCTGGGGAGGAACAGACGAGACTCTGGGACAGCAGCCCTCATACAAAAGTCTGTTGTGCTTGGCACTCACTTCAGAATCAATTATACAATGAAATCACTTCAAACTTCTATGCAACAACATTAACCGAGAGCAGAAGAGACTGAAGTAGCCTCTTTATATCTGTATTTTTAAAAGTGTAGAACTAATGCTAATTTCTGACAGTGCTTTTATTATATTTACATTTAGGAACAAAAGTTACAACTAAGAATTTCAAAAATACTCATATTTTAGAAATATGCCCATCCAACTAAATTATACTGGATAGTTTTACAATCCTATAAAATACTAATTTTTTGCAAGCCAAAACTATTTGTCATAGAGTATTTGCATTTTAGTCATATAAAAGCTTGACTGTCTACATAAGTACTACCATGTTGCTCCCCAAAACCACAGCAAAACTTCTGCTGTTGTTTTCTTCTCTTTTTTATACTTCAGAAGAATGCATGGCAATTGAAAAACTGGTTTTACTCACGTTGCTACCACAGGAGCCTGTAACAGCTGGGTAATTCTGTATTTCTGATTCATGCTGCACTATACAGAAAGGCACATAAAATCAAATTAGTTTTATAATTTCTATACAGGCAACACAGTTGTGATGAGTGTATTTTTTAAAACTCAGAAGCAAAAGCATTGTGAAAAACTGTCACAGCGCTCTGCTTATTTGAACTTTGAGAAAGAAAAATTTTCCATATCTGAAGAATTCCAAGTAAAACAGAAACACATTATTGGGCAGCAGTGACTGACCAAGCTCACAGCTCTGTCACATTCAGACAAGCATTTTAAGTGTCTGCAGTCTAAAGCTTCATTATTTTTTGCAGAACAATCTGGCCACGGAGGTAACCCGATTCCCTGGGAATCAAATGTTACTTACAGACAGGTTTCACCTGTCAGGGATAAAACATATTCTGAGCAACAAAGTGTCAGGGTATACAGACATCAGAGGAGAGGGCAGTCTGTCCTTCACAGCTAATAGAGAATAAAGGAAATTTTCTGCTTTCATTGAGTCTTGAATTTTATCTATTTTTTCTAACTTTGAGGGGAAATACTCTAATGCAATGGCAGCTACAGCAATGTTGTGCAAACAAACTACAAAACACAGAGGAGTAACCTTCAAGCAACTGCTATGAGGGTTTCTACAAGCTTTAGGATCTCCCTTCCCTAGGTCTCTCCCCATCACGATGGGGCAGAGTCATCCTTACAGCCATCAGTAAGACACAGAGAACAAAACAGAAGTGTCACTTTTTCCCAGGTAAATTTAGAGATGAAGAGATTGCTATGGACTTGCTCCAGGTCACCACCCATGCAGGGGGCATGTCTGCCCCACAAGCTGCCCACTGGACCTCTCCTTCCTTCTCACAGCTGTGCCCTGGAGACAGTATTTGGAGGAAAACTGAAAAAGAAGGCCCAACTCCGGCCTAACTTATAGAGGTAGAAAGGACTGACTTATTATTTTCAGAAAGACTCAGTCTATGCAGCAAGTTCAGAAGGGGCAGATGAAAGCTGAGGAGGACACTTGATGGTGACTTTCCTGCCACCCAACCAGAAGTAGCACGTCCAGCTCCTTTCTGAATTAACACTCAACTAAGCAGAAGCTCTTGCAGGGGAGAAGCCAAAAAGGTGACTCTACGTTTGCTCCATGTCCTCTGCAGGGCAGGACATTCCAGGGACATGGGAGGCCCTCTGCCCATTCCCAGGGCAGGTAGAGCCCAGCCCTGCTGTTGTGCAGCACTCGGAGCACGGGGAGCTGGATGTGCTTCCATCAGGGGACACCCTGCCACTGCAGGACAGGGCAGGACACCTCGCTGAAGGCAACTCTCTGCAGGGGCTTTTGTTACAGCTTCCCTGAGCAGGAGCAACATGTGCACTCACCACCTCGGAAGCTGCTTGCGGGAAAGCAGCACTCCTGTCTGGAGGCAACACCTGCCCTGTCACAGGAGTTAGGCAGAGCCAGCCGAGACAACTGTGTGCCAGAGCAGCCTGCTGTTTTGACATTATCCCCTCCCTGGGGCTACCTGCCTGCTACGTGTACACAGAAGCATCCCATGGGGCACAGAAAGAAACCCAATATAGAGAAACATGTAGCATTCAGGAGGGACCTGGGCAGCAAACAGAAATTAAAGCTGTTTTCCCCAAGGAAGCCTGTGGATTTCCACAGAATTGAGATGTCTATTCCCCTGGTCTTCCTCTGAAATTCTCCATTGAATGCTGGAAGCAAATACAAAATTTCTCCTTGTGCCAGTGACACCTGTCAGTCACTCCCCCAACTACCCTGCTCCTCACTTCCACAGTCCCACACGACAAACAAGAAGAACACATGAGCTTCTGCCACGAGACCAAAGCTGCAGCACTGGCCCCAGCCACACAGTGCTGGGACTGCTGCAGGCAGCAGGGTCAGGATATTGCTCAGACCAACAGCTCTCTGAGGCTGGAGCCATCCTTTTATCCTGCCTTCCCCTGCCACACTGTGCCTAACGCAATTTGATGCTGCAATAAAAATAGATGATCCTCAACCCCCCTCCCCAGCCCAATGGGCACTGGTGGGTCAGGCACAGAGCCTGTGCTCAGCTGCTGCTCATGGGCAGGTGCTCCAGGGCCTCTGTTTTCACTTGTTGTGACCTATAAGGAAAATAAAACCTCTGGCTTTAAATACACATTTCTGATAACAAAGTTACCAGCTCCCACCCTGCCTTTGGCTAAGTCAAAGCACACTTAATTATTGAAATCACCCAGAGGAATATATCTATCAGGTCCCCTCCACGTGAGACAATTGTACTGAAAGCAACAGAACATTAAACCAACTGTTTTACAGTCGCTGCCAAAAACCACACATCTCCTATTAAACCCATCCGGAGAACCCAGACATTGACTGGCATGTGTTCTTAAATAAAACAGGGCACTTGCAGGGCGGGAACAGGAAAAGGAGAGATGAGGTGAACTCTGCAGTTTCACACAGTGGTGCTGGTGGGTGTCTCCAGCTATACATCCATGCAAATTTTTTTGGGAAAAGAAATAGCAGGCTTTTGCTTCACCAACAAAAGCAGCTGTTGAAATAGGGTTTTTTTCAGACACAGCTGATAAGGATAATTACGTGGTGAGAGCTTAGTCATCCATATCACGGTGACAGAAAAGCAGATTCTCTTAAAAATAACGCCAGCCCCGCGCAAGTCTCCCGACGCCGGCAGGAGGATGCCCGGGCCCGGGAAGGCCGCTAGAGGGCGGCCCTTTTCTCCGCGGACCCCGGTTCCTTGGGCGCTCGGGGCGCGCACACGGAGCGGCCGCGCACCGGCACCGCAGGGCGCGCACACTGCCCCGTCTTTTGGGCCGAGCACAAAGGGAGACGGCACCGCTCAGGCACGGCCGGCCCTGACATTCCCACCAAAACGCTTGCCAGGTGGAGGAAAAGGCACAGCTCCCTGTGTTTTGCCTCGTCAGAAACAGCACTCTAAACCCAGCAGGCTACAAAGGCCATTCTGATCTGCCCCGAACAAATCCAGTTCGTTAAAGGGATCCTGTTGCATCTGGGAGTACTCCGTGGAGGTAATCTTGAGAAATCCCTCTGCCCCTGAGGAACTACAACCCAAATGTAATGACCACCTCAAAAAGCACTGGATCAACAGAGTGCCCCTTTTAATCAGGGGTAAAGATCTTTCCTTGGGAATGGAGGAGCCTCAGATTTTATGTTTCAAACCACAGATGTAGGTTTGTCTCACTTTGGAAGAGCCAGCAGCTGAAACACCCTCCAAGATGGGGTTCCATCACCCTCTTCCAAGAGCCTGATCAAGTCCCAGCCGGTTGCCAGACCTGTTCTCTCCTTAGATAACACTTCTCTAAAGGGCTCAAACACATACACTTGACAATGTTTTCATCATAAAACCTAATTATATAGCCTAAAAGGACTAAAAGGTTAAAAAAATTGTTGTGATTCCTTTCAGCTGGGGAGCCAGGGAAGGATGTGAGTAAGATGTGTGACTGGATGGGCAGCCTGACAAAGTCCAGCTGGCTTCTTGCTGTACCCTCCTCTTCTTTAGCTGCCTTGCCCCCACTGCCCACATCAACAAGCTCAACCTAGCAGCGAGCCACATCTAGGAAGGATTAATCTCGGGAATAAATAAACCAAAGCAGAAGTCCAAACCAAACAGAGAGCAAGGGCCAAGCACATCCACATCAAATCACAACCCTCAGGTCTTCCCCAGTCCATGAGGGAA
Source organism: Struthidea cinerea (assembly GCA_013397865.1). Lineage (NCBI taxonomy): Eukaryota > Metazoa > Chordata > Aves > Passeriformes > Corcoracidae > Struthidea > Struthidea cinerea. The sequence goes on along the minus strand of VZTI01000139.1, from coordinate 769,468 downwards.
CTACCTCTGCTCAAGACTCTGGGAAGCAGTCACCCATCCAACATCAGTAACCCCAAGACACTCCCATAAGTCAGAGAAAGCTGGATATCCCCCCACACAGTGACAGACCAGTCCTTAACACAGGCACTAAGAAGCACCCCAAGAGCAGGGTATGTCTCCCCTTCAGTCACCAGAGCAGGGGACCTGCAGTGGGGTGATGGTGTCTGGGCAGCAAGAATGTGAGACAATAAAAACAGAGTCCTCGTACCTCCAGAAGAGTCGAGAGGAAGCAGAAAACCTGGAAGTTCTCAAACTGGTTTCTGGTATTTTGTAGCAATCAGAGAAAGGGGGTGTGGGTCATCGAAACGGAGAGTGGGAACGCTCTCCAATATGCAGGAAAACTGTGATCAAGTTAGTAGTACATCTTATGGGAGCAAGTGATGTAACTTTCCCAAACTCAAGGAGTAAGGGGCTTTTCCCCCAGCTTTAGAAACTTTCTTGTAGGCAGACCTTCACCCGAGACTCCGGGTGCACGGCTGTCTGTCAGGATTGCTAACACAAGCAGACACTGCTCTCATGTTTGGGAATTTTGCCATTGACTTCAAAGTACTGAGATATAACACCTTGTGTATTCCCTAAACACACTTAATAACAGCACCTGACACATTCAAAGTGCTTAGACATGTTAAAGGCATTGTACAACATTAGCAAAAAACCAGGAAACCCTGTCTAGGTGGTTCATGAGAAATCTGGTAAGCCAAGAGTCTATCCCTGCATAGATGCTTATCTATTAGCCAGCTAATAACTGTGTGACTGCTTCTCCAACTGATCCGTACGGCCACAAGCAGGGACTACCTTCTGGTGAGCTGTGGAGACACTAGATTATTCATAATCCTCTTAAATCATAACTAAGAATACAGATTAGAAGGTGTAAAGCATGCAGTAACTGTTCTAAACCCAACACAAACACAGCCAATCTCAGTCTGAGTCAGAGCCTGCATCCTGGGAGCTCGCTGAACTCCTTCTGCAGTGCAGCTCTGGGGGTGCAGGCAGCGTGTGATTTGGCTCCTGGGGCTGGGCTGCTGTGACACCAACACACACCAAGCAGTGCCTGGAGCCAGATCAAAGCAGACAGGAGCAAGGACAGCTGAGGCAGCACCACTTTGGGGATAAGGCCATTGGGCTAAGAAATTAATGTTCCCCTTTGCTTCAGGGCAAGCAATGGAGAGAAGGAACAGCAAGGGTCTCCTTGGAGAGGAACAAAGTGAAGGGCTTTTGTCTCCAGACAGTTCAGAAATAAAATAAAAACATGGCTCGTGGGGTAGTTCTTAACATGGAGAAGACCACCATCAGGAAACTTCAACAAGGTCCAACTGGAGACAACACTGAACCCACTTCATCAACACCTCTTAACTTAGCCAAAAACTGCCCAATCACAAAACCACCGAAGTTGGAAGAAACCTTCAGTACCACCTATTCCAATTATCAACCCAGCACTACCATAACAACCCCTTATCCACATCCCCGAGTGACTCCACCGCCTCCCTGGACAACTCATCCTAATGCATGGCTACTCTTTCAGTGAAAGATTTTTTCTAATATCTAATCTGAACTTGCCCTGGCACAACCTAAGACCATTTCCTCTCCTTTCACTTGAGACACAGCAGAAGACATCCAACCCCTCCTGAGCTGTGAGCCCGTGGATGCATTCACAGGTGTCAGTGGGTGCAACCTGACAAGGCTCCATGCAGATGACAACCCCCACGGTCAGCAAGCTGAACTGGTGCCACTGAAACCAGCCTGAAGCAACGAGCATTTGGACCAAATGCAGAATTATAAACTGCATGATCCTGTACTTGGTACATGTAGGGATACTGCAAGGAGGGTCTTGAGGCTCTCCTGGAGACAGCAAAACTGGCACCAACCTTTGCACTAACCTGCGCAGCTGCTAAAAAGCTCAGAGGATACACGACGCTGTACAGGACATTTCTAAGGTTCTATCTACGCTCACTGATGTTTTAACTGCACTGGGCAAGTACTACAGCAACACAAAAACATGTTCCGGAACACCTATTAGTCGGGAGGTACACATGGTGATTACCAATGAAAATCATCAAGTGTGTTAGCTGTTTTAAACACCAGGCTAATGGTAGCAGCAGCAGGTTTATATGTGGAACATTCTTCCTCCAAGCACTTCTTCGTATTACTTTCCACGTGGGATTCCTCAAGTTTTCATAGCATTTATCTACAGAGTTTCCCTGTCTACAGTAACAGCCAGCGATGCCTGGTTTGATACTACAATTATAACTACTGTGGCTTGAGACTGCCAGTGTATGTGCTCGTACCAACAAACAGCAGGAAACAGAACTCCTGCATCCTGGAAATCTGTGTCCTGACACTTTTGGAACCTCAACAATTTGCAGGTACAAGATGTTTTACTTGCTGCTAACCTGCGATATGCGATACTTGCAACCACAGCTGCTGCGAGCCTCACTGACTGCCCCGTAGTACTATCGCTGTGTACAATGCCGGAGCCACCTTCACGAGTGTTTGTAAACATTTCGCCTTCCAAGAACTTTCCACTTGAAACACGACTGCTAATGTATTCCCATCTGCAATAATTAGATGCAAATTTATAAAAAGCCACTTTCTTGCTCAACTGAATTACTATTCTATTAATAGTGATGTTCAAATGATTCTGAAACTCCCCACTGTTTAACTTTGAGAACTACTTGTTTTACCTTGGAAATTTACTCTCAGTTGTAACTTGACAAAGAAAGTATTAATTTGTTCACGTTTACGAGGCATGTATACGGTTCAGCCTTCTCCGTTCATAGGTCAGGCAACAAATTGGTTTCTCTGAAAAAATACCTGATGAAATATTCAACATAAGGCATTCTGTAGCTCAGATGTGCACTACAAACTGCAGTTTTACTGGGGTGTCCCTGTAGGTTGGCTCTGGCACGTACGCCTGCATGTTTTATGCTTTGTCTGAAGGAGGAAGCTCCCACAAGTGAGAAGAAGGCTCTCAGATATGGGTCACAAGTTGGTGTATCAAAACTTAGACGAGAATTTTAAAAAACCCTACCATACATCAGCATATTTACCCCCAGCCTTCAGAGAAAAAAAACCAAAACCAAACCCAACACAAACCAGACCCTGAATATTCTTTGTTATTTCAGTTGTTTCTACAAAGAGGAGGAAATCAGCCAAGATTTATCCAAAGCCAGAATGAAGGCAAGAGGACACACTCTAATGTAGGTTGCACAGATTTCCTCTGAGCTTCACGTCTGACACGGTCATTTTATTCCGGCTTCATTTTTAGTAAGTGGCAAATACCATTTACACGTTTGTTTCCCATCCAGAAAAAGATTTAAATAAATCAATTTCTCTCTCATAACCTTGTGGCATTTTCCAGTTCCGACACCAAAACCCATTACAGTCTGATTATTCTGATTTCTGAACCAAAACCCTGAAACCCGTTTTAGCTGTACTTAAAACAGAAGCAACGAGACAATGAGAAAAAAGAACCACCACTGAACACTTGGTGAGACCACCCCCCCACGCCCCCCCCAGCTCCGTTCGCATCGCCACTGCCGGGTAGAGACCCTTTCCAGCCCGGGCAATGCTATCAGCGGTGTTGAGAGGGGCGAGGGGAGCCCGGCCCTCGGGGAAGCCTCTCAAGTCCGACTTCTCGCCGCCCACGACCCGAGACAAACTCCAGCGTGGGGCGGCGAGCGCTCCCCCGCCCCGCGGCTCCCGGAGCCGTGCCCGGGTATCCCCCGGATGGCAGCGGCCCCGGGGCTGCCCCGGCCGGGGCACCGCGCCCTCGGCCCCCCGCGGGACTCACCGGAGATCTCGGCCTGGGGCACGCCGCTGAGGCTGAAGCCCTTGGCTCCATACAGCTGCCGGACCTCGGTGCAGCTCCTCGCCTTGCTACCGCTGTCACCGCGAGCCGGGGCGGAGGCGACACACAGCAGCCAAAATCCCCACGGGAAGACACGCATCCTTCTCCGCTGGCCCCGCCACCTGCCGTGCGAAGGGCAAAGCCAAGGTCCCGCGGCGCGGAGGCGGCCGGGGGGGCGCGGGGTGCGGCCCCCTCCGCGGGCAGCCCCGGCGGGACGGACGGGTGAGGGCGGCGGGCGGG